>CANXME010002337.1:2280000-2663865 GCA_948144175.1 Closterium sp. NIES-65 | reverse complement strand
AAGTAGAAAACCTAAAAGTGTTGTACTCCATATTGTCTACCCCGCTACAGCCTACACAGACTATAGTTAAATATGTTTGACACACCCCCATAGGCAAAGTGGGGGAGAACAAGAGGTCACAAGACCAGTCAAGCAAAGCACAGTAAGCTCAGGGTGGATCACAATGTCACCACACATTCCGAGCACAAGTTCAAGGCACACAAGGCCAGTTCGCATGCAGGATCATATATAAAGGAAACAAGCAAGTGCAGGTATAGATATATCACAGTACAAGAAAGGTCAAGAAGTGAGCAAAGTGAGGCCAAGTAGGCACAAGACTAGCATCGTACAAAAGCGCTGATGATCACAAGGCTGAAGTGCCTTGGTAAAGATATCAGCAGTGTTGGCCTGAGAGGCCACGTAAGCAAGGCGCAGCTGACCCGCGCTGCGCTCCAAGCTTGCAGCTCACGAGCAAGGAAGTAGCAAAGAGCAATGTGCTTCGTTCTGTGCTCCACTCTGTGCTCCCGACACAAGGCCAGCATGGCCTTGTTCTCTACGTACAGAACTGGAGGAGAACGAGGCGGCTCTCCTAGATCAGTTAGCACGTAGGTGGCCAGCGTAGCTCATGTGCAGCCATGGCCCGCGCGTAGATCCCAGCCTCACAGCTAGAGCCAAGAACAGAAGACGAGCGGGTAGACCGCCACGAAACAGAGCCGAAACCAAGGTGAACGTGTAAACCTGTGACGACCGCTGCGTAGCCTGGTCGTCAGCCCAAGAAGCGTCTGCGTGACCTGTGAGGACCACTCGACGTCGCCCTCCAAGCACTAGCCCCATGCCCGGCGTACTGCACAAGTAGCGCCACACCCTCTTCGCTGCAGCCATGTGCTCTGGTCGGTGTCTCCCAGGAGCAACATAGCCTGCCAAGATGCTAAGAGGGTATGCAAGGTCAGGTCGAGTGCAGGTCATCAGGTACATGAGGCAGCCAACAAGCTCTGGGTATGGACCACTCGGCTCTACGGACTCATCCGAAGGCAGAGCTGAGAGCGAGTGGCGAGTAGACAGAGGAGTGGCCTGAGGCGAGGAGTACGTGAAGTCAAAGCGCTGAAGGACCTGCTGCACCATGTGTGACTGAGTCAGGGTAATGGTGCACTGTGCTCTGCCCCGAGTGATCAGCAAGCCAAGGTAGCTGCGGAGTTCACCCAGGTCTGTGCACGTGTGTCTCTTCTGCAGCTCCGACATCACGTGGGCGAGTCCAGCAGTGTCAGCAGTAGCAAAGACCAAGTCGTCGACGTACACGAGGATGTAGAACGGCGGCAAAGAGGTGTCGGTGCGCAGAAACAGCGACGAGTCGGCAGTAGAAGGAGCAAACCCAAGAGCCGCAAGTGTAGTCCTCAGTGTGTCGTGCCACTCACGGGGCGCCTGGCGGAGACCGTAGACTGGCCGCCGGAGGCTCCACTGGGTACCAGGAGGAAACGACCCAGTGAAGCCAGGTGGGCGGCGCAGCCAGATCTCCTCGTGCAGGCTGCCCTGCAAGAAAGCTGTGCTGAAGTCAAGAGAGAGAAGCTCGTAGTCACGCTGAGCGGCGATGTGCAGCAACACTCGAAAAGTGGTCATCTTCGGGGTGGGAGAGAAGGTCTGAAAGTAGTCAATTCCCTGCCGCTGACTGAAGCCTCGAGCCACGTAACGCGCCTTGAAGACAGGCGGAGAACTCGGCGGCCGCTTCACTCTGAAAATCCACATGCCACTGACGATGTTCGCCCCAGGTGGGGGAACCTCGTCGACGTAGGTGCCTGTGGACTTCCAGGAAGCCATCTCTGCGTCCATGGCTGACTGCCACTGAGAGGAGTTGGGACCCTCGATCCCCTCAGCATACGATTGAAAAGGCGGGATGTCTAGTGCATCCGGGTCTCCCTCAAGGGCAATCAGCGTGGACACAAGATGAGGAAAAGCAGCAGCAAAATACTAGAACTCCTCCTGCGTGTCCTCAAGGACGTCCGTGCTAAGAGCACACTCACCCCCGACGGACGGAGGACAGACAGAGTCAGACTCAGCAACCAGACTAGCGGCGTAGTAGTCTAGACGACAGTGCGCAGCAAAGTCCACAAGCTCAACAACTAAGGCAGACGCAGCAGTGGACTCAAAGGAAGGGTTAGTGACAACAGTAGCCAGGAGACGCGTGACAGTAGGACTGGCAGCACGAAGAGAGTCAGACTTCGGGTCAGCAAGAACAGGAAGAGAGGACTCTGGAGGAGACGGCAACGGGACGCAGAGGAGCAGTGGAAGGATGCAGTGCCATCTGGTGTGTGCCTGCGACCGCAGGAGGACGCGGACGCGGAACACGACTACTAGTGCGAGCAGCACGAACAGGCGAAGCAAGACTAGACGCAGGCTCACGACGCTCAGCAAGACCTCCAGTAGGACAAGTGTAGGGAGAAGGAGCAGGCAGGGGGGAGGCGGGCTCTAACTGTGACTATGACTGGACAAGCGGTGGACACTCTAAGAGAGGAGCAGGACCAGTAGAAGGCGGAAGACCAAGAACCTGCTCAAGGAGCGGAAAGAAGTACGGCCGCGGCCGCGCAGCGCCTCTAGAACGAGCAGGGACAGCACAAGTACCCCCAGCGGTAGCGCCTGCGCCAGCAGCACCTCCAGCTCCAGCAGCGCCAACTCCAGCACCCTCAAACGCACCAGCGCCAGCAGCACCCCCAGCGCCAACACCCCCAGCAGCTCCAGCTCCAGCAGCCAAGCAGCACCTACCCCAGCAGGACCGCCAGCTCCAGCACCGCCATTAGCTCCAGCACCAGGAGCACCTCCAGGCCCAGCAGCTCCAGTACCTCCAGCAGCACCAACTCCAGCAGCCACCAGCAGCACCTCCAGTCCCAGCAGCTCTAGTACCGCCAGTACGAGCACCTCCAGGACCAGTGGCTCCAGTACCTCCAGTGCCAACCCCAGGGTCAGCAGCAGCAACAGTAGCACCTCCAGCTCCAGCAGCACGGCTCCAGCGCCGGTCAAACCACTCGCGCAGCTACTGTGGAGAGGGTAGCTCCCGCCGAGACGAAGAAGCACCCGAAGGGCCCCCAGACCCAGCCCCGCCAAAGGCCACACGAGCAGACCCAGCACCCCTAGACTCCGCACCCCCAGGCTCAGCACCCCCAGGCTCCGCACCTCCAGGCTCTGCACCCCCAGGCTCAGCACCCCGAGCCTCAGCACCCCCAGGCTCAGCACCCCAGACTCAGCACCCCCAGGCTCAGCAACCCCAGACTCAGCACCCCCAGACTCAGCAACCCCAGGCTCCGCACCCTCAGACCTGGCACCGCTGGCATAGCACCTCTAGCAGCACCAGAGTCAACAGCTACCTCGACATCTAGGCTCTACCTGCAACACTGACCTGGGAGGACCTACCGAGGGGGGAGATCTACCTGGCGGGGGGGGACCAAGCAAGGAAGAGCGGCAGGGGGAGGGCGCAGTGCGGTAGGGGAAGAGACGGTAGTTAGGAAGCGACTCGTCAAACGTGACGTCCTGGGAGGACAGAACACGGCGCGAGGTGGGGTGGTAAATCTGCCAACCAGGCGCGTCAGGGGGGAAGCCAAGGAAGACGCAGGGAACAGCACGGGGGGACAGCTTGTCCGCAGATAGGTCGCGGACAAACACCCGAGATTCCAGACACGAAACGCAGATGCATCGCCAACCTTCCCCGTCCACCGCAAGGTGGGGGAGGTCTCTGGCAAGGAGACCTGGGGTTGAAGGTTGATCTGATGCGCTGCGTACCGAACCGCAAACGGCCAAAGAAAATGGGGAGCAGCCGCATGGATCATGGACGTACGAGCGACGTCCATGACCATGCCAATGCGGCGCTCAGCAATCCCATTTTGCTGTGGAGAGGCCGGAAGCGTGAACGTCTGGCGGATGCCCTGTGCTTGACAGAAGGCTCCCAGAAGAGCAGAGGAAAACTCCTCGCCTCTGCCGGAGTGAACACAAAAGTCAGAGCCGAAACTCTCTCTGAGCTGGAGACGAGCTGCGCGGATCCAGTCGATCAACACCTGAGTGACGTCACCCTTGCTGCGCAAGGGGAACACCGAGGTGTAACGCGAGTAGTCGTCAACCACCAACAGGAAGTAACGCTCGTGACCCTGGCCACGGACGCGGGCGGGGCCCCACACGTCCATGTGAAGAGTCTGCAGCGGAGCCTCTATCGGAGGAAACTCGGAGGAGTGAGGGGCTGCGCGCTGCCGCCGCCCCTCAACGCATGGAACGCAGGTAGGGGCAGGCCCCGGAGGAAGGGGAGGGAGGGACCGGGGGGAGACCAGAGACAAGGTAACGGGAGGCCATGCCTCGGAGACGAGGCAGGGAGGGGTGACCAAGGCGTTGGTGCCAGAGGAGTGTCCGGTGGGAAAGGAGACGACACGAGCAGGGAGCAGACTCAGGACCAGACCTGGACGCTGCAGCAAACACCTGACCCGACGCAGCTACCTGACCAGACTCAGCAACTGGAGGAGACTCAGTAGTCAGCGTGTACAGGCTCGACCCCGGCTGACGGGTAAACGTGGCCAAGTGTCGGCCCGTCCGAGCACACGTACAGTGGGTCACCGCTGACTCGCAGGAGTGAATTGGTCAACCCCCCCATCCTGTAGATCAGCACCACTCACCAAGTTTGTAGAGAACGAGGGGTAGAGACCAGGGTGCCAGAGGGGGACGCCGGACACGGTAAGACAGTGGAGAAGTGGGCAAGGACAGGACCCCCGAAGGGGTCCGCCAGGGAGACCGCAACTGGCCGACTAAGTGGCGTAAGCGTGGTGCGGTCTCGAAAGAAGGAGCGCGAAGCACCCGACTCAAGGGTGAAGGTGTGTAAGGCTTGAGCCGACGTGGTACCTGAGAGAGCAGACGCACCAGTACCTGGGGCAGCAGACTCACCAGCACCTGGAGCAGCAGACGCACTAGCACCTAGAGCAGCAGCCTCACTAGCACCTAGAGCAGCGGTCTCAATGCCCGGGTCAGGCGGAACACACACGTAACAGTCACCCTCATCACTAGTAGGCAATGTATACATGGTAGTGAGGATAGCATCATAGTCAAGAGTATAGATATCTACCCTCAGCCTAAGCAGCTCCACCCAGTCGGGGAGCTCAGCCGCGTCGCCAAAATCCGTACGCCAGGCATCGCTCAGACGGGCGAAGTAGCGGGACTCTGCGTGACCAATCGTCTCGCAAGGCTGACCAGTCCGAGCACCAGTGCGAATGCGAATGACGTACGGACAGCGCGCAGTACCCCGTGACCCGTCACGCTGAGCGTACCTTTCACGAAGCTGCTGGGGTGAAAGGACCGCGCGGACGGACGCGCTGCAGCTGCACCTGGCCACCACAAGCAGCTGCCAAACTACTCACTCCAGGACGACTCCCACTACGGCCACCCCGACAACCCCAAGTAGCGTACCACTCACGAAGCTGCTGGGGGGTGAGGGACTCACGCGGACGTCGCTGGAGCTGCATCTGGCCACCGCCAGGAGCAGCACGAGCAGTGGTAGCCGGCAGTAGCAGCAGTAGTAGTAGCAACAGTAGTAGTCGCAGCGCGGCCACCCCTACAACCCCAACTAGCGTACCACTCACGAAGCTGTTGGGGGGCGCGGGACTCACGCGGACGGCGCTGGAGCTGCATCTGGCGACGCTAGGAGCAGCACTAGCAATAGAAATAGTAGCAGTAGAGTAGTAGCAGTAGTAACAGCAGTACGGGCAGGGCAGTGCTCACCAGTGGCGAGAAGGGCAGGCGTACGACAGCGGCAATGGCGAGGCCGCTACCACTGTAGGGCGAGGGCTCCGCGGCAGCTGCAGGGGCGGCTGCTCCAGGGGCGGCTGCTGCAGGGGCGGCTGCTACTCCAGGGGCGGCTGCTCCAGGGGCGGCTGCTGCAGTGGCGGCTGCTCCAGGGGCGACTGCTGCAGGGGCGGCTGCTCTAGGGGCGGCTGCTGCAGGGGTGGCTGCTCCAGGGGCGGCTGCTGCAGTGGCGGCTACTCCAGGGGCGGCTGCTTCAAGGGCGACTGCTCCAGGGGCGGCTGCTGCAGGGGCGGCTGCTCCAGGGGCGGTTGCTGCAGGGGTGGCTGCTCCAGGGGCGGTTGCTGCAGTGGCGGCTGCTCCAGGGTTGGCTGCTCCAGGGGCGGCTGCTGCAGTCGCGGCTGCTCCAGGGGCGGCTACTTCAAGGGCGGCTGCTCCAGGGGCGGCTGCTGCAGGGGCGGCTGCTCCAGGGGCGGCTGCTGCAGTGACGGCTGCTCCAGAGGCGGCTGTTGCAGTGGCGGCTGCTCCAGGGCGCGGGTTAGGGGAGGGCGCCGCCGCGGGCAGGGGTGACGACGCCGGGTTATGCAGTGGTTTCGCGACGCGCAAGAGCCGCGCCTCGCGGGTCCCGCAGGGGCGTCGCGACGAGGCGGGGGGGCGACGCGGCGGGGCCGCGACTGGCGACGGGGCGGGGCCGCGACTGGCGACGGGGCGGGGCCGCGACTGGCGACAGGGCGGGGCCGCTACGGGCAGCGGGGCGGGGCCGCGAAGGGAGCCGCGAGTGGGCCGCGAAGGGGCCGTGAAGGGGCTGCGAAGGGGCCGCGAAGGGGCCGTGAAGGGGCCGCGAAGGGGCCGCGAAGGGGCCGCGAAGGGGCCACGAAGCGGCCGCGAGGGGGCCACGAAGGTGCCGCGAAGGGGCCGTGAAGGGGCGCGAAGGGGCCGTGAAGGGGCCGCGAAGGGGCCGCGAAGGGGCGACTCGGGCACGGGCAAAGCGCGCTCCGGGCAGGAAAAAAAAAATCGATATTCGGTGGGCCCTAGGAAACGTTCCCACTAGGGAACCTGCTCTATACCATGTGAAAGAACGAGGAATGTGTGCACTAGGAAACAGGTGGGTACAAGTAGGAAAACCTAAAAGTGTTTTACCCCATATTGTCTACCCCACTACAGCCTACACAGACTATAGCATATAAGTTTGACATGCTCCCCTTCCCTCTCCCCTCCTCCTTGCTCGTCTCCCACTGCTGCAGCTGCTGCTGAGGGGGGTGGAGGTGTGGGAGCCGAGGGGAGTGGAGCCGGGGGGGTGACGTGGGAGTGGGAGTTAGGGTTTCTGCAGGGGGTGTGTGAGAGGGGCGTGGGACGGTCGGGGGAGGTTGTGTGGAGGCTGCCGTCGTATCGCTTACAGCGCCAGTAGTCAGGAGCCGTCGTGCTCTCGGTAGCCCAGAGAGCCTGGTGTGTGCCTGTCGCCCGTGGGTCTGTTGCTCCTGCCGCTCGTCGTAGCCGCGGAGCCTGTTACTCCTGTAGTCCGGTGCCCTCGTGCGCTCGGTAGCCACTGTGTGCGTGCTCCTGTTGCCCGTGTGACTGCAGCTTCAGCCGTCGTCTCCCATCTTCTCTCCCCTCACAATTCCTCCTCCTCACTTGCCCTCTGTGATCGCCTCTAGCTTTGCTTATAATTGTAAACTATTGCTATGCCTGCTCATTGTGCTGATTACACTCCACTTTGGCTATGGGGGTGTGTCAGAATGTTATTATTGTCTAGCCTGAAGTGGGGTACTCTATAGCGAGTACAACCCAATTAGGGTTTCATTTACGTATGCCAACTGTTGCTAGTGCAAACCATCCTTTCTTCATTTCTGTTCCTGACTTCTTGTTTCTGACAAACATGGATATCGAAACAAAAAAGACATGCGTTACAAACTGCAAACTCAAATCTCTTGAAATCATGATCGTTTTGGGTGGTTGGTTTTCTAACCCATAGCCTAAATTACAAAACTCAGTCAACACAAGGCTTGGGTTGGGGTGGGGTCAAGCAATCTGAGGTTCGGATGAATTGCGAAAAATGCTTGTTAGCAAAAACAATGTAGCGACAACCTGGTGCCGCTACCAAGCAAACGACTCGAGAAGAATGTGTACACAACACCAACTGAATGGTAGGGAGCAGCCTAACATACCTCGACATACCTCTGGCTACTCGACGGACTGTTTAGAGGACTTGTACTAGTACCACCAACTTCCTCCAAGATATTAACCAAGCCCACAACGAGAATGGCCCATGAACAAAATGAGTCGGACGAGACGCAATTAGCTTTTCCGACACTAAACTCATTCGGCCTTCCCGACGCAAGCGCATTTAGCCGTCCCTAAAACGAAACGCATCAAGTAGTTCGGACGCTCAAAACAATAGCAAACCTTCCCGACGTGAAATGCAATTGCTAGACTTCCCGACACGAAAAGCATTTGGCTATGACGGAAGGGAGTGAGCGTGAGCAGTTACATCTCCAGTTTGGTGTGCACACCACAGCCCAAAGTTGTTGCGCAGGAACCGAGCGACCCTTCCCCGTGATGCATGGGACTTCATCACGTTTTGCAGATGAACGCATGGTAACCACCCTGGTTCGGAAGAGAAAGTATTAACACCTCAAAACACCTTCTGTCATTCAGACTGCGGGTTTTAATATTCGCGAAATACCTCAGCGGAATTGGGTCGATAGCTCCGTTGACCCTTTGACGACCTGACGACTGCTGCCCCTGGTCAGAAAAAAACTAAAACCCGATCGGATGGCATTCTATCCAATGGAGGCATCAAACCTAAACGCATGCCTCCAGGTGTTCAGGGTTGATGCCTCCCTGACCGGATGCATGCCCGCCCGAATGGGTTATATATATATATATTCTCCCCGTGGGCAGCGAGCTCCGCTGGGTGGAGTCAGTTGTCTGCTGAGATATGCCATTCGTGATCATTCTCTACTGATGAACCAGTTACAAAACACATTAAAACTCTAATGTTTATCGTACACATTATTGAGCCTCATGGTCGTAACCATTCGTATATTCTCCCTTTTAGAAGTGGGGGGGGGGGTTTTCTCGCTAACCCTCGCGACATTCCGTAGTTACGGGGTCGCCACTCCCGTAGCCACTCTTGACTGCTATGCCCAACTATCGAACGCGCCAGTTGAAAGAAGGCGCAGGAATCCGTTTCTTAGGAGGGCTCCGAACGAGTGCGCGACAAGGTTAGCAAGGCGCGGGTCGTAGCAGTAGAGGCGCGGGTCGTAGCAGTAGAGGCGCGGGTCGCAGCAGGAGAGGCGCAGCGATGGCGGGGAGCGAGCAGCAGGAGATGTGCCTCGTGTGCTTCAGCGTCAACTGCATGGAGAAGGTGCGTCACAGTTTCAACTGCATGGAGAAGGTGCGTTACAGTCTCAACTGCATGGAGAAGGTGCGTTAGTACAGTTTCAACTTCATGTTAGTACAGTTTCAACTGCATCGTGGCGACGACTGCATGTGCGTTACAGCATGATCCGCATGGAGCAGGTTCGTTACAATGTCAAATAGACAGCCCGCAGCAGCATCGATCCGTCTATCTGAGAAGCGGCGCAACCCCATTGCCTTCCCCCCACCCCCCACCCCCCGCTCGCGCCCGGCAGGACGGGCACGCGGGCGCCATGCGGTGCAGCGAGTGCGGCATGGTGTCGCAGCAGTTCCGCGGGGGAGGACGCCTTCTGAGGCGCCTCCAAAGCCCACTCCCCCCCCACCCCCCTCCCTCTGCTCCCCCCCCCTCCACCCCCCCCCCCCGCCCCCCTCCCCCCTTCCCCCCCCCCCTCCCCCCATCAGGACGACCACACGGGCGCCATGCGGTGCAGCGAGTGCGGCATGGTGTCGCAGCAGTTCCGCGAGGAGGACAACGAGGGCGGCGCGGGCGGCGCGGGCGGAGGCGCGGCGGGGACGGGGTGGGGGGGATGGGGGGGTCGCAGGCGGTGGTGCGCGAGAGCAACGTGGCGCTGCACCAGCAGCGGCAGGACGTCGCTGCGGCGGACGCCGCCAGGGCTGCTCGCGCCGTCAGCCTGCAAGTGCAGGTGGGAGGTGGGGATGGGGTGTGGAGTGCAGGTGGGAGGTGGGGATGGGGTGTGGATTGCAGGTGGGAGGTGGGGATGGGGCGTGGAGTGCAGGTGGGGCGTTGAGTGGGCGGCAAGTGCAGGGGGCTTACAATGGTGCGCAAGGTGAGGGCGAGAAATTGTGACCCCATGCGTTCTCGCCTCCTCGTGTGCGCCTGCTCGCTGTCCCTTGCCCGCACTCCCTCTCACGAGGGTTTAGGGGTTAGGGGACCATGCGCCATGTACGCTTGCAAACTGTGAAGAGAGCAAGATTTTTCCCATCTGCCTACCATCAATGCCAACCACCCCCTCCACATCCCCTTTTTTCCTCCCCACCTCACCCCTTCCTCTTCCACCTAAACCCCCACCTCACCCCCACCCCCCCTTCCCCCCCCTTCCTCCCCTTCTTCTTCCCGCCCACCCCGCGCTCCCTCCCCCAGGCGCACGCCCTGGCGGAGCACTATAGCACGGGGCTTCACGCCATGCTGGCCCGCCAGTGCCACGCCATGCCTTCCATTACTGCTGCCCCCTCCCCCACCTTTCCCCCCTTCCACCCACCCCCTTCCACTCCCCCCCCTTCCCCAGGCGCACGGCCTAGCGGAGCACTACTGCGCGGGGCTGCACGCCATGCTGGCAGAGCGCTCTCTCATCTCACCTCCCCTCTCCCCCCCCTCCCTCCCCCCTCCTCCCCCCCCTCCCCCTCCAGGCGCACGCCCTGGCGGAGCACTACTGCGCGGGGCTTCACGCCATGCTGGCCCGCCAGTGCCACGCGCTCTCCGCCCTGCTCGCCCCGCCCACACCTGCTCCGCCCCAGGGGCCCATGGGGGAGGGCGGGGAGCGCAAGGAGCAGGACACTGCTGCTGCTGCGGCTGCCTCGGCTGCCAATGCAGCAGCGCTGAGCAGCGTGGCGCGGCAGATCCTGCTGCGCCTCGTGCTGCACTCTGGGTGTGCTCCGCCAAGGGTATGCCGAGCGCTGCTGGCTGCTGTGGCGCGTGGGTGAGGGCACATGGGGAGGGGGGCACGCTTGGGAGGAAGGGGAAAGGGGTGCGGGAGGGGTTGGGGGAGGGGGAAATGGGGAGGAGGGATGGGGAGGGGAGGCGAAGTCTGGTGGAAGAGAGACGAGGTGGAGGTGAGATGGGAGGGGAAGGGGGGGAGGCACTGCAACGGGAGATGGCAGGGTGGGGCATGGAGGGCGGGAGCGGGGGCTTTGGGGGAATGGGGTGCGCGGCAGCGCAGGGGGCAGGCGAAGAAGGGAGAGACAAAGAGGGGAACGGCGCAGTGGGTGGCACGGGGCAGCACGAGGAGGAGGATGAGTGGGCGCGGGAGCTGCGGGCGATTCTGGCGGGCGCGAGGCGGAGCAGGCGGCAAGAGAGGGAGGAGGTGAGGAAGCGGGCGAGGCGGGCGCGGAGGAAGAAGTGGGGGCAGTTTGAAGCGGAGCTGGCGGCCATTCGGGAGGACGAGGCTGCTGAGAGACGCGAAGGAAGTGAGGGGATGGGGGGGGATGGATGGGAGTGGAAGGGGAGGGAGAGGAGGAGGAAGGAGGGAAGGGGGGGAGTGAGAGAGGCGTCGATGAGGGAGACGTGGTTTGCTCTGGCGGAGAGGCTTCAGACAAGCCCTTTCTTTGCCGTCACCTGCAAGCTGCACGTGTGAGTGAGTGAGGCCCTTGAGTGGTTGGTGGCGCGCTTATTGTTGCTGCTGTGAGCACCATACCGTCACTGGCAAGGCACGGCAACACCACTCCACTCCACTTGCATGGCTACCTCCACTTCACTCCACTTCCCGTTTCCCTTCCCGCCTCATGTTCGCTCCCCTCGCCTCATGTTCGCTCCCCTCGCCTCATGTTCGCTCCCCTCGCCTCATGTTCGCTCCCCTCGCCTCATGTTCGCCCCCCTCGCCTCATGTTCGCTCCCCTCGCCTCATGTTCGCCCCCCTCGCCTCATGTTCGCTCCCCTCGCCTCATGTTCGCTCCCCTCGCCTCATGTTCGCTCCCCTCGCCTCATGTTCGCTCCCCTCGCCTCATGTTCGCTCCCCTCGCCTCATGTTCGCTCCCCTCGCCTCACCTTGCATGTCCCCTGACTGCACTCCTGCTTCTCATCTCATCTCCCACAACCCAAATCCCCCAACCCATCTTCTCGCTCACCTCAGTCTTCTTCCTCGCCTTGCATGCCCCCTCACCCTCACTGCCTTGCTTCTCACCTCCACCTGTTCCCTCTTTCACCCCGTTCCCCCCCCCCCCAGCCACCTACCACTGCACGCCTCACTCGCTTCCCTCTACCTCGCCTCTCACTACCTCCGCCTGCCGCTGCTCCCCACCGACATCTGCCACCTGGCGCTCTCCGGTTCGCTGCCCTACCTGTCCGCGTGGCGCCAGCTGTCGCCCTTCGAGGGCTACCCCGCCAGCGTCCCACCCGCCACGCTCTTCCGTCCGCTCGCCCTCTGCTCTGCTCGCCTGCTCGAGCTGCTCGCTGCCTCTGCTGCCGCATCCATCGCCCTGCGCCTGCCCCCCCTCAACTTCCGCCTAATTGGGGAGCGGTTTCTTCAGGTACATGCTAGATGCGCCCTCTCACTCTGTTACGCCTGTCAGGTTGAGCGAGCAGCGGTGATCACAATCCATTCGAATTGGGCTCTCGTTGCAAAAAAGTCAAGTCCTGTGTCAAGTCGTGTGTCCCCCGTATAAAGTCACCTCTTCTGCCCCCGATCATCTTTCTCCCACTGTTTTCCCCTCTCCCCAACCCCCGTCCCTTTAGCGTTCTAACGAAGCCCGTCCTTTCCGCTTTCTCCCAAATTCCCGTCCCTTCCGCTTTCTCCCCAAACCCCGTCCCTTCCGCTTTTTCCCCAAACCCCGTCCCTTCCGCTTTCTCCCCAACTCCCGTCCCTTCCGCTTTCTCCCCAAACCCCGTCCCTTCCGCTTTCTCCCCAAACCCCGTCCCTTCCGCTTTCTCCCCAAACCCCGTCCCTTCCGCTTTCTCCCCAAACCCCGTCCCTTCCACTTTCTCCCCAAACCCCGTCCCTTCCGCTTTCTCCCAAATTCCCGTCCCTTCCGCTTTCTCCCCAAACCCTGTCCCTTCCGCTTTCTCCCCAAACCCCGTCCCTTCCGCTTTCTCTCCAAACCCCGTCCCTTCCGCTTTTTCCCCAAACCCCGTCCCTTCCGCTTTCTCCCCAAATCTCGTCCCTTCCGCTTTCTCCCCAAACCCCGTCCCTTCCGCTTTCTCCCCAAACCCCGTCCCTTCTGCTTTCTCCCCAAATCCCGTCCCTTCCGCTTTCTCCCCAACTCCCGTCCCTTCTGCTTTCTCCCCAAACCCGTCCCTTCCGCTTTCTCCCCAAACCCCGTCCCTTCCGCTCTCCCCAAATCCCGTCCCTTCCGCTTCTCCCCAAACCCCGTCCCTTCCCCTTTCTCCCAAAACCCCGTCCCTTCCGCTTTCTCCCCAACTCCCGTCCCTTCCGCTTTCTCCCCAAACCCCGTCCCTCCCGCTTTTTCCCAATTCCCGTCCCTTCCGCTTTCTCCCCATATCCCGTCCCTTCCGCTTTCTCCCCAAACCCCGTCCCTTCCGCATTCTCCCCAACTCCCGTCCCTTCCGCTTTCTCCCAAACCCCGTCCCTTCCGCTTTCTCCCCATTCCCGTCCCTTCCGCTTTCTCCCCAAACCCCGTCCCTTCTGCTTTCTCCCCAACCCCGTCCCTTCCGCTTTCTCCCCAAACCCCGTCCCTTCTGCTTTCTCCCCAAATCCCGTCCCTTCCGCTTTCTCCCTAACTCCCGTCCCTTCTGCTTTCTCCCAAAACCCCGTCCCTTCCGCTTTCTCCCCAAACCCCGTCCCTTCCGCTTTCTCCCCAAACCCCGTCCCGTCCGCTTTCTCCCTAAACCCGTCCCTTCCGCTTTCTCCCAACTCCCGTCCCTTCCGCCTTCTCCCCAAACCCCGTCCCTTCCGCTTTCTCCCCAAACCCCGTCCCTTCCGCTTTCTCCCCGAACCCCATCCCTTCCGCTTTCTCCCCAACCCTTCCAATTTTCTCCCCAAACCCCGTCCCTTCCGCTTTTTCCCCAAACCCCGTCCCTTCCGCTTTCTCCCCAACTCCCGTCCCTTCCGCTTTCTCCCAAACCCCGTCCCTTCCGCTTTCTCCCCAAACCCCGTCCCTTCCGCTTTCTCCCCAAACCCCGTCCCTTCCGCTTTCTCCCCAAACCCCGTCCCTTCCCCTTTCTCCCAAAACCCGTCCCTTCCGCTTTCTCCCCAACTCCCGTCCCTTCCGCTTTCTCCCCAAACCCCGTCCCTCCCGCTTTCTCCCCAATTCCCGTCCCTTCCGCTTTCTCCCCATATCCCGTCCCTTCCGCTTTCTCCCCAAACCCCGTCCCTTCCGCATTCTCCCCAACTCCCGTCCCTTCCGCTTTCTCCCCAAACCCCGTCCCTTCCGCTTTCTCCCCAATCCCGTCCCTTCCGCTTTCTCCCCAAACCCCGTCCCTTCCGCTTTCTCCCCAAACCCCGTCCCTTCCACTTTCTCCCAAATTCCTGTCCCTACCGCTTTCTCCCCAAATCCCGTCCCTTCCGCTTTCTCCCTAACTCCCGTCCCTTCTGCTTTCTCCCAAAACCCCGTCCCTTCCGCTTTCTCCCCAAACCCCGTCCCTTCCGCTTTCTCCCCAAACCCCGTCCCGTCCGCTTTCTCCCTAAACCCCGTCCCTTCCGCTTTCTCCCAACTCCCGTCCCTTCCGCCTTCTCCCCAAACCCCGTCCCTTCCGCTTTCTCCCCAAACCCCGTCCCTTCTGCTTTCTCCCCGAACCCCATCCCTTCCGCTTTCTCCCCAACCCTTCCACTTTCTCCCCAAACCCCGTCCCTTCCCCTTTTTCCCCAAACCCCGTCCCTTCCGCTTTCTCCCAACTCCCGTCCCTTCCGCTTTCTCCCCAAACCCCGTCCCTTCCGCTTTCTCCCCAAACCCCGTCCCTTCCGCTTTCTCCCCAAACCCCGTCCCTTCCGCTTTCTCCCCAAATCCCGTCCCTTCCGCTTTCTCCCCAAACCCCGTCCCTTCCGCTTTCTCCCCAATCCCGTCCCTTCCGCTTTCTCCCCAAACCCCGTCCCTTCTGCTTTCTCCCCAAACCCCGTCCCTTCCGCTTTCTCCCCAAACCCCGTCCCTTCTGCTTTCTCCCCAAATCCCGTCCCTTCCGCTTTTCCCTAACTCCCGTCCCTTCTGCTTTCTCCCAAAACCCCGTCCCTTCCGCTTTCTCCCCAAACCCCGTCCCTTCCGCTTTCTCCCAAACCCGTCCCGTCCGCTTTCTCCCTAAACCCCGTCCCTTCCGCTTTCTCCCAACTCCCGTCCCTTCCGCCTTCTCCCCAAACCCCGTCCCTTCCGCTTTCTCCCCAAACCCCGTCCCTTCTGCTTTCTCCCCGAACCCCATCCCTTCCGCTTTCTCCCCAACCCTTCCACTTTCTCCCCAAACCCCGTCCCTTCCGCTTTCTCCCCAACTCCCGTCCTTCCGCTTCTCCCAAACCCCGTCCCTTCCGCTTTCTCCCCAACCCCATCCCTTCCGCTTTCTCCCCAAACCCCGTCCCTTCCGCTTTCTCCCAAACCCGTCCCTTCCGCTTTCCCCCAAACCCCGTCCCTTCCGCTTTCTCCCGAACCCCATCCCTTCCGCTTTCTCCCAACCCTTCTCCCCCAAACCCCGTCCCTTCCGCTTTTCCCCAACTCCCGTCCTTCCCTTTCTCCCAAACCCGTCCCGTCCGCTTTCTCCCCCGTCCCTTCCGCTTTCTCCCCAAATCCCGTCCCTTCCGCTTTCTCCCCAAACCCCGTCCCTTCCGCTTTCTCCCCAATCCCGTCCCTTCCGCTTTCTCCCCAAACCCCGTCCCTTCTGCTTTCTCCCCAAACCCCGTCCCTTCCGCTTTCTCCCAAACCCCGTCCCTTCTGCTTTCTCCCCAAATTCCCGTCCCCTCCGCTTTCTCCCTAACTCCCGTCCCCTTTCTCCCAAAACCCGTCCCTTCCGCTTTCTCCCAAAACCCCGTCCCTTCCCTTTCTTCCCCAAACCCCGTCCCTTCCGCTTTTTCCTCCCCGTCCCTTCCGCTTTCTCCAACTCCCGTCTTCCGCCTTCTCCCCAAAACCCCGTCCCTTCCGCTTTCTCCCCAAACCCCGTCCCTTCTGCTTTCTCCCCGAACCCCATCCCTCCGCTTTCTCCCCAACCCTTCCACTTTCTCCCCAAACCCCGTCCCTTCCGCTTTCTCCCCAACTCCCGTCCCTTCCGCTTTCTCCCCAACCCCGTCCCTTCCGCTTTCTCCCCAAACCCCGTCTTTGCTTCTCCCCGAACCCGTCCCTTCCGCTTTCTCCCCAAACCCGTCCCTTCCACTTTCTCCGCCTGTCCTACCGCTTTCTCCCAAACCCCGTCCCTTCCGCTTTCTCCCCAACCCCGTCCCATCCGCTTTCTCCCCAAACCCGTCCCTTCCGCTTTCTCCCCAAACCGTCCCTTCCGCTTTTCCCAAACCCCGTCCATCCGCTTTCTCCCAAACCCGTCCCTTCCGCTTTCTCCCCAACTCCCGTCCCTTCCACTTTCTCCCAAATTCCTGTCCCTACCGCTTTCTCCCCAAGCCCTGTCCCTTCCGCTTTCTCCCCAAACCCCGTCCCATCCGCTTTCTCCCCAAACCCCGTCCCTTCCGCTTTCTCCCAAATCCCGTCCCTTCCGCTTCTCCCCAAACCCCATCCCTTCCGCTTTCTCCCCAACCCCGTCCTTCCACTTTCTCCCAAATTCCTCTCCCTACCGCTTTCTCCCCAAGCCCTGTCCCTTCCGCTTTCTCCCCAAACCCCGTCCCATCCGCTTTCTCCCCAAACCCCGTCCCTTCCGCTTTCTCCCCAAATCCCGTCCCTTCCGCTTTCTCCCCAAACCCCGTCCCTTCCGCTTTCTCCCCAAACCCCGTCCCTTCCGCTTTCTCCGCAAACCCCGTCCCTTCCGCTTCTCCCCAAACCCCGTCCCTTCCGCTTTCTCCCAAACCCCCCCCTCACCGCCTCTGCATTGCCCCCTCCGTCCCTCTCCCCTTCCTTCCCTCTCTCCCTGTCCCGTTCCACCCCTCCGTACCCCTCCGTCCCATCCCTCCTCCCCTCTGTTCCTCCTGCCCACCAGGAGCTGCACCTACCCGTACCGCTCTTCGCCCCTTTCCTGCACCGCCTCTTTGACCTCCTTTGCCCCTCCGCCTCCCTTGCCCCTTCCCTCCCATCCCTCCTCCCCCGCTTCCACCTCTCGCCCCACCCCTCTGGGTGGCCCACGCGCCTCTACGTCATGGCAGCGGTCGTTGTCTCCCTCAAGCTCGCCCTCGCCCTCGGCTCCTGGCCCTGCCTCAACCCTTCATCATGCACACGCGCAAGGGCATCGCCAACACCAGCAGCAAGAGCATCAGCAGCAGTGGCAGCAGCAGCATCAGCAGGAGCAGCAGGGGGTGGAGCGGCGGTGTGCAAGGCTGCTGTGGCTGCCCCGCGCGCCACGGTGTCGCTGGCTCTGGCTCGGGGCGCGGTGTCGGGGTGGCAGCACATGCTGCAGCAGCGCAAGCAAGGCGATGCAAGGCAAGGCGGGTCGCTGGCAGGGAAGGTAGACGAGGGGCGAGGGGAGGATGGGGTGGAGGGGCAGGAGGAGGGGGAGGAGGAGGGGAGGAGGAGGGGGAGGAGGAGGGGGTAGGGGAGGAGGAAGGGAAGGAGGAAGGGGAGGAAGGGGAGGAAGGGGAGTGGGATGTGCGGCGGGTGGTGCAAGCAGTGGAGGGCATCCGGCAGCAGCTGCTGCAGATGCCCATGCAGACCCGTGCTGGGGCTGGCGGGGGACGCATGCAGGGAGAGGGGGAGGATGGATCAGAGGGAAGAGGTGAACCCCTGTTGCAGGGGCGTGAGGTGTGAGGGGTGGGGTGTAAGGGGTGGGGTGTGAGGGGTGGGGTGTGTGAGGGGTGGGGTGTGAGGGGTGGGGTGTGAGGGGTGGGGCGTGAGGGTGGGGTGTGAGGGGGTGTGGTGTGGGTGTGGAGTTGAGCATGTGGCCCGACCCGGCCCGACCCGACCCGATTTGGCCGGGCCACACGGGCCCTCGGGTCGGGTCGGGCCGACCTCGGGCCTACTGACTCGGGTCAAAGAGGACCCGGGGTCGGGTCGGGGCGGGTCGGTCCAGGCAGACCCGCCCCCTTAGGGGAGGCTGGGGGTATTCATCACAATGTGCAACGAAACGTGTGCTCGCGGATTCCCCGTCACCGTGCAAGCAGCCGACGCAAACCTATGTGAAATCGTGCAGCGGTTGCCGGTAAATGCGTCCACTACAGCGGAAACGCCACGGATGTCGTGGGGTCAAAGGAAAGTAGAGGTTGCGCTTGAATTTAAGTACCCTAAAAACTACGAAATTGACCTGCGCGAAATGCACTACTAGTGCAGCCAGAATCTTATATCTACGAATATAACTGAAAGTATGTGCATTCGTGGGGGGAAAGCCTAAGATAGGAGGTAGTTTAAAGGAAGGTACTTAATACTTTAAGGCCACTAGTTGCTGGGGTGGCGAATGTAAATCGACGGGGAAAAAATCCCCTCGATTGATTTACATTTGGGCTAGGGTTTCAGCCCTAGCCCTGTCGAAATCGGGTCGCGCACCTGGTCCGACCGATTTCGACATTTTAGACCCGAAATCGGGTCGGGGCAGGCCCGACCCGAAACCCGACTCGGCCCGGCCCGAAATGGGCCCTCGGGTCGGGTCTTACCCCGGGTCGGGTCGGGTCGGCCCATACGGGGCAGAGATTCAGAAACCCTGACCCGACCCGGGCAAAACCACGGGTCGGGTCGGGTCGGCCCGACCCGAGCGGGGCACCTGCTCAACTCTAGTGTGAGGGGGTGGGGTGTGTGGAGGGGTCGTGAGGCATGGGCTGTTGCGGGGAATGAGAGGCCTTTGAAAGGCCGTGAAGTGAGGAAGGCAACACCTGCCCACTGCACTCGCTCACTCTCCATCCATCCTCTTCTGCCTTGCATCCAACACCCACTCCCCGATCCCCTTTCTTCCGCTGCATGTCTGGTGCTAAACTGCTCAGCCATTATTGCCCCCTTGTCACAACTCCTTCCCCTCCTCACCTCTACTCTCTCGCCCCCTCTCCTCCTCTTCCCTGATACTTGCCCCTGCTCTTCCCCCCCCCCCTCTCCCCACTTTCCCACCTGCAGCGCCGCTGCAGCTGCGGCAGTACCTGCAGCACTGCGAGCGCCACGTGTTTGCCCCGACGCCACGCGGCCGGCCCGACCCCTCCACTCTCGACCGCCGAGCTGCGCGCCCACCGCACGCCGCCCTCCCCCCTGCGGGCCCCCTCGCCTCCCGCAGCCCATGGGGACGCTCATGGGAGCGGTGTGGATGTGGAGAGGGACGAGACGGCACATGCGCAGGGCCGATGGGGAATGGAAGGAGGGAGAGAGAGAAGTGGATGGATATGGAGACGTGTGGAAGGAGGGAGGGGAGAAGGGAAGGCAGAAACGGAAGCGAATGAAGGGAGAGAGGGCTGAGGGGGAGGGGGTGAGGGGTGAGGGGGAGAGGGAGGAGGGCTCGGTGGTTCCCGGTGAGGGTGGAGGACGTGGAGGCGGAACATGCGGCGGTGCGACTTCGCCATGGCTCCCCACTGCCCCAGGTGCTGTGCTGCTCTGTGCTGCCCCAGGTGCTGTGCTGCTCTGTGCTGCTCTGCTCATGTGTTCCAGGTGTCATGCAGGCGTCATGCAGGGCGTCATGGCAGGTGTCATGCAGGTGTCATGCAGGTGTCATGCAGGTGTCATGCAGGTACCGCAGTTGTGTTTTGAGACACGTTTGACAATGCGGCGCGTGACTTCTCATGCCGCCCCCTCTGCCCCAGTGCTGCTCTGCTCTGCCCCAGTGCTGCTCTGCTCTGCCCCAGTGCTGCTCTGCTCTGCCCCAGTGCTGCTCTGCTCTGCCCCAGTGCTGCTCTGCTCTGCCCCAGTGCTGCTCTGCTCTGCCCCAGTGCTGCTCTGCTCTGCCCCAGTGCTGCTCTGCTCTGCCCCAGTGTTGCGCTGCCCCAGGGCCTGTTGTGCTCCTGCTCATGTATCGCAGGTGTCATGCAGGTGGCACAGTTGTTTGTGACATGGTGTCATGTGTCCTGAAATGGTATTGGATAGTGGTTACATGTCTCTTCTTGGTTGTGATTAGGGATATCAGTGAAATTGGGGGTGGGGCATGGTGATCAATAGAGTTCGGGCTTCCACCATGGAAGTTTGAGCCAGTGTGGAAATTTTGCACCATGGAATATCGAGTTCTTCCAAATGCATGCATCGACCCAAGCAGCTCGGTACCAATGCCATTCTAAGTCATACGCCTTGCCTGCGCCATGCTCTTCTGGGCCAGAAACCATGCGTCACCCTCACCCAAACCCCCCGTTTCAGTCGACGTACACTTTCCCTCACTCCCCCCCTTCCCCTTACCCCCCTCCCCAACATTCTCCTCTTGCGGCCCATCCCCTGCGCTGCAGTGAGCCCGTGTTCCACAAGTGCCCGCGGGCGCGCATGCCTTCATCTCCACACACTCGAACCCCCTCCTTCCCCCCCGCCCCTCCCCTCCCCCCTCTCCCCCGCCCCCCTGGCAGCCCCTGTGTGGCAGTGAGCTGGTGTACTACGAGTGTGATAGGATTCAATAATGATTGAGTAATGAGCCAAGGAGTCTCTATAATACAAGCATGCAAGGAAGAAAAGAGTGGAGGAGGAGCTAACCCTATTGGCCACTAAGTTGGCCAATGGGAGTGATGCCTTGTGGAGGAGGAAACCCCACATTGTAGCTAGGTAGCGATTGGTTGGTGTTAGGACCAAAAGTTGGCAAGTGCCAACCAAGGACCAAGACCAAATCCAATCTTGACCAACCACAAAGTGTGGTTGGAGTGTACACTCAACCCCCCAAGAACATAAGGGACTACACCTATTCTAGCCTATGGATGTTGTATATAATGTACATTTACAACACAACCCCCCAACATGCATAAGGCTAGAAGATGTAATCAGGAGGCCGCCAAAACCGGAGGAGGGGTGAGGCCAAGGAGGGGCAGAAGGAAGGAGTGGGATGCCTGGGGAAGGGCTTTGGTGAAGATGTCAGCAAGGCTGGCCGCCGAGTCGATTTTGCCAAGGCGAAGGTGGCCGGCCTCAACGAGATCACGAATGAAGAAGAAGCGAAGCTCAATGTGTTTGGAGCGCCCATGATACACAGCATCCTTGGTGAGGTGGATGGTGCTGGCGTTGTCACACCAGATGGTGGGACAGCGTTGGGGGGCTCCAAGCTCATCAAGGAGGAAAGTGAGCCAGCGCGCCTCTTGCGCGGCCATGGTTGCAGCGTAGAGCTCTGCTTCGCAGGAGGAGAGGGCGACGGCAGAGGAGCGTGTGGACCGCCAGCTGATGAGACCGCTGCCAAGAGAGAAACCATAACCCTGAGAGGACCGCCGATCCGGTCGAGAGTCAGCCTAGGAAGAGTCGCTGTAGCCGTTGAGGAGGGGAGGGGAAGGGCCGCCAAGGGTAAGGACATAGTCCTTGGTGCCACGAATGTAGCGAAGGACGCGCTTGGCGGCCTGCCAGTGCTCTTCCGTATGCTTGCCAGCGCAAACGAAGCGAGCGAGGACGCTGATGGGGTAGGCAAGGTCAGGGCGAGTAGAAACCATGGCGTACATGAGAGAGCCGATGAGTTCAGGATAAGGATGGGAGGAGGGAGAGGGAGAGGAGGGTGGGGAGAGGTGGTGCCCAACCGAGAGGGGAGTGGGCTGCGGGCTGCCGCGCGCCATTTCAAACCGGTCCAAAACCTGCTGGAGGTAGTGACCCTGAGAAAGAGAGATGGTGCGGGCAGAGCGGTCGCGAGTGATGGTCATGCCGAGGTAGTGCTGCAGCTCGCCCAGGTCTTTGCACTTGAGACGGCTGCCCAGCTCCGTCTTGACATTCTCGAGTTCGCAAGGTCGGCAGTGAGGAGGATCATATCGTCAACATAGACGAGGATGTAGAAGGGGGAGGGGGAGGTGCGGAGGAAAAGACTGGCGTCAGAGCGGGAGGTGCGAAACCCAAGCTCGGCGAAGGGTGGCTGCAAGCTTGGCATGCCACTCCCTGAGTGCCTGGCGGAGCCCGTACACGGGCCGGGCGCAGCTGCCAGACGGAGTCGGCGGGGAAGGGGAGGTGGAAACCCGCTGGGCGCTCCATGTAGATCAGCTCACGTAGCACGCCTTGCAGGAAGGCGTTGGAGACATCCATCGAGTGGATCTCCATGTTGAGGCGAGCGGCGAGGTCGAGTACGGCGCGAACGGTAGCAGGCTTGGCGGTGGGGGAGAAGGTGTCGAAGAAGTCAAAACCATACCGCTGCGTAAAACCCTTGGCACAATACCGGGCCTTGTAGACGGGTGGCTCTCCAGGTAGCTGTTTGACGCGAAACACCCACTTCCCCTTCACTACGTTCGTAGAGGGGGGAGGGCGAGGCACATCAACGAAGCAGGAGTTGGCGACAAATGCCTCCAGCTCCTTGATGATGGCGGCAAGCCAGAGCGGGGCGTCGGGGCAAGCCATGGCTTCCTCATATGTGGTTGGGATGAAGATGGAGGGAGCAGAGGAAAAGGCGAAAACTGGTGTTCCAGAGAGGTCAAAGGTGATGGGGAGGAGGGAGGGGTCAGAGAGGTGGAGGTCAAGGAACTCCTCATGGGAGTCCTCAGAGAGGGAGGTATGAAAGGCGCGGATGACCGCAGGTGCCGCTGCACGCGCTGCTGCTGGTGCGGCTGCTGGTGCCGCTGCTGGTGCCGCTGCTGGTGCTGGTGCGGATGCCGCTGCTGGTGCTGGTGCGGATGCCGCTGCTGCCGCTGCACTCGCCGCTGCTGGTGCCGGTGCCGGAGCAGATGCCGGTGCTGGTGTTGCACTTGCCGCTGCTGGTGCCGCTGCGGTGGCTGCTGCTGGAGCTGTTGCTGCTGCTGTTGGAGAGGTGGGTTGAGGGGGCTGGTGCATGAGGGGCTTGATGCAAGACAGCCTGGAAGAAGTGGTGAAGGAGGGGAGAAAGAGGGAGAGGGTAGAGGTAGAGAGGGTAACAGGGGGCGGTGCACCAAGGATACTGTCACGTGACCTGGTGTGAGGATACCGGGTGAGTATGGTGCGGGGAGTGGGGGAGGGAGGTGAGGGTTGGGAGGGAGGGGGAGGAGGGGCACCAGGGGAGGAGTGAGCGGGGGAGACAGGGGAAGACAGGGGGTCCGGGTCAAAGATGTCACCAGACGAGGGGGGGGCACCATGGGACTGGGAGGGCGGAGGGGGAGGGGGAGGGGATGGGAGGATGGGGGGAGGAGGGAGGAGAGGGGGAGGGGTGGTGTCAGACCAGACAAGGGGACGAGTCAGAGGTGGGAGTGGGTCAGTGGACGGAGGAGAGGAATAGTACGGAGTGGATTCGTCAAAGACGACATCTCTGCTGCGAATTAGTTGACCGGAAGGGGGGTGGAGGAAAAGATAGTCAGGGGAAGAGGGGTTATGACCAAGGAAGATGCAGGGAAGGGTACGAGGGGCAAGTTTTCCAAGGGAACGGGATCGGTCAGACGGGTGAATGAGGACATAGGCCTTTGAGCCCCAGACTCGAAGAGGGGAGACATCGGGTTTGTCCTTTGTCCATAGCTCAGTGGGGGTGGTGGAGGGGAGGAGGGGGTGAGGGTAAAGGTTAGTAAGGAGGGCGGCATGAAGGAGGGCGTAGCCCCACAGAGAAGGGGGGCAGGAGGCGTGGACAAGAAGACACCGAGCCGTTTTGGTGATCTCCCGAACACGGCTCTCAGCGACACCGTTCTGCTGTGGGGAGTGAGGGAGGGTGTAAGTCTGAAGAATGCCGCGGGACTGGCAATAGGAGGAGATCTGGTTATTAAGGAACTCACCACCACCATCAGAGTGAAGGCGGCGAACAGGGAGCCCAAAGTGGGTGTTTGCCTGCTCGAGCCAGGCAATGATCGCAGTCGGGGCGTCCGCCTTCGTCCGAAGGAGAGAGACGGACGAGTACCGACTGTGATCATCGACGAGCACAAGGATGGCCTTGGCGAGTGGGGGAGGGGTTAGGGCCCCAGAGGTCCATGTGAACAAGATCAAGTGGCTGGGCTGCAGCGGAGGGGAAGCTCCGGTGCGGCTGCTGCTTGAGCTTGCTCTGAACACAGATGACGCAAGGGGGGGCAGGGGACTTTGGGAGGGGAGGGAGGGAGGAGGGGAGACCGTGGATGAGACCGGAGGATACAGAGGAGCGCAGAGTGGCGAAGTTGGGGTGACCTAGCCTGTGATGGAGGAGGATGGCAGGGTGGGAGAGGGAGCGACATGAGCAGTCAGAGTCAGGGGGGCGGGGGGGGACGGGTGGGTTAGTGGGAGGGAGGGGAGGGGGGGGGGGGGGAGGAGGGGGGGGGAGGCGACTTGGAAGGTGAGGGGGCGAGGAACCCGAAGGGTGTACAGACGGGAGCGGGGACAGTAGGGAATGCGAGCGAGGAAGCGACCTGTGGAGGTTTGGTAAAGATCACAATGGTTAGCACCACCTGGGGTGAGAGTGGTGATCATGGATTGTTGGAGGGACCTTTGGGAGAGGAGGTTAGTGCGAAGGGAGGGAATGTGAAGACCTGGGACGGTACCTGAGGGAAAGAGAGGACAGGGAAGGGTAGATGTGTTGTGACATGGGATGGAAAAGCTGCTATCAGCGCCGAGGAGGGACGTGGGTGTGGGGAGAGGATGGAGTTTGCCGGCATCGCGAAAGACATTGTCAGTGGCTCCACTGTCCAAGACGAACTCAAGGGTGGAGGAGGGTGAGGCGGAGTACTGAATTGAAGTTTCATTAATAGCAGGGGCATACATAAGGGATGCAACAGAAGGAGGCTGACTAAGCAGACCAACAAAGCCAGAGGAGGGAAAGGGAGTCACACTGCCACCTGTGGACGGCGAAGGGGAAGGACCGGAGAGGTGGGCCGCGGAGGCCGCATTCCCGGCGGTCCAGCTGGGAAACGGCTGCTGCTGGGGGACAGGAGGAGGAGGGAGGAGAGGAAGCTGGGGCTGGAGGTCGAGCTGCTGCTGGAGCTGCTGAAGCTGCTGCTGGAGCTGATGAAGCTGCTGCCCGTACTGCTGCGGCCCCTGCTGCTGGACACTCTGGTGCTGCTGCTGCTGCTGCTGGTGAGAGGGGAGAGCAAAGGCCTGGTGGGCCTGGGAGGAGGAGGAAGGGGCGTAAAGGGGAGAGGTGCTGACATCCAGGGGAGTGGGGCGGGGGTTGAGGGCGGACCAGCGAGGAGGGGTGCCAGAGTTCCCACGAGCGAACCACTCATCGCTGAGTGCCTTGAAGCACGTCTCAGTCGCATGAGTGGTTTGGTTGCAGCGTTGACCTCGGGTGGGGCCATAGAGGGGAAGATACTGACAGGGTGGGAAGGCCGCTGCTGCACCACGACCCACGCCACCACGACCGCCGGAGCCGCCTCGACCACCACCACGCCCACCTCCACGCCCCCCCCACGCCCGCCTTTGCTGCTGCGCTGCTGTGCTGCTGCGGCGGTGGAGGAGGAGTGGCGAAGGATTTCAACCTCAGTGGTGATAATCCACTGGGCAACCTGAGCGGGAGTATCATGCTTGGAGAGGAGCTGCATGTATGCTAGCTTGTGGGCATCGAAGGCAGGGGTGAGACCCTCGAGGAGGTGGCAGCAGATGACGGTGTCAGGGTAGGTAACACCAAGCGCTGCAAGGCGGCGAGCAAGGTCAAGGACGCGGCGAGTAAAGGCGGCTGCGCCGGCAGTGGAATCCATGGTGATGGATCCGAAGTCCTTGATGAGTGCATAGAGGGTGGCGATGTCCTGCCAGTCAAAGAGGTCGACAAGCAGTTGCCACAGGTGGGAGGAGGAGGTTGGCGAAAGTTCTCGTTTGAGGGAGGAGGGGATAGTGGCGAGGAGGATGGCGAGAGCTCGACGATCAGCAATGCGCCACGCAGTGATCTCAGTGGTGTAGGTGGCGAGGCGTGTGGTGTAAGTGGCAAGCTGGGCGTGGTACTCGTGGTGGCAGGCAGCAGCATCGTCGTAGGTGCGCTTGTCGTCCTCGTAGCGCAGCTGACAACGAAGGTGGTCGTTGAGGGAGGTGCGGTAGGCACGGATGGCAGACTCCACGCTTTGTGGGTTGTTGACATCCAGTGCAAAAGAAGGAGGATCGCCAGGAGGCTCGGGCTCGGGTCCGGGCTCAGCAGGAGCAGGTCCAGTGGGGGCGGAAGGGGCGATGGGCTGGAGTCCACCCTCCTCCTGGAACACGATGGAGCGAAGGGTATGTCCGCTGACGACGACCGAGGAGAGCAACACCTCGACGGAGTGGGCATAGGAATGCCAGTTGGCGGCGGAGTTGTCGCCCAACAACTCGAGAGCGTCGATGGTCGCTAGGTCGACCGATGAGTCCGACGACGCCATGACGGCGAAGCAGTGAGGGAGTCGCTGCAGATGCCGCTGCGGCCGCTGCACGTGCTGCTGCTGGTGCTGCTGCGGGTGCCGCTGGTGGTGCCGTCGCCTGTGCCGCTGCTGGTGCCGCCGCTGCTGCCGTTGCAAGTGCTGCTGCCGGTGCCGCTGCTGGTGCCGCTGCCGGTGCCGCTGCTGCTGCTGCCGTTGCACGCGCCGCTGTTGGTGCCGCTGCCGGTGCCGCTGCTGGTGCCGCTGCCGGTGCCGTTAAGGGTGGAGTAGGGGGAGGAGGTAGGGGAGACTGGCGCGGAAGTGTGGGGCAGGGGGCGGGTGAAGGGGGAGGTTGTGGCGATCGCAGGCAGCCGTCCGGGACGGCGCGCAGGTTTGGCCGCGGCTCCGTTCCGGCGGTCCGTCTGCGTCACCGCGCTGGCCGTCCGCGTCGCCGCGCTGGTCGTCCACGTCGCCGCGCTGGTCGTCCGCGTCGACTCGCAGATCGTCCACGTCGGCGGGCAGATTGGGGCGTGGCGGCGGGAGGGAGAATTGCTGCCACGGGAGAGCGGTTTGCGGCCGCGGAACGGAGGAACGAGGCCGCGGGAGGGAGGAATGAGGCCGCGGGAGTGAGGAACGAGGGCGCGGGAGGAAGGATTGAGGCCGCGGGAGGGAGGAATGAGGCCGCGGGAGTGAGGAACGAGGGCGCGGGAGGAAGGATTGAGGCCGCGGGAGGGAGGAATGAGGCCGCGGGAGGGAGGAACGAGGCCGCGGGAGGGAGGATTGAGGCCGCGGAGGAGTAGATCTGAGCCGCGGGAGACTAGATCTGAGGTGCGGGAGGGCGGAACTGAGCCGCGGGAGGCTAGATCTGAGGTGCGGGAGGGCGGAACTGAGCCGCAGGAGGCTAGATCTGAGGTGCGGGAGGGCGGATGTAAGTCATAGTCCGCTAGGGTTGAGGAAGGGAGAGTGAGTTATGCTCTAAGGATCGAGGGAAGACGGCGTGAGCCATTTGGCTCTGAATACCATGATAGGATTCAATAATGATTGAGTAATGAGCCAAGGAGGCTCTATAATACAAGCATGCAAGGAAGAAAAGAGTGGAGGAGGAGCTAACCCTATTGGCCACTAAGTTGGCCAATGGGAGTGATGCCTTGTGGAGGAGGAAACCCCACATTGTAGCTAGGTAGCGATTGGTTGGTGTTAGGACCAAAAGTTGGCAAGTGCCAACCAAGGACCAAGACCAAATCCAATCTTGACCAACCACAAAGTGTGGTTGGAGTGTACACCCAACCCCCCAAGAACATAAGGGACTACACCTATTCTAGCCTATGAATGGTGTATATAATGTACAATTACAACAGAGTGCCCGCGGGCGCGCATGCCATTCATCACCGGCCCACTCAAAGTCCCTTCCTCCCCCTTTCCCCTCCTCCCTTTCTCCCCCCCCCCCCACCACTCCTCCCGGCCCCCCAGCCCCTGCGCAGCAGTGAGCTGGTGTTCTACGAGCGCCCGAGGGCGCGCATGCCGTTCCACGAGGTGCATGTGGACCTCTTTGTGCTGCTGCGAGCCGCGGCACGCGTGGCACGCGTGCACGTGAGGGCGCTGCACTTCTGCACCATGGAGATTGAAGATGCGCTTGTGGCAGTAGAGGCTGTGTTGCAATCGAGTAACAATTGAACCAGGCCTTCTTATTGGTTATCTGGACGGTCCAATCAGGGCTAATTTTATCAGGGTAAATCACCCTGATACCCTGATAATCAGGGTGGTTTTTGGCTGTCACACTGATGCCTTAGGGTAATTTTTTCGGGAGCTTGTATTTTCCTGATAGGCCAGGGTTTACGTTTGAGGTACACTGACGGCCCAGGGTTACCGATCTTCGTAACGAGTTTTACCCTGAATCGAGTACATACCCTCCCCGAGCCGCCCCACCCCCCGCCCCCTCTCTACCCACCCCCCCTTTCCCGTATCGAGGTTCTCGCATGCCAACTGTCGAAACTGAAATTTGGCAAAGGCAACATCTCTGAGCTGGCACGAGGGGGGCCTCCATTGGCCAGAAATACATTTTCGTCATTGCCTGCCAACGATAATATCAATACACCAGGGTTTGCAAAACTGGTACACTGATCCTACAGGGTATAATTTTAAAAAACTAGGAAAACCCTCGTGGATCAGGGTTTGAACAAGGTGTCACACTGATAATCAGGTTTTTGGCCTTGTGCAACACTGATCACAAGGGTTGCTGGAAACCAAAAATTAGCCCTGGGTCCAATCAATTAGATCGCTTGTTGATGTAGGTTTTAGATTCGGCATGTTTCAGTAGGGCCTCAGAAGTCAGAGAAAAAAGGCTGATTTAGGCTCTGGAGGCTGATTTCCCAGACATGTGGCTGATGTGTTGGCTGATAATTCAGTTTTTTTTTTATGTGTTGGCTGTTCAGGTTTTTTTTTTTTTTAATGCATTGGCTGATTTTCCAGCGTTTTTTTACAAGTGCTCGCTGATTGATCAGAGTTGTAACGAGAGTGTAGGCTGAATCCACGCTATTACAAATTCGTGCTGGAGCCGTGAGTTTCGGCTGTCCAGGTACATCCACCGTCAATCACGGGGGGAAAACGAATTTTCCCGACGCGTCGGTTGCTTCGTTGTCACCGACAGAATGCTTAAGTGATGTGATTGGTTGTTTAACCAATCACATCCCTTATGGGCCAATCACCCACCACCAGTGCATCACAGCAACGGACCGCACGCACTCACGACAAGGACACCCACCTCACCCCATCTCACCCACCCCGAACCTGCATCCAAGTGCGTGAATGGTGCCCCCACGTCGCGCCGCGTTGCAGTTGGGTGGTGAGAACGAGAGGGCCTTCTTTTATGGCTCTCTCTTGATGACCCCACCGTACCCACCCACCAGGCGAGCTGCACTGTCAATCCCCGCCTCTCGCCCTGGTTTTCTCAAACCCTTGCTAGCATCTTTGGAGCTCGGCACGCTCTCCCCTTTCAGCCATGGCCGGCCTTGCAGAAGGCTTGGCTTGCGATGATGATGCAGGCATGGATAGTAGTGATGATGAACTAGACGGCCTAGAGGAAGCCAGGACGGGGCTTGATATGCTCCTGCGCTCGCTTGGCACTGGTGTCCTCGCTCCCAGGCCTCCTACTGCAAAGCCTGCTCTAGTCGAGAGGGTGAACCGCGACCACCCACCGGTTTGTTCAAGCCCGGATTCCATCCGGAGTGAGCCTGCTGCGCCGGCTGCCGTGTCCGACACAGTGGTTGTCGAGTCGCCAACAACGAAGTCCTCTGCCCCGCGCACCTTTCAGCTGAAGCAGTCGACACTGAGCTGGGCAATGTCATCTTCCAACGCCGCTGTCGAGCAGCCTGTCGTGAACAATACATCCCCTCGTCCATCATTGGTCATAGACATTTCTGACGCCATTGAAGCAGTATATGCAGACGCTCTTGTGAAGTACAAAACTAAGTGGTCAGAGAGGTTCCCGTGGCTTGTGCTAACGAAATCTAAATCCGGTTTCCCTGCTTTTAGGTGCAGTGTATGCACCAAGCATGCCGGAGTCAGGCGACGATGTGGCCGGACAGGGCGAGGGGCGATCGACGTGCAGACGCAGGCGTTTCGCAAGCACGCCGGTACGACGAAACACAAGCTGGCGATGGAGAACAAGGAGGCTTTGCCGAACGCAGCTTCAAAGCAGCCACGGATCGACCAACATCGAGCCGCCGTCGATGCTGAG
Source organism: Closterium sp. NIES-65 (assembly GCA_948144175.1). Taxonomy (NCBI): domain Eukaryota; kingdom Viridiplantae; phylum Streptophyta; class Zygnematophyceae; order Desmidiales; family Closteriaceae; genus Closterium; species Closterium sp. NIES-65. The sequence goes on along the minus strand of CANXME010002337.1, from coordinate 2,633,976 downwards.
AAAAACCGAGTCATGGTGTTGCTGAACTCCATGCTGTTCATTAGCTCCTGCGATGCGCCCATGGGAACATGGGTAAAGCTGGTGCAGTACCTCGCGCGCAAGGGTGTCCAGGGCTTCCCTGAGAAGGGATATGGCACCTACTACACATCGTGAGTATTAGTCACCCTTGTATTGTGTTGGTGTTTTGATGTTCCTACCTTAACCTTCTTCTAATCTCCTGTCTTCGGTTTCCCTGCGGGCAGGTACAGCTTCAGTGAGCTCACGCAGGCCCTTGCTACCTAGCTACAGACAACTAAGTTGGAGCACATCATGACAAGCCCTTTTCATCGGCATCTGCATCGATGAAAGCACGGATCGGCTCAGGGGGAAGCACATGATCTTGTACGCCTCGTTCATCCGTGACAACGTCCACGTGACCGAGTTCATGCAGTTGATCACGGTGGAAAAGGCAGACGCTTCTTCTCTTCTGAGCATACTGCTTTCCCACTTGCAGGCAGTCGGTGTCGATCTGCAGAGGATTTCCGGCATTAGCACCGACGACGCAAGAGTGATGATGGGGTCTAAGGCCGGCTTGGTTGTCCGACTACGACAGAAAATCCCGCACCTTGTCTCCGTTCACTGCATCGCTCACTGGTTAGTAAACTCCGCTGTTTTGTTTTTAGCCCGTTACACCATCTTGTTCGAGCTCGTCTCTAATGTCTCGAGTTTGATGTGTTCCACTTGCAGGGAGGCATTTGCAGCGAAGGATGCGGCAGAGGAACTACCCGTCTTCGACATGGTCGACGATCTCATCCGGGCTGTGGCCGATTTGCTTGGTCGGTCGGGACCGCGCCACGCACAGTTTATGGATCTGCAAGAGGTTATCACCAAAACGAGCCTTGAAGTGCAAGGCATCCACTCCGTTCGGTGGCTGTCAAAGGGGGATGTCGTCCGTCGCCTTGTCGCTATTTTGCCGGTAGTGATTGTGCTGCTGAAGGAGCTTAACAGCAAGATGTACGCGCTGGCAAGCTCCTACCGTTTTCACTTCTTCCTTTACTTCCTGGCTGATGTGCTTGAGCAACTCAACATCTTGAACAAGACCTTTCAGCAGAGACAGGTGAGGTGGTACGATTATATCTACGCATGTCACTCTATTTACCATTCTAACTCTGTCTTTGTGTGCCTTTGTCTGTCCAGCTCGATCTGGTGTCTTTGCATGCGCAGATCAAGCGGACAACCTTGTCAAACTTGTATGCTATAGTCTGTTTAGGCTGTTGTGGGGTAGTTCCTATGGGGTACAACTGTTTTAGGTTTTCCTACTTGTACCCACCCCTTTCCTAGTGCATTCACTCTTGTTCATTATGACATGGTATTACGAGCCTAGGTTAGCCACCTAGGACCGCTTACTACTACGGGCCCATCGTTCCGCTAGAAGCGCCCTCGTGCGCCCTGCCTTAGTCGCGCCCTCGTGCGCCTCTCTTTGCTCGTGCGCCCTCGCGCGCCCCGCCCCTCGTACTGTCCCGCGCGCCACAGCCCTGCACATAGGCCGCCGCCCGCACGTAGGCTGCTGCCCGCACGTAGGCCGCCGCCCGCACGTAGGTCGCCCCCTCGCATAGCCGCCGCCCGCACGCAGGCTGCAGCCCGTGCGCTGCGGCTGCTGCACACCGGCTGCTGCAGCCCGCGCCCAGCCGCCGCCCACACGCAGCCGCGGCCCGCGCGCAGCCGTAGCCTACGCGCAGCCGCAAACCGCGCGCAGGCCCGCCGTCGGGCCGCCCTACCTGCCCGAGCCGTGCCGCGCCGTCCTGCCCGAGTCGCGCCGCCCTGACCGAGTCGCGCTGCCCTGCTGTGCCGCACTGCTCCACCTGCAGCAACTGCTGCTCCTGTTCCTGATGCTACTGCTGTTCCTACTGCTACTGCTGTTCCTACTACTACTGCTGCCACCATGGCTAGTCCCACCGTTCTCTCTTTCGATGCTGAGGGCCGTCCGATTCAGTTTGATGCTTGGCTCGACGACCTGCACCTGTTCCTACAGATCACTGCTAAGAACGATATCTCGCTGTATGATCACGCTTCCGGATCTGCTCCTGCGCTTGCTGAGACTGCTGACAGTACTTCTTGCTCCCAGTGGCAGACTCCTGACGCTCACGCTCGCCTAGCCATTCGCAGCCACCTGCCGTTAGATGAGCGCGCTCATTTTTGCCAGCACAAGACTGCTAAGGCGCTGTACGATGCTGTAGTAGCGCGCTACTCCTCGCCTGCCTCTACTACGATCGGCCGTCTCTCGCTGCCTTACCTTTTCTCCGATCTGTCCGCCTTTCCCACAGTCGTTGACCTCATTACTCACCTCCGCACTAGTGAAATTTGCTACAGAGCCACCCTTCCTGCTGAGTTTCTTGCCAATAACCCCCCCCCCCAAATGTACCTTACTCTCTACCACCTAGTCACCCGTCTCCCTGACTCTCTTCGCGCAGTCAGGGACCACTTTCTTGCCCTCTGCCCCACTGAGCTCACCGTTGACCTACTCGAGAAGCACCTGCTTGCAGCTGAGGCTAGCATAGTCGCTATAGGTGCCTCTCGTGGCGACCCCCCCACGCCTTTCTTTGAGGGGTGTTCCCCTTCCCCCCTCTGTCGTTTCTGCTGCTGCTGTCGGCTACCTTGGTGCCGAGGAGGTCGGGCCTGCGTCTGCTCCTAGTGGGAGGCGCAAGGGCGATAGGGGCAAGGGTGGTGGAGGTGACGGTGGGGGTGGTGGTGGTGGAGGCGGTGGAGGCGGTGGCGGTGGTGGGGGTGGTGGCGGTGGTGGGGGTGGTGGCGGGGCTGGGGGGGTCAGTGGCGGCGGCGGGGGTGGTGGCGGCAGTGGTGGTGGAGGAGGCCGGGGTGGAGGCGGTAGTGGTGGCGGCAGTGGGCGTGGTGGCGGCGGCGAAGGTGGTGGTCGGGGTGGACCGGCGCAGCGTGGAGGGTCTGGTGGTGTCCAGCGCCAGCAGTAGCGTCTCGGCGAGACCCCGTCGCCCCACCAGCTTCGTGAGTGGTACTCTCAGCATGGGGGGTCTGGGGGTGGAGGTACCTGCCCGTATGTCATCCGCACAGGTGACCGCGCTGGTCAGACGTGTGGGAGGCCCCACACACAGCAGCGCTGCTTCTCTCGTCTCGACGACGCCTGGCGTGCACAGTTCCCTGACGCCTCCGAGTTGCCTCGCTGGGCTGATCTGCTTAAAAAGAACATTGATATCTTTGCTCTTGACTTTGATGCTATCCTTGGTGTCATGTATGCATTGACTATTAGTGCTGAGGGTGACTGTTACCTGTGTGTCCCGCCCGACCCGGACATTGAGACCAGTGAGGCTGCCGCTCTAGGTGCTAGTGCGTCTGCTGCCCCAGGTCCTGTTGAGGCTGCTGCTCTAGGTGCTGGTGAGTCTGCTGCTTCAGGTACTTGTGAGTCTGCGCCTTTTGGTACGGCGTCTACTGAGGCACTACACACCTTCACACTGGACTCAGGTGCTTCCCGCTGTTTCTTTCGCGACCGCACTGCCCTCGCGCATCTCCCTCGTCCGGTAGATGTCTCCTTGGCTGACCCCTCTGGGGGTCCGGTCCTTGCGACCTCCACCACTGCCCTCCCTTGTCCTGCTGTCCCGCCCGGCACACTGTCGGGTCTTTACCTCCCCTCGTTCTCTACGAACTTGGTGGGGGTTCTGCACTCCAGGACGCGGGTGTTCACCAGTTCACCCCTGCCTATGAGCGTGTGAACACTGCACGTGTGCTCAGACGGGTCGTCACCTGGCTACCTTCACTCGGTAGCCGGGGTCGGACCTATACACTCCAACCACTAAGTCCCCTCAGGTAGCTGCGTCTGCGTCTGCGTCAGGTCAGTTGTCCGCCCCCTGCTTGTGTCGCACCTTGTCGAACCGGACGGTCCTCTGGCACCATCGCCATGGCCACCCTTCGATGCAGCGCCTTCGTGGCATGCACTCCCGCTCCCTTGTCTCTAGTCTCCCCAGGTCACTGCCTCCCCTGCCACCGTCCCCTGCCCCTCCCTGCCTTCCCTATGTCGAGGGGCAGCAGCGCGCCGCCCCTCACTCCTTTGAGTTCCCCCCGATGGAGGCTCCTCTGCAGACCCTTCACATGGACGTGTGAGGCCCAGCCCGCGTCCGTGGACAGGGTGGAGAGCGCTACTTTCTGCTGATAGTTGACGACTACACGCGTTACACCATGGTCTTCCCCTAGTGCACCAAGGGTGAGAGTCAGAGGTCCACTGGTGATCCCCGATTGATCCTAGGGAAGGGTTACAAGCTCGTTGTCCTGGGGGGTTATGGGCGCACTGACTCGCTACTTAACAAGCCCTTTTATCCCAGTGGTCTAGTGGCTGGGATTCGGACATGGTATCAGAGCGAAGGTCTCGGGTTCGAATCCCGGTGTGTGCACTTCGGGCATCCCAGTGCAGGGGGGTGTCAGAGGTTCACTCGTGATCCCCGATTGATCCTAGAGAAGGGTTACAGGCTCGTTGTCCTGGGGGGTTATGGGCGCACTGACCCGCTACTTAACAAGCCCTTTTATCCCACAGGTCTAGTGGCTGGGATTTCGTACAGGTGGGGCACGCACGGGAACAAACAGCACGGGTAGAGCACGAGCAAAAGCATAGGGAACACGGGCAGAAAGCACGGGCACGGGCACGGGGCAAGCACGGGGAAGCACGGGCAATACGGGACAGCAGAAGACCACAGGGCAGCACGAGAAGCACAAGAAGCATGAGTAGCATAGGATCACGGGAGCACAGGAGGTGCACGGTCAGTATGGCACGGGAACAGGCAGCAACACGGGCAGGATCACAGGCAGAATCACGGGCAGAATCACGGTCAGGATCACGTGCAGAACACGGGCAAAATACGGGCAACACACGGGTATAATCACGGGCACAATCACGCGCAGCAGTACGGGCAGAATCACGGGCAGAACACGGGCAGGACACGGGCAGAACGGGTGGAACGGGTGGGGCACGACTGGGTACGGACAGCACGGGTGTAACGGGTGGGGCACAATCAGGTACGGACAGCACAGGTGGGGCACAGGAACGACAGGGTAGCAGCACAGGAGACACGGGGCGGGGGTGATGACAGGAGGAGGTGTGGTGGCAGTTGCTGCAGCTGGAACATCCACCCACACCCCCTGAACCTCCCCCCCACAGCAGCAACAGCGGCAGAGAGAGAGAGGAGGAGGCGTGGTGACAATTGCTGCAGTTTGATCACCCCCTCCATGTCACTCCCCCCCCAACAGCTGCACTCGCGGTAGTGAAGGCGACGGGGAAGGGGGGAAGGGAAGACGGACGGGCGGTAGGCGTTGGCGGCAGTTCTGGCGCTTGCGCTGGCGTTCACTGCTGACAGCCACCCACCACCCCTTTCCCCCCCGCCTCCCCCACCTCCCCACATGAGCCGCCAACCCCGCCACTCCCGCAACTCCCGCCATTCCCGCCGCCGCCGCCCCCACTGTCCTCCACACCCACCACCGCCCAACACGGCATAGGCAGCGCGGTAGAGGGGGAAGGCGCGACGAGGGAGGGACGGGGAGGGGCAGGGTCAGTGCGGGTACGGGACGAAACGGCAGTTGCTGACGCGGCAGATGCAGGCGGGGCAGGGACGGGTCATGCAGATGCGGATGGCGTACGGGAGATGGGCGGGGTGCGAGCTGGCTAGCGCGTCGGTTGGGCCGCCAATCCCTTCCCGTCCTCCCTCTCCCACCCACAGCGACCGCCGCTGCACACGCAAACAGTTGCTACGGGGGGGGGAGACGGGCAGGCGGGCGAGTACAGGTGGGGCATCGGGTTCCGGGTGGGGCGGCGGGAACGGGACGAAACGGCAGTAGCTGGCGCAGCAGATGCAAGCGGGGCAAGAACGGGTCGCGCGGGTGCAGGTGGCGGGTCGCAGGCGGGCTTGCTGGCGCTCTCGTTGGCGGGTCCGTCGGCAGGCCCTGTGACGAGCCCGTCGGCGGGTCCGTCGATGGGCTTGCTGAAGGCAGGTTCGCGGGTCCGCTGGCTCGCTCTCTGAAGGCGGGTCCGCGGATCCGCTGTCTCTCTTGCTCGTGGGTCCGCAGGTGAACTGGGGGGGCTGTAACGGTGGGGCGCGACGAGCGCCCTCGCGCAGCTCGTCGTCGCTAGCGCAGTAGCAGCGGGACCTCGAGCCGGTGGGGCGACGAGCGAGCGACGCGCCAGCGATGCACGTAACGGGGTGCGCAACGACCTGATCGACGGGGCGCGTCATATCGACAGCTGGTGGTGGGCCCATTCACCTAGGAGTAGGATCTTAGTAGCTCTGATACCATGTTACGATACGATCTTAACTAGAGTACGGGTTTAACTAAGGGCCTAGGCTTAGTAGCCTAGGCCAAACGGGTGTCGAGTAGTTTGTGCCAAGGAGTATTGAAAATGGTTGGAGGTTCACTATAGCACACGAGTACATATAGCAACCTAACAAAGATGAAAGAGGTGCACCACCATACAAGGGAATTACACAACAGCTACACTACAAGCAGATTATACTAAATAGATATAAATATATTGTGACAGTGAGGTCCCTGATGTCTTGATCCCTTGGATCCGCGCTACGCGTCTCCAGCTGGAGAGGCGCTTTCGCACGGACCTTCCCGTCTTGCGACTACACTCTGACAGAGGTGGTGAGTTTTCCTCTGGCCTCTTGAGAGCCTTCTGTCAGGGGGAGGGCATTGAGCAGACGTTCACACTTCTGGCCTCTCTACAGCAGAATGGGGTTGCTGAGCGCCGCATTGGCTTGGTCATGGAGGTCGCTCGTACCTCCTTGATCCATGCGGCTGCCCCCCATTTTATGTGGCCGTTTGCAGTCCGGTACGCCGCGCATCAGCTCAACCTCTGGCCCGTGTCTCCGTTCCGGAGACCTCGCCGACACTGCGTTGGACGAGAGAGGCTGGAGATGCGTCGGTGTTCCGGATCTGGGGATCTCGTGCCTTTGTCCGCGATACGTCTGCGGACAAGCTCTCCTCCCGTGCCGTTCCTTGTGTCTTCCTTGGCTTTGTCCCTGACGCGCCTGGTTGGCAGTTTTACCACCCCACCTCGCGCCGTGTCCTGCCCTCTCAGGACGTCACGTTTCACGAGTCGGTCCCCTTTTACCATCTCTTCCCCTACCGCACTGCCCCACTCCCCCCTCCGCCACTCTTCCTCACGCCAGGTGCAGCTTCGGTAGACCCCCTACCTCCCCAGGTTCCTGCTCCCTCAGGTGTTTCCCGGGTAGACCCGGTCGAGCCTGTCGAGGTAGCTGTCGACTCTGGTCCTGCGCGAGGTACTGAGCCTGAGCGTGCTGACCCTGGAGGTGCTGAGCTTGGGGGTGCTAAGACTGGGGGTGCTGAGACTGGGGGTGCTGAGACTGGGGGTGCTGAGACTGGGGGTACTGAGCTTGGGGGTGCTGAGACTGGGGGTGCTGAGACTGGGGGTGCTGAGCCTGGGGGTGCTGTGACTGGGGGTGCTGAGCCTGGAGGTACTGAGCCTGGGGGTACTACGACTGGAGGCACTGCGCGCGTGGGTGCTGAGCCTGAGGGTACTGGGTCTGACCGTACTGCGCCTGGGGGCACTCTCTCTTCCCAGCAGCTGCGTGAGTGGTACTCTCGGCACTGTTGCCGCCGACGTGGTGCTGTGGGAGCTGGGGGTGTCAGAATCCCAACCAATAACCACTGGGATAAAAGGGCTTGTTTGTGTAGCGGGTGAGTGCGCCCATAACCCCCCAGGCCAACGTGCCTGTAACCCTTCCCTAGGATCAATCGGGGATCACCAGTGGACCTCTAACACCCACCCGCACTGGGATGCCCGAAGTGCACACATTGGGATTCGAACCCGAGACCTTCGCTCTGATACCATGTCAGAATCCCAACCACTAGACCATTGGGATAAAAGGGCTTGTTTGTGTAGCGGGTGAGTGCGCCCATAACCCCCCAGGCCAAAGTGCCTGTAACCCTTCCCTAGGATCAATCGGGGATCACCAGTGGACCTCTAACAGGGGGTGCTACTGGAGCTGGAGCTGAGGGCGCTAGAGCTACTAGTGCTGGTGTGGAGGCCGACCCTGAGGTTGGCGCTGGAGGTGCTGGAGCCACTGATCTTGGAGGTGCTCGTACTGGCGGTACTGGAGCTGCTGGGACTGGAGGTGCTTCTAGAGCTACTGGAGGTGCTGGTGCTACTGGAGCGGGAGCTCCTAGAGGTGCTACTGGTGTTGGAGCTAGTGGTGCTGCAGGGGCTGGAGCTGGAGGCGCTGGCGCTCGTCCTGCTGGAGGTGCTGGAGCTAACGGTGCTGCTGGAGCTGGTGCTCCTCGGGGTACAGGAGTTAGCGCTGCAGGAGCTGCTGGTGCTGCTACGGGAGTTGGAGCTGACGCTGGGGGTGCTGGTGCTGACTGTGCTGGTTCTGGAGGCGCTGCGCGGCCGCTGCCATACTTCGTTCCGCTCCTTCAGCAGGTTCTTGGTCTCCCGCCTTCTACTAGTCCTGCTCCTCTCTTAGAGTGTCCACCGCCTGTCCCGTCACAGTTGCAGTTACAGCCCGCCTCCCCACTGCCTGCTCCCTCTCCTTACACTGGTCCGACTGGAGGCCTTGCTGAGCGTCGTGAGCCTGCGTCTCGTCCTGCGTCACCCGTTCGCACTGCTTGCGCTTGTCGTCGTGTTCCGTGTCTGCGTCCTCCTCCTATCCTCAGCATGCACTAGATGGCACTTCGTCCGTCCACTGCTCCACAGTGTGTCCCTCTACCGTCTCCTCCTGCGTCCTCCCTTGCTGACGGTCCGGACCCTGAGTCTGACTCTCTTCGTGCTGCTAGTCCTACTGTCACGCGTCTCCTGGCCACGGTTGCCACTGACCCTTCCTTTGAGTCCAAAGCTGCGTCTGCCTTAGTTGCTGAGCTAGTCGACTTTGCTGCTCACTGTCGTCTAGACTACGCCGCGAGTCTTGTTGCTGAGTCTGAGTCTGTCTGTCCTCCGTCCGTCGGGGGTGAGTGTGCTCTTGGCACGGACGTCCTTCAGGACAGGCAAGAGGACTTTGAGTGTTTTGCAGCCACTATACCTCATCTGGTGTCCATGCTGATTGCACCTGAGGGAGACGCGGATGCACCAGACATCCCGACCCCGCGCTCTTACGCAGAGGCAATAGAGGGTCCCTACTCCTCTCAGTGGCAGTCAGCCATGGACGCAGAGATAGCATCCTGGAAGTCCACAGGCACCTACGTCGACGAGGTTCCCCCTCCTGGAGCGAACATCGTCAGTGGCATGTGGATCTTCAGGGTGAAGCGGCCGCCAGGTTCTCTGTCTGTCTTCAAGGCGCGTTATGTTGCTCGAGGCTTCGATCAGCGACAGGGAGTTGACTTCTTCCAGACATTCTCCCCGACCCCAAAGATGACCACTCTTCGGGTTCTGCTGCACGTCGCTGCTCAGCGTGACTACGAGCTTCACTCTCTTGACTTCAGCACTGCTTTCCTACAGGGCAGCCTGCACGAGGAGATCTGGCTGCGCCGCCCCCCTGGCTTCACTGGGTTGTTTCCTCCTGGTACCCAGAGGAGCCTCCGGCGGCTAGTCTACGGTCTCCACCAGGCGCCCCGAGAGTGGCACGACACACTGAGGACTACGCTTGCGGCTCTTGGGTTTGCTCCTTCTACTGCTGACCTGTCGCTGTTTCTGCGCACCGACACTTTGCTGCCGCTGTTCTACATCCTCGTGTATGTCGACGACTTGGTCTTTGCCACTGCTAACACAGAGGGACTCGCCTACGTGAAGTCGGCGCTGCAGAAGAGACACACGTGCACAGACCTAGGTGAATCGCGCAGCTATCTTGGCTTGCAGATCACCCGGGACAGAGCACGGCGCACCATTACCTTGACTCAGTCACACATGGTGCAGCAGGTCCTTCAGCGCTTCGACTTCCAGTACTCCTCACCACAGGCCACTCCTCTTCCTACCGGTCTCTCGCTCTCAGCTCTGCCTTCGGATGAGTCCGTAAAGCCGAGTGGCCCGTACCCAGAGCTTGTGGGCTGCCTCATGTACCTGATGACCTGCACTCGACCTGACTTGGCATACCCTCTTAGCATCTTGGCATGCTATGTTGCTCCTGGGAGACACCGACCAGAGCACATGGCTGCAGCGAAAGAGGGTGTTGCGCTACTTGTGCAGTACATCGGGCATGGGGCTAGTGCTTGGAGGACGGGCTCGAGTTGTCCTCACTGGTCACGCAGACGCTTCTTGGGTTGACGACTTGGCTACGCAGCGGTCGTCACAGGGTTACACCTTCAGCCTTGGCTTTGGTTCTGTTTCGTGGCGGTCTACCCGCTCGTCTTCTGGTCTCAGCTCCAGCTGTGAGGCTGAGATCTACGCAGGGGCCATGGCTGCACAGGAGTTACGCTAGCTCACCTACCTGCTGACCGACTTGGGAGAGCCGCATCGTTCTCCTCCAGTTCTGTACGTCGACAACAAGGCCATGCTGGCCCTGTATCAGGAGCACAGACTGGAGCACAGATTGAAGCACATTGCCCTTCACTACTTTCTTGCTCGAGAGTTGCAGCAGTGGGGTCAGCTTCGTCTTGCTTATGTGGCCTCTTGGGCCAACACTACTGATATCTTCACCAAGGCACTTCCGCCTTGTGATCATCAGCGTTTCTGTACTGGCCTACCTTGCCTCACTTGCTCACTTCTTGACTTTGCTTGTACTTTGATCTATATATCTATACCTGCATGCTTTCACTTGCTAGGTTTTTATCACTGTTGTATAACTCTGCATGTGATCTGGCCTCGTGGCCATCTACTTGCGCTCAGAATGCGTGGTAACGTTGTGATCCACCCTGGGCTTGCTTTGCTTTTCTTGACTGGTCTTGTGACCCCTTGCTCTCCCCCACTTTGCCTATGGTGGTGTGTCAAACTTATATGCTATAGTATGTTTAGGCTGTAGTGGGGTAGTTCCTATGGGGTACAACAGTTTTAGGTTTTCCTACTTGTACCCACCCCTTTCCTAGTGCATTCACTCTTGTTCATTATGACAAACCCGTCACATCGAGAGCCGCTACGTCGACTGCGGCGATGACTTTGGCGGTGGCTTGAGCCAGTGGCTGTCACCTTTCCTGGAGCGCCATGGCCCGGGCTGTAGCCGCGAAGTGAAGGTGGAAGGTGTCGAGAGCGACGGCCGACCATCTTCTATCACATTTACCCTTCACGACAAGCCCGTTGACTCGTACAGCGGCCCGGGGGACCACGACGGCTACATCCAGTTGTGCACCGAGTTCGCAGAGAGGATCGTGGCGAACCTGGAGGGAAGGCTCGGTGATCTCGACTCGCTCTTTGGAGTCCGCGTGTTCACACCTGATGCATGGCCACAAAGCAAGTCTGAGCAGAATGCTCGTTGCCAGGAGTGGCTTCACTCGCTGGTGACGATGTTCAAGGCTCAGGACCGTGAGGAGATCTGGCCAGGTTCGTTATGGGTAATTTGTGAAGTCATGATTTCATCCCTATGCTTGAGAATCCTTTGTGCTGTTCGCTCATTTGCCTCTTCTTCTCCCTCCCTCCCTCCCTTCCCCCAGGCATCAACAAGAAGCTGGGAGGCAAGGAGCTTCGCCTCTTTTGTTCAGTCCTTGCACGTGCCCCCAAGGAAGAGAGGAGCTTCCACAGCGGACTAACAACGATGCTCAAGACGCTTGATTGGCGGCAGAGCTACCCCAATCTGGTGCAGCTCTAGGTGGCGGTGGCTATGATTCCCCTCAGCACAGTGAAGTGTGAAAGGGGATTCACCCGGCAAAACGTGATTAAGACATGGCGGCGAGGGGAGATCAAGGACGTGAGGCTTGGGGACCTCATGTGTCTGTCCCTCATGCAGTACAAAAAAGCGGAAGCCTTTCAGCAATGCTCCCATCTGCATCCCAACCCCAGGCAACAACAAGAAGGGCAAGCATGAGGAGGAGGCAGTAGATGTAGATGATGAGGAGCCAGAAGGAGATGCAGGAGGTAGTTCTAGTGATGAAGATGATGAAATGAGCAGCTAATATCATGTATGTAGTGTTTCCCTATTAGGCCTGCTAAATTTAATGAACATAGTGCTTAACCATACCATATTCTCCCGAAAAAAACACCCCCCCATGATTGAGCACCCAATAGAAGCTTATGCGGGGTGGGTGCTATGGGCGACCTCGTTTCTACTACACCCCCCTTTTTGGCTGATTCTCTATAAGACTTGGGGGGGGGGGGGGTGATATAGTCGGTAAAAAATATAATTTTGCTTCCATTTAATACAGGGGATGTGAGAATCACGAGGAATGATCGACTAAGGAATGAGGGTGATACAAATGTGAAACCCTAGAATTGTGTACCCCTTAGTATCTAACCCGCTACAGCCTACACAGGCTAGATCATATAAGTTTGACACACCCCCATAGGTAAAGTGGGGGAGAACAAGGGGTGATAAGACCAGTCAAGCAAAGCAAAGCAAGCTCAAGGTGGATCACAACGTCACCACACATTCTGAGCACAAGTTCAAGGCCACAAGGCCAGTTCACATGCAAGATCATATATAAAGGTAAACAAGCAAGTGAAGGTATAGATAGATCACAGTACAAGCAAGGTCAAGAAGTGAGCAAGTGAGGCCAAGTAGGCACAAGACCTTGGTAAAGATATCAGCACTGTTGGCCTGAGAGGCCACGTAAGCAAGACGCAGCTGACCACGCTGCTGCAGCTGACCGCGCTCCTGCAGCTCACGAGCAAGGAAGTAGCGAAGAGCAATGTGCTTCGTTCTGTGCTCCAGTCTACGCTCCCGACACAAGGCCAGCATGGCCTTGTTGTCTACGTACAGAGCTGGAGGGGAACGAGGCGGCTCTCCTAGGTCAGTCAGCAGGTAGGTGAGCCAGCGTAGCTCCTGTGCAGCCATGGACCCCGCGTATATCTCAGCCTCACAGCTGGAGCCGAGAACAGAAGACGAGCAGGTAACCGCCACGAAACAGAGCTGGAACCAAGGCTGAAGGTGTAACCCTGTGACGACCGCTGCGTAGCCTGGTCGTCAGCCCAAAAAGCGTCTGCGTGACCTGTGAGGACCATTGAACGCCGCCCTCCAAGCACTAGCCCCATGCCCGACGTACTGCATAAGTAGCGCAACACCCTCTTTGCTGCAGCCATGTGCTCTGGTCGGTGTCTCCTAGGAGCAACATAGCCTGCCAAGATGCTAAGAGGGTATGCCAGGTCAGATCGAGTGCAGGTCATCAGGTACATGAGGCAGCCAACAAGCTCTGGGTATGGGCCACTCGGCTTTACGGACTCATCCGAAGGCAGAGCTGAGAGCGAGTAGCGAGTAGACAGAGGAGTGGCCTGAGGCGAGGAGTACGTGAAGTCGAAGCGCTGAAGGACCTGTTGCACCATGTGTGATTGAGTCAAAGTAATGGTGCGCTGTGCTCTGTCCCGGGTGATCTGCAAGCCAAGGTAGCTGCGCAGTTCACCCAGGTCTGTGCACGTGTGTCTCTTCTGCAGCTCGGACTTCACGTGGGGGAGTCCAGCAGTGTCAGCAGTGGCAAAGACCAAGTCGTCGACGTACACGAGGATGTAGAACAACGGCAGCAAAGTGTCGGTGCGCAGAAATACAGACGGGTCGGCAGTAGAAGGAGCAAACCCAAGAGCCGCAAGCGTAGTCCTCAGTGTGTCGTGCCACTCACAGGGCGCCTGGCGGAGACCGTAGACTGGCCGCCGGAGGCTCCATTGGGTACCAGGAGGAAACGACCCAGTGAAGCCAGATGGGCGGCGCAGCCAGATCTCCTCGTGCAAGCTGCCCTGCAAGAAAGCTATGCTGAAGTCAAGAGAGTGAAGCTCGTAGTCGTGCTGAGTGGCTATGTGCAGCAGCACCCGAAGAGTGGTCATCTTCGGAGTGGGAGAGAAGGTCTAAAAGTAGTCAACTCCCTGCCGCTGACTGAAGCCTCGAGCCACGTAACGCGCCTTGAAGACAGGCGGAGAATCCGGCAGGCCGCTTCACCCTGAAAATCCACATGCCACTGACAATGTTTGCCCCAGGTGGGGGAACCTCGTCGACGTAGGTGCCTGTGGACTTCCAGGAAGCCATCTCCGCGTCCATGGCTGACTGCCACTGTGAGGATTAGGGACCCTCGATCGCCTCAACGTACGATCGAGGAGTGGGGATGTCTGGTGCATCCGGGTCTCCCTGAGGGGCAATCAGCATGGACACGAGATGAGGCAAAGCAGCAGCAAAACACTGGAACTCCTCCTGCCTGTCCTCAAGGACGTCCGTGCCAAGAGCACACTCACCCCCGACGGACGGAGGACAGACAGAATCAGACTCAGCAACGAGACTAGTGGCGTAGTCAAGACGATAGCGAGCAGCAAAGTTGACAAGCTCAGCAAATAGGGCAGATGCAGCAGTGGACGCAAAGGAAGGGTCAGCGACAACAGTAGCCAGTAGATGCGTGATAGTAGGACTGGCAGCACGAAGAGAGTCAGACGCCGGGTCAGCAAGAGCAGGAAGAGAGGACTCTGGAGGAGACGGCAACGGGACACGCAGCGGAGCAGTGGAAGGACGCAGTGCCATCTGGTGCGTGCCTGGGACCGCAGGAGGACGCGGACGTGGAACACGACGACTAGTGCGAGTAGCACGAACAGGCGACTCAAGGCGAGACGCAGGCTCACGACGCTCAGCAAGACCTCCAGTAGGACCAGTGTAGGGAGAAGGAGCAGGCAGTGGGGAGGCGGGCTGTAGCTGTGACTCTGACTGGAGAGGCGGTGGACACTCTAAAGAAGGAGCAAGACCAGCAGAAGGCGGGAGACCAAGAACCTGCTCAAGGAGCAGAACGAAGTACGGCCGCGGCCGCGCAACGCCTCCAGAACTTTCAGGTACAGCACCAGCACCCCCAGCTGCAGCACCAGCGCCAGTAGCACCCCCAACTGCAGCACCGCCAACTCCAGGTACCCTTAGAAGCACCAGTGCCAGCAACACCTCTAGCGCCAACACCCCCAGCATCTCCCGCTCCAGTTGGTCCATCGGAACACTCAACAGCCCCAGCTCCAGCACCGCCAGGAGCACCTGCTCCAGAAGCACCGCCAGCACCAGCACCGCCATCAGCTCCAGCACAAGGAGCACCCCCAGGCCCAGCAGCTCCAGTACCTCTAGTACGAGCACCTCTGGGACCCGTGGCACCAGCACCCTCAGCAGCAGCAGCACGTCCAGCTCCAGCAGCACGGCTCCAGCGCCGGGCAAACCACTCGCGCAGCTCCTGTGGAGAGGGTAGCTCCCGCCGAGACGAAGCACCCGAAGGACCCCCAGACCCAGCACCGTCAGGCTCCGCACCCCCAGGCTCAACACCCCCAGGCTCAGCACCCCAAGGCTCAGCACCCTCAGACCTCGCACCCGCAGGCTCAGCACCCCTAGCAGCACCAGAGTCAACAGCTACCTCGACAGGCTCGAGTGCGTCTACCTACAACACACCTGACGGGGCACGACCCTGAGGGGGGAGAGGGTCTACCGGGGGGGGACCTAGCGCAAGGAAGAGCGGCGGTGGGGGGAGGGGCGCAGTGCGGTAGGGGAAGAGACGGTAGTTAGGAACCGACTCGTCAAAGGTGACGTCATGGGAGGACAGAACACGGCGCGAGGTGGGGTGGTAAAATCGCCAACCAGGCGCGTCAGGGGGGAAGCCAAGGAAGACGCAGGGAACAGCACGGGGGGATAGCTTGTCCGCAGACAAGTCGCGGACAAACGCCCGAGATCCCCAGACACGAAAGGCAGACGCATCGCAAACCTCGGGCCGGGCCCCACACGTCCATGTGAAGCGTCTGCAGAGGAGCCTCTGTCGGGGGAAACTGGGAGGAGTGAGGGGCAGCCCGAAGCCCCCCCTCGACAAAGGGGACACAGGAGGGTCCTGGCCCCAAAGGAAGGGGAGGGAGAGACCGGGGGAGACCAGAGACAAGGACATGGGAAGCCATGCCCCGAAGACGAGGCAAGGAGGGGTGGCCAAGACGGTGGTGCCACGGGAGAGTCTCGTGAGACAGGAGGCGACACGAGCAGGGGGCAGACTCAGGACCAGACCTGGACGCAGCAGCAAACACCTGGCCCGACGCAGCTACCTGGCCAGACGCAGGGACAGGAGGAGACTCAGTGGTCAGGGTGTAGAGACTTGACCCCGGCCGACGCGAAAACGTGGCCAGGTGTCGGCGTGTGCGGGCGTCCGAGCAGTGGCTCACCCGCTGACTCGCAGGAGTAAAGTGGTGAACCCCCCCATCCTGCAGGTCAGCACCACTCACCAAGTTCGTCGAGAACGAGGGGAGGTACAGACCAGACAGGGTGCCCGAGGGGGCAGCCGGACACAGGAGGACAGTGCAGAAGTGAGAGAGGACAGGGCCCCCAGAGGGGTCAGCCAGGGAGACTTCAACCGGCCGACCAAGCGGCGTGAGTGTGGTGCGGTCTCGAAAGAAGGAGCGAGAAGCCCCTGAGTCAAGTGTGAAGGTGAGGGAGGCCGAAGCCGACGCAGTACCTGAGAGCGCAGCCTCACCAGTACCTGAGAGCGCAGACGCACGGGCACCTAGAGCAGCAGCCTCACAAGCACCTAGCGCAGCAATACCAATGCCCGGGTCGGGCGGGAAACACCGGTAACAGTCACCCTCATCACTAATAGTCACAGCATACATGGCAGCAAGGATAGCATCGAAGTCAAGATCAAAGATAGCTTCGCCAGCCCTAGACAGCTCTCCCTAGCGGGGAATCTCACTAGCCTCGGGGAACTGCTGACGCCAAGCGTCCGTCAGGCGGCCAAAGCAGCGCTGGGTGGGGTGGGCACCCCCACACTGCTCACCCGCGCGGTCGCCGGAACGAAGGACGTAGGTGCACGGACCAAAACCCCCACCACGCTGACGCTGCGCGTACCACTCACGGAGCTGCTGAGGCGGGGGGATGTCCCGAGAACGCTGCTGCTGCTGCTGCTGCTGCTGCTGCTGCTGGCGCTGACCACCACCAGAGCCGCTCCGCTGCAGGGCACCACCCCGACCAGCTCCACCCCCTCCGCCACCGCCGCCTCCACCTCCGCCACCACCGCCGCCTCCGCTCCCACCGCTGCCGCCGCCACCGCCTCCGCCTCCGCTGCCGCCACCACCCCCACCACCCCCGCCACCACTCCCACCGCCACCCCCACTTCCTCCGCCGCCTCCACCGCCACCTCCACCGCCCCCGCCAGCTCCACCCGCGCCCTTGCCCCCCTTGCCCTTGCCAGGTCGGCGTCTCCCGCTAGGGGCAGACGCCGCGCCGACCGACTCAAGACCAAGCAGGTCGGCAGCAGCAGCAGAGGCAACAGAGGGCAGCAGGGGGGAAGGAGAACACCCCTCAAAGATGAGGGTGCGAGGGTCACCCCGAGAGGCTCCTACAGCGACGATGCTCTTCTCCGCCGCCAGGAGGGCCTTCTCGAGGAGGTCAACAGTGAGAGTGGTGGGACAGACTGAGAGAAAGTGGTCCCTGACTACGCGAAGGGAGTCAGGAAGGCGTGTGACTATGTAATAGAGAGTGATGTACATGGGGGGAGGGTTCTTGGCGCTGAACTCAGGAGGAAGTGCGGCGCGGTAGCGAGTGTCACTAGTGCGGAGGTGCGTAATGAGGTCGGCGACTGTGGGAAAGGCAGCAAGGTCAGGAAAGAGGTACGGTAGCATGAGGCGGCTCAGTGCAGCAGTGGCACGAGAAGAGTAGCGCGCAACGACAGCGTCGTACAAGGTCTGAGCACTCTTGTACTGACTAAAGTGCGCGCGCTCGGAGGTAGGCAGGTGGCGACGCACAGCAAGACGTGCAGCAGCATCGCGGGTGGCCCACTGAGAGCGAACAGTGGGGTCAGCATCAGTAGCAGGGGCAGGAGAGGCGCCAGAGGTGAGGTCAAAGAGAGAAAGACCGTCCGCCCTATCGCACTGTAAAAACAGCTGCAGGTCGTCGACCCAGACCTCAAAGTCAATGGCTCGACCCTCAGCGTCAAAAGTGAGGACAGTAGGGGTAGCCATGACGACGATAGACTAGCAGTGCAAGCAGTAGGGGAAGGGCACGCAGTGACAGTGGGGCTGCGCTCACCGGACAGGGCAGGTCGGGCGGCTCGGTAGTAGGGCGACTCGGCTGCTGGGCGGCTCGGCGGCTGGGCGGCTCGGCGGCTCGGCGCTCGGCTGCTGGGCGGCTCGGCTGAACGGCGGCTCGGCTGGTGGGCGGCCGGGCGGCTCTGCAGCTGGGCGGCTCGGCTCCTCCGGTACTCGGCGGCGCGGCGGTCGGCTGCTCGGGTGCACGCTGCAGGGTGGTGCTGCGGTCGGCGGCTCGGGTGGCGGGCAGGAGAGGAGAGTGGCAGGGCCGCAGCAGACGGGCGGCGGGGCCCCAGGTGCAGGGCGGCGGGGCCGCAGCAGAAGGGCGGCGGGGCCGGTAGAGTCGGGCGGCGGGGCCGCGAAAGCAGGTC
This sequence comes from Closterium sp. NIES-65, assembly GCA_948144175.1. Lineage (NCBI taxonomy): Eukaryota > Viridiplantae > Streptophyta > Zygnematophyceae > Desmidiales > Closteriaceae > Closterium > Closterium sp. NIES-65. The sequence goes on along the minus strand of CANXME010002337.1, from coordinate 2,615,580 downwards.
GGCAGGGCCGCGAGGTGTAGGGCGGTGGGGCCGCGAAATGAAGGGCGGTGGGGCCGCGAGGTGTAGGGCGGCGGGGCCGCTAAAGCAGGGCGGCGGGGCCGCGAAGTGTAGGGCGGCGGGGCCACTAAAGCAGGGCGGCGGGGCCGCTAAAGCAGGGCGACGGGGCCGCTAAGGAAGGGCGGCGGGGCCGCTAGAGCAGGGCGGCGGGGCCGCGAAATGAAGGGCGGCGGGGCCGAGAAAGTAGGGCGGCGGGGCCGCGAGGTGTAGGGCGGTGGGGCCGCTAAAGCAGGGCGGCGGGGCCGCGAGGTGTAGGGCGGCGGGGCCGTTAAAGCAGGGCGGCGGGGCCGCGAAGTGTAGGGCGGCGGGGCCGCTAAAGCAGGGCGGCGAGGCCCGTAAAGCAGGGCGGCGGGGCCGCGAGGTGTAGGGCGGCGGGGCCGCTAAAGCAGGGCGGCGGGGCCGGTAAAGCAGGGCGGCGAGGCCGCGAATCAGGGGCGGCGGGGCCGCGACAGTAGGGCGGCATGGCCGCTAGGGAGGCTCGTCGAGTTAACAGCCCGAGGCGCGACTCAGGATGAGCGCGCTTCGGGCAGTAAAAAAAAAAGGTCGAAGTGGTGGGCCCTAGGCGCAGTTCCCACAGGGGAACCTGCTCGATACCATGAGAGAAGCTGAACGAGAATGGGAATGACTAAGTGAAAGTTGGGTACAAATACAAACCCTAGAAAGCTGTACCCCATATGTGCTACCCCACTATAGCCTACAATAGCTATGTCATATATATCTGACATCAAGAGCTTTCCGACGAACCAAGTATCGCTTCAATCGGAGCACGAACAAGAAAGTTACGAACGTTCGAAGTTCGTATGCTTTTCATATTTGATTGTGGAGACTATGGGAAGTTGTGGGGTTGAATCCATAAGGGGTATAGACTTTTGGGGGTTGGGAAATTCGTCCCCATCACTGTAGATGCTGCCAAGTTGTTGGGAGAAGCCAAACTAGGTTGGCAAGTGTGGCCAAGTTGGGTTGAGGTGGATTGTGGAGGTTGGGATAGTGACAAAGGTCAAAGTTGGGTTGCCCATGGGGAAGGGAATTGTGTGGCATGGGGTTTCCTTGGTTGGGGACACTCTTGGGACCTTCCATCTCATCCTCCTCATCCCTTCCACCTGGTTTAGTGCTACTCTAACTCTCTTGTGTAGTAATTGTGAACTTGTGTGAGACTCTTGTGATTGAGTTAAGATTCCATGGCAGCATACCCCCTAGTGCGCCGAAATTGATAACTCAAGAAATACGTCACCTTTTCGTACGATTCAACTTGGGAATTGTAGCCACGGAGTAGAGCTATATCATATCTGAGTTAAGTGAAGTTTTGACCGTGAACGTTTTTGTCGACGGCGTTTCTTGTGAGCGCGACTTTTCTGTCCAGAATTCTAAGCCAACGATTTTGAGAATTTTTAGGCACCTAATCTTCGTAGACTCCGTCCTTAGTCTTTAACAAGTGGTATCAGAGCTGATTAAGGACCTTGTGGGGAGTCTACTGAAGTGTGAAGACCCTCTTAGACCCACCAAGGCCTGTGGGCGTGCCTAAGTGGAGTTCTGGAGGTTGGATGTGACTTCCGCTAAGGGGAAACTCTGCCGAAATTTCGTTGGCGCCGACACTTGTGAAGATTGTGTGGATCTACATTGTGACCAGCAAAGGGGGGAGCTGAAATCTCTGATTGGGAGCAGTGGAGATGAGTCAAGGGAGTGGAGAAACAGCTGAGAAGAGGAGTGAGCCGCCACCATCCAAGATTGAAGCTTTGAATGGCTCCAACTATGGGGAATGGAGCGGGCGGATGCGGAGCGCCTTCAAGCGCTACAAGCTGCTGAAAATTGCAATGGGAGAGGAGAAGATGTCGGGGGAAGGAGATGCCCACGATCGGTGGATTGAGAAGAGCGCGGTGCTGTACGACCTCATCCTCCAATCAGTCAACAACGACATGTTCCAGCACATCAAGGATTTGGTGGAGTTGGATGATTCCGGACCGAAGGCATGGAAGCTGCTACGTGACGTGATTCAGCCCAACATGCTGCCGATGGTGATTGTGTTGGAGAAGGAGTTGGCTGCCCTCTCCATGAAACCGGGAGATGATGTGAAACCAGTCCTTTACAAGATCAAGGACACCTATGCGAGGATGGCAGCGGCGGGCAGCGAAGTGTTGCAGATGCAACAGTGCACCAAGATCATCTCGGTGCTCGACAACTCGTGGGACAACCTCATCCCCACCCTCAACGTTCAGCAGGACAAATGGACGCCTGAGTGGCTACGGCAGCAGATTCTGCAGGAGGACTTCCGCAGGCGCCACACGGGAGGTGGTGCTGCCAACAAAACTGCTGAGGGGTATGGAGCTGCAGGAGGCAGCAGAGGAAGAGGGGGAGGGAGAGGCCGATTCCGTGGGAGAGGCTTTGGCAGAGGGAGAGGCCGAGGTGACTACAATGAGGGGCATGGGAGCTCTGGAGGCAGGGGGAGCACCCGAATGGAGGGAGCGTGCTGGTACTGCAAGAAGGCTGGACACCCGTGGTTCAAGTGTTTCAGCCGGCCTGAGGGATGGGCGCCCCCAGGCATGAAGCCGCCAAGTGGTGAACGTGCACGAGGTGGCGCTGTGCAAGGTTCAGGTGCACAAGGTGATGGTGCACAAGGTAAAGCCGACCCTGGGATGTTCCTCATGGTTGAGGATGTGCAAGGGAGTGGGGGTGATGTGGGTTCAGTTGGGAAGGTTGTGATGCACCCCCTCACCCACTGGGTGATAGATTCAGGTTGCACAAGTCACATGACCCCACGGGCAGATTTGCTTGACGAGGTAAAACCCCCAGGGAAGATCAAGTTTGTAGCTGCCGCTTCAGGTGCTTTGCTTCCTGTGATTGGTGTTGGGAATGCCAAGGTTATGGGAGCCAATGGGGGGCTTGTGGGGCTGGGGAATGTGCTATTGGTTGAAGGTTTATCCGCTAACCTCCTCTCTTTGCGCCGGCTGCAGAAAAGCAAGGCCAAAGTTACCTTCGGCCCAACCAGCTGCCGTGCAAAGCTTGGGAAGTTGCTGCTGTGGGATTTGGAGGAGAAGAGCAGCTGCATCAAGGACATGTGGCAGCTGCCCATCATCCCTTGGAAGGGGAAACCACCAGCAACGGCAAAGGCAGCGGCAGCGGCTAAAGCAACTGCGGGAGGAGAGGAGACTGCACCAACTGCTGGGGACCTGGATGTAGTCAAGAAGGTGCAGCAGCCACAGCAGCCACATGGTGAGGTGCTTGCTGGTGTGGATGTGACAGCTGCATGGGTAAAGGCTTCATCTGGGAGTGGTGAGGCTGATTGGGAGACGTGGCATGAGAGGCTGTGCCATGTGAACATTCCTATGCTGCAGAAGTTGGTAAAGGATGGGTGCTTGAAGGGGCTGGAGGTGAAGGGGGGAGCAAAGGAGATTGGGAGCTGCCCTACCTGCCTTGAGACAAAATTCACGAAGTTTCCCTTCAGCAGCAGCACAGGACCAGCCAAGGCACCACTTGCACTAGTGCTCATGGATGTGGTGGGCCCCACGAGGGCCCCTTCTCTCTCGGGAAGCCGCTATTTCCTGACCATTGTGGACGACCACACACGTGCGGTGTGGGTCTACCCTCTGAAGACTAAGTGGGAGGTGGCAGCGGCTGTTCTCAAGGAGTGGATGCCAAGAGCTCAAAGGGAGAGCGGACACAAGGTGAAGGTGATCCGCACCGACAATGGGGGAGAATTCATTGGCGCTGATTTTTAGGCGGTGCTGAAGAAGAAGGGGATCCAGCATCAGCTTACGGTGCCCTACAACCCTCAGCAGAACGGCGTGGCTGAGCGGTTCAACCAGACCCTGCAAGAAGGTGCTCGCACTCTCCTTGGGCGTGCAGGGCTGCCGGATCCATTGTGGGTGACTGCACTGCGGCAGGTCGCCCTTGTGAAGAACAGGGTGCTGGCGACTGTGGGGGACAAGCAGTGGGTCCCCTACACCAAGTGGTATGGGAGTGCACCAGCAGTCAACATGCTGAGAGCCTTTGGGTGCATGGTGGTGTTTCATGTGCCTAAGGAGAAGAGGGGAAAGCTGGAAGCTTTTGGGAGATGGGGTGTGCACTTGGGGCTTGCTAAGGATCACAAGGGCTGGTTGATATGGGATTTGACCAGCCAGCAGCTGACTGTGTTAAGGGATGTGAAGTTCCTTGAATCCTTGTACTATAAGGAGTGGAAGCAGCAGCAGCAGAAGCTTCCTACTACAACGCTGATCATTGAGGCCGATGAGGTGCAGCGGCCTTCAAGACAAGTGCAGGTCACTGTCTCAGAGGAGGAGATCTCTGGGGTGACTGAGGATGGGGGAGAACCTGAGGTGGAGGAGCAGCAGCAGCAGCAGCAGCCGCAGCAGCAGCAGCAGCAAGGTGCTCCACAAGGTGCCGCACGTCCGGCTGACCGTCCTAGGAGGGATGTGCGCCCTCCTAACCGGCTGACCTATCCGAGCTTTGGCAAGCCAAAGGTGGTAAGGGCTGGGAGTGTGGCTGAGCAGTGGGATGAGGATGAGATAGCACACTGCTATTGAGCAGCCGTTCCTGAGCCCAAGACGCTAGCTGAAGCATTGAGCGGGCCGGATGCTGAAAAATGGAAGAAGAGTGTGAAGGAGGAGTATGAAACTCTGCTAGAGAACGAGACGTGGGAGCTGTGTGAGCTGCCACCTGGGAAGAAGGCCATTTCTTCCAAGCTGATCTTCAGGCATAAGTACGGACCAGATGGGGAGCTGAGCCGCTACAAGTCAAGGCTTGTGGCTAAGGGGTTTCAGCAGACAAAGGGGAAGGATTTTGACGAGATCATTGCTCCTATGGGGAAAGGCCCAACAATGAAAGTGTCTTTGGCAATGGCTGCAAACTGTGGATGGCGGGTGAAGCAGATGGACATCACCACTGCCTTCCTCAATGGGATCATTCTTGAGGAGCTGTACATGTTACAGCCTGAGGGTTTGGATGATGGGAGTGGCAGGGTGTGCAGGCTGAAGAAGGCCATCTATGGCCTGAAGCAGGCTCCTCGTGCATGGTACCACAAGCTAGAGGAGACACTGCTGGCTGGGGGGTTCAAGAAGAGTGAGTGTGACCACAGCCTGTTCTTGCTACAAGAGAAGGAGCAGTTTCTCATGCTCCTTGTGTATGTGGACGACATCCTGCTCTTCTCCGAGTCGTCTGCAATGATTCAGCGTGTGGAGAAGATGCTGGAGATGCAGTTCAAGTGTTCCAAGATGGGAGACGTGAAGTACTACCTGGGGATGCATGTGGAGAGGGACCTTGACAAGGGAGTGTTGAGGTTGCACCAGAGGAAGTACTCTGAGGGGCTGGCCGAGAAGTATGGGCTGCAAAATGGAGGGAAGCCAGCCACCCCACTGCCTTCAGGGTTCACAGTGGAGCCCTGTGCTGATGAGGAGGTGGTGGGTGAGAGTGACAGGAAGCTGTTTCATTCCATGGTGGGGCACTCAATTATGCGGCTAACCACACGCGGCCTGACATTGCCTTTGCTACATCCAGGCTTGCAAGTGTGGTTGCACGCCCCAGTCATGAGCAGCTGGAAGCGGCCAAGAGGTTGGTCCGCTATGTGAGCGCTATGGCATCAGTGGGTTTGGAGTATAGTGCTGTGAGACAGAGGCTGCAGAGGGGTGCAGCTGATTTGAGCAAAAGGGAGATGCTCTTGACTTGCTACACCGACGCCATCTTCAACTCTGTGAAGGCGGATGGCACCAGCATTGGGGGCTATGTGTGCCTGTTTGGAGGTGGTGCAGTGAGCTGGCGCAGCAAGAAGCAGAACGAGGTGGGGCAGTCCTCGTGTGAGACAGAGTACATGGCCCTACATCATGGGGCAAAGGAGGTGGTGTGGGTGAGGCGTTTGTTGGAGGAGATTGGAGTTGGTCAGAGGGAGCCGACAATCATGTTCTGTGACAATGAATCGGCAGTGAAGCTTGCCAAGAACGCCTGCCTTCATGGGCTGATAAAGCACATCAGGCCCAAGTGGCACTGGGTGAGGAGGCTCCTGGACAAGGAGGTGCGACTGGAGATTGTGAAGACCCATCAGCAGGCGGCTGACATCCTCACCAAGCGCCTGGCTGAATCTGAGCATTGGAAGGGCATGAAGTTTGCTGGGATGAGTGTGCATTGAGGGTGCATGCTTGAGCTATGGCATGTGGGATGATGGTTGGCAGCCAGAGGGGGAGTTTGTTATGTGATGCTATCATTTGCATTCACGTCTGTCTGCCTCCCATCATATGTTCGTGCGTTGCATGCGTGGTGTGAGCGTGTGCAAGAATTTGTGTTTTGTGTGGTTTGAATTTTCTGAGTGTGTGTGAATGTTATTTGGCTTGAGCAGATATCTGAAGTGACTCCTCTGCTCAAGAGCTTTCTGACGAACCAGGTATCGCTTCAATCGGAGCACGAACAAGAAAGTTACGAACGTTGGAAGTTCGTATGCTTTTCATATTTGATTGTGGAGACTATGGGAAGTTGTGGGGTTGACTCCATAAGGGGTATAGACTTTTGGGGGTTGGGAAATTCGTCCCCATCACTGTAGATGCTGCCAAGTTGTTGGGAGAAGCCAAACCAGGTTGGCAAGTGTGGCCAAGTTGGGTTGAGGTGGATTGTGGAGGTTGGGATAGTGACAAAGGTCAAAGTTGGGTTGCCTATGGGGAAGGGAATTGTGTGGCATGGGGTTTCCTTGGTTGGGGACACTCTTGGGACCTTCCATCTCATCCTCCTCATCCCTTCCACCTGGTTTAGTGCTACTCTAACTCTCTTGTGTAGTAATTGTGAACTTGTGTGAGACTCTTGTGATTGAGTTAAGATTCCATGGCAGCATATCCCTCAGTTCGCCGAAATTGATAACTCAAGAAATACGTCACCTTTTCGTACGATTCAACTTGGGAATTGTAGCCACGGAGTAGAGCTATATCATATCTGAGTTAAGTGAAGTTTTGACCATGAACGTTTTTGTCGACGGCGTTTCTTGTGAGCGCGACTTTTCTGTCCAGAACTCTAAGCCAACGATTTTGAGAATTTTAGGCACCTAATCTTCATAGACTCCGTCCTTAGTCTTTAACACAGTTGTAGGTCCTGCAGCCAAGTTTCGAACTTAATGGGGCTACCGTCAGGATCGAATTCCAGAACGCTGAGCGAGGCCATAGCGTCTTAGTGAATGGGGCCTGCGCAAGCAAGCAAGCAGGAAGCTTCCAGGAAGCAGCGAGGGCTGCAGGTGAGCGATGAATAGAGCGGCAGCAGTAGAGGGCCGGCAAGCAGGCAGGCAGAAGCAGCACGCGGGCAGGTGCGGGCAGCGCTAGAGGGTGCAGCGTAGTAGTGGCTGTAGCAGCAGTGCGGGCGGCAGGTGGGCGCAGCAGGAAGCCGCGGCAGGAGGGCAGGCGGCACACGGGGCTGCAGGGGGCCGGCAGGAGCAGCTGCAGCAAGTAGAAGCAGCAGTAGCAGCAAGGAGCAGCAGCTGCAGCAAGTAGGAGCAGTAGCAGCAAGAAGCAGCAACTTCACCAAGTAGGAGCAGCAGCAGCAAGGAGGAGTAGCTGCAGCAAGTAGTAGCAGCAGCAGCAACTCTGGTGCAGGAGCGCGCTAGGAGTTGAGGCAGCGCATGGCGCTACAGGCGGCCGACAGGGCAGCAGGGCAGGCCACACGCAGGGCCTAATGGGCGGCTTTAGTAGCAGGGCGGGCGGCGCCTAGGTGCAGCAGGCAGCCGCGGCAAGAGCAGGCGGCGCACGGGGCTACAGGGCCTACAGGGCTGCTGGCGGGCGGCGCGTGGGTCGGTAGGAGCTACGCGCGGGCTGCGCGGACAGCGGGCGGGTTGCGCGGGCTACTAGTGGACGGCGCGCGGGCCAGCAGAGGCGACTAGCGGGTGGCGCGGGCTACTAACGGGCGATGCGCGGGCCGCACGGGCTGCTAGCGGGACGTGCGCGGGGTTAGGGCAGTGTAGGGCTCGGGGTAGCTCGGTACCGCAAGAGGTTGGTGGTGGGCCCAAAAAAAAACGCTCCTAACGTCCTAAGGACCTATTGCTCTTAATACCATATTAGAATAGGTAGCTAGGAATGGATGAGACTATCGAGAAAGTTTGGTACAAAATAGGAACAAGGGGTTGTACCCTATAGTGGCTACCCCACTACATCCTAGAAAAATAACCTAAGCATATATGTTTGACATGGATGTGATCAAACGGGTGTCAAGAGGTCACAGGTACAGTGACCTCTCAGCACCGTGCGCGACTCGGGCCATGTACAGTTCTTTGGATGAACCCAAGCTGTGCGAGGTTGGCATTGCTGTCATCGAAGCTGCCTCAGTTGGCCCACTGGAATTTGCCATGTGGCAGATTCCAGTGGAGGGTGACTTTATCATCGACGAATCGGTTTTGCACCCGTGTTCAACAATCTAAGAGTGAGGACTTAATACAGTTTTTGTTTCCTTTCATTCCTGCTTTTAAAAAAATATGCTATATAAATAGACCCGGATACTATGTAGCTTTTTCCAATAAGAAGACACACCCCTTTTATCCCCTGTATTTTTAAATCTACCCTATGGTGTTTTGTCCGGGAGAATACGGTAGTTCAGCCTCCGATTTTTAGTGAGGCTGATTAGTCAGCGTTTTTTTTGTGTGACTTGTATGAAATTTCAGGTTTTTTTTTTAAACCAACTCTGATTGATAAGCCTAGCGTAGCCTGCTAAGGTTGGCGTATCAGCCTATCTAAAAACGAATCTGAGGCCCTGCTCAGTATTGTCCACATCAATCAGAGTACTCCTTGCTGTCCCCACAGGTGCGTACGTAACGATTTACGAGCTTATGCGAGTGGACATCATGACATTAGCGGCACCTAGGGGAAATCTGCCAAGTTTCGTCATTTCGGCGGGAGTTTCTTGTATGATCATTTGCGTGATTTCTTCCAGGTAGTAGTGACTGTACAAGGGGCATAACTGCTTACCAAACGCGTGAATATATGCACATACACATATATATATATACACCTGTAAGGAATTTTCTCGATATTCCTTAGCGCGCCCTGCAACATCGCGTACAGCAGCAGCCGTTGTTCGCCCGTTACTGCTAACGGGGCTTCGCTGACTTCGCGCGCACTGTTTCACCAAACCTCGCACTGCTGGCCCGGCCGTGTCGGCCTATGCTTCGAGACTAGCCCGAGCCTCGCTGCCAGCGTAGCACTAGCTAGCTCGCACGTACCGCGTTACCGTTTGCATGTTTCGCGCATAAATGTTCGCTCATGCCTTCGCTCACATTTTGTAATCGTTTGACACCTTAGTGCAATTCTCGCTACTTCGATTCATTGCACCCGTAACACTTGGTTATCAGAGCCTCTTTCTTTTCGGACCGCGCATCTCCGCACCCCAGGAAATCAACTTTTGATTCTCACTCGAAGGGACTCACGCACCTTAGCCCCTAGGAGCCGCTGTCCTCGCGTTCTCTCGTGAACGCGTACAGCCACAACTGCGCCTAGACTAAGACGAGCCGACGCCCTTCGGAATGGCCGAACGCATCGACGTCACCACCCTCACGCAGGACCGCCTGGACGAGCTGCTGCCACAACTGCACGAAAGCTCCGAAGAAATTGCGGCATTAACGGCGGAACGCACCTCCCTGCAAAATGACATCGCACGAGCACGATCTCAAGCATCAGGCACGCCGACACCGCCCGCATCACAGACATCGCAACACGGAAGTGTGGGGCAACCCGCGAGCGCGGCCAGTGATGGCGTCGTCTGCCATGACGGAGACGACGACCACGGCAAAATACACCCCGACGCGACGAATGAGGCCTGAAGTCAGCCTCGAGTCATAATTTCTGTGCCGGCCGGCGAATCAGCTCTACCGTCGCCGATGCCGCTGAAGCCGCAACGTCCGCCATGCTTTGACCCGAGTCAGCGGGGTGGTCCTACCGTTCAGGCATGGCTCTTCACGTTGAATGTCTTCTTCGACGCGAACTACGTCTCGGAGGATACGGCAAAGATTCGCTACACCGTGTCATTGCTGCGAGGACCCGCCATGGACTGGTGGCGTGTCATCCTCACGAAGCCGGTGGACTACGCGACACTACCGACACGGGAAGGACAAACCGGACCCTGGGCGCCGTCGTATTTTGTGGAGGTGCCCCAGTATCGCACGTGGGACGCGTGGTGCGCAGATCTGCGTGCTCGTTTTGAGCCAATTGCGGCTTCGATCGCGGCGCGACAGAAGCTCCGCACTTGGCGCCAACTTGGTTCCGTCCAGGACTACACGAGTGGATTTCTGGCGCTATGCGAGTAGGTGGGATACATGCATGAGAGCGAGCGCATCGACCGCTACATCGGCGGCCTAAAGCAGGACATCGCTCAGGAAATCCAGCTTCGCGGCGTCACCGATTTTCAGGAAATTCTCGCTATGGTGGAGAAACTTGACTTCTTCCGCCGATCGAGACCGGGGTCCTGCGGAAGCAGCAATTGGGGACATCGGCCTCGTGGGACGAACGAGGGCGCTACGATACGTGCCGTCGCCGAAAATGCCGCTGCCGCACCATTCAAAGGGCGCTGCTTTGCGTGCAATCGGCCGGGACACCGTAAGAGCGAATGCCCGGAAAACGCTAAGGGAAAGAGGGAAGCTGAGCAGTAGAAACAGACCAAGTAGCAGGAAAACGTTGGGAGTCAGTAGTAGACGGGCCCTCTACTGACAGGTCACGCCGCTCGCCCGACCCAACCGACCCTCACCGAGTGATTGTGCCGGTTCACGCAATCGACCACACCCGGCCGAATAAGGAGGGTACTACGGTAGACAGCCCCGTACTGCTTAGTGGGAAAATTGGGACAGACTTAGTAAAAATCTTTGTAGAAGGAGGGGCCAGCCACAGCCTTATCAACACTGCCACAGCACGAAAGTTGAGACTTCAAGTAGACAGATGCTTACCTGAGATTGACGCAAGACTGGTCGACGGCACGCCGCTGGCGATACGGGAACGTGTGGACCGAGTTCGGATTCGATGCGGGGGTAACTTCACGTTTAGCCAGGAAATGCTCGCAACGACCCTCCACGAAACCGACATTTTACTCGGGCGTGATTGGCTGCAATGACACAATCCGCGAATCGACTGGACGACGGGTGACTGCACCATGCGAGTGAACGGTAACAACATTGCCTTACCTTGCTGGGGCTCGCCTGAGTCTTCGTCGGTGCGTGTCAACGCGATCATGATGAAATGCGCCGTAGCGGCAGGAGCTAACGTGTACGCGGTTGACATTCGGGAAGCTGAGGCAGCAGACAAAGGGGGGGATTTACAGAAACTGCTAGCCGACGTACCGAATGATCTGCAGCACTGTTGAAGCAATACAGTGACATTTTCCCGGACGACCTACCGACGGGACTGCCACCTCAGCGACCACACGACCACAGGATAGAACTAGAACCGGGGGCACAGCCAACAGTACAGCAACAGTTTCGACTGACCCAACCCGAACTGGACAAACTGAGGAAGCAGCTAGATTACCTGCTCGAGAAGGAGTTCATTCGCCCTAGATCGTCGCCCTTCGCAGCACCGATACTGTTCACGCCGAAAAAGGACGGGGGTTTTCGCATGTGCATAGATTACAGAGCACTGAACAGGGTTACCATAATATACCGTTACCCCATCCAGCGAGCCGACGAACTGATCGACCAACTGCGCACAGCCCGGGTTTTCTCGAAAATCGACCTTCGGGGAGGTTACCACCAGATTCGCGTCAACCAACCCGACTGCCCCAAGACAGCCTTCCGAACACGCTACGGGTCTTTCGAATACACCGTCATGCCCTTCGGACTCACCAACACCCCCGCCACTTTTCAAATGACCATGAACGAAGCCTTCCGCCCTCTTTTAGATAAGTGTGTCATCGTGTACCTTGACGACATACTGATTTACAGCCCTGACAGAGCACAGCACTCAGAGGACATCGAAACAGTATTTAACATACTGAGTGAGAACCGCCAACTGACAAAAGCGTCTAAGTGTGAGTTTTTACAGGACCGACTGGAGTTTTTGGGACACATTATTTCAGCTGCAGGGGTGGAAATAGACCCGAAAAAGATCACGACGATTCAAGCATGGCACACGCCGACCAACTTGACTGAGTTGCAGAGTTTTCTGGGGTTCGTCAACTACGTGCGCCAGTTCGTCCCGGACATGGCGAAGCTGACTGCCCCGTTGACCGACCTGCTGAGGAAGGGGGTTGAGTACACGTGGGGGGAGAAAGAGCAAGTTTCCTTCTCGGCCCTCAAAATTATTTTGTGCTCGCCGCCCGTACTCCACATCGCCGATCCGCACCGTCCGTTCGAGCTCGTCACCGACGCTAGCGTCATCGCTGTGGGAGCAGTACTTTTGCAGGACTTCGGGAACGGCCTCCAGCCAATCGCGTACGAGTCCCGCAAACTTCACCCGGCCGAACGCAACTACCCGACTACATGACCGCGAGATGTTGGCGATCGTGCACGCGTTCAAAGTGTGGCGATGTTACCTCACGGGAGCAGACGTGACAGTACGGACAGACCACCGATCCCTACAGTACCTTCGCGCCCAACCGAATCTCAACCCATGACAGATCCGCTGGTTGGACTATCTGGAGTCCAACTTCCACTACACGGTCACGTACAAAAAAGGTGCATCCAACATCGCCAACGCACTCACACGCCCCACCGCCCAACTCCATGCCATCCTACTCGCCTAAACCAACCCACTTTTAACAGGCCTATTCACCCACGGATACAGTACCAACCCATTTTTCACGACCAAAAATTCACAGCAACTGGCAGAGGCCAAAGGAGTCTACTACGTAAAAGCAGGCACCAACCGCATCTGGGTACCCGCGTACTCACTACTGAAGGAACTGTTACTGCAGGAGGCACACAACGGGATTACCTTGGGACATTTCGGGGTAGAAAAGACGCGACAGCAACTGCAGCGGCATTACTACTGGCCGGAGCTGTTGACCGGTGTACAGCACCACATCGGCTCGTGTCCTACGTGTCAAGTGATGAAGAGCTCGCGAAAAAGAAAGGCGGGTCAGTTGCAGCCGATTCCACCGCCTGAGCGCGCCTGGCAGCAGGTTACCATGGATTTCGTCATGGGGTTACCTTCGAACCCTGGGGGTAGCGACGCAGTTATGGTCGTCGTTGACAGGTTGACGAAAATGACACACTTCGCTGCGTGCAAGAAATCGATCTCAGCCGAAGAAACCGCTGGCCTGTTCATCGCAGTCGTCGTTCGACAACACGGGATACCAACCGCGATAATCAGCCACCGCGACACGAATTTTACCAGCAACTTCTGGAAAAACCTCTGGGAGCAGTTCGGGACAAGGCTACAGTTCAGCTCGTCGTACCACTTTGAGACCGACGGTCAAACGGAGCGGACGAATCAGACGATGGTGCAGTTGATTCGTGCCACGTTCGACGACCCGACCACTTGGGAGCAGCAGCTGCCGCTGATTGAGTTCGCGTACAACAACGCCACGTCAGCGACGACGCAGCAGTCCTATGACGCCGAGTCCGGACAACCCAACGCCACGTGCACAGCAATTCGCCGAAATTCTGCAAGCTGCCCGCACCAGAGCCGCAGAAGCATTAAAAAAAGCCAATGTCATCGCTAAGCACAACGCTAACCGCCACCGCCGCCCAGTCACGTACCAGTCAGGAGACTACGTATTGCTCGACACACAGAACTTAAGACTGCCCGTCGTACCAAAATTGCGACCCCGCTACTGTGGACCATTCCAAATCAGCCACATGATTACCCCAGTGACAGCCCACCTACTGTTGCCGACGGACTGGTACATGAGCCCTTCATTCCACGTCAGCCTGCTTCGCCCATACATCCCAACTACGAGCCAACTGCCTCGTCACCGCCCGCCATCCATGACTCGCCCTGCATCGGAGCCGATCATCGAGCCCGAAAAAATCCTGAGCCACCGGATTCGACACCCCACGGGAATCAGGAGGATTGAATTCCTCGTTTGCTGGAAGGACCGCACGCCAACTGAGGATAGCTGGGTGCCCCTGGCCAACATCGAAAACCACCCTGCCCTGCAAGTGTACCTGAGGAGCCAGGGTTTCCGCGATATACACGCACTCGCGTAGCGGAGGGGGCTTCTTGAGGGGGGGGTAGTGTAAGAATTTTTCTCGATATTCCTTAGCGCGCCTTGCAACATCGCGTACAGCAGCAGCCGTTGTTCGCCCGTTACTGCTAACGGGGCTTCGCCGACTTCGCGCGCACTGTTTCACCAAACCTCGCACTGCTGGCCCGGCCGTGTCGTCCTACGCTTCGAGACTAGCCCGAGCCTCGCTGCCAGCGTAGCACTAGCTAGCTCGCACGTACCGCGTTACCGTTTGCATGTTTCGCGCATAAATGTTCGCTCATGCCTTAGCTCACATTTTGTACTCGTTTGACACCTTAGTGCAATTCTCACTACTTCGATTCATTGCACCCGTAACAACACCGCAAATGTTACAGAGACATTTTTTTCTACAAACTGCATATTTTCCACACAAAAAAGGTAACGAAACATATGATGTCAGTGTCTCGCTGGAAGTTCCGAACCACATCGGCGTTGCAACGAGGCATTCCCATGTTGAACGGGAAATGTACGGTACTGTTGGACCAACATCAGGGATGTCGGGAACTCATAATCTGTGGCATCCCATGGCTTGCCTCCTCCTTCCTGCTCTCACCCTCCCTCCCTTCTTCTTCCAAGCTCTGTTCCTGTGATACCTTACCTGCTCTGCCTCAGCCACTACCTTGAGAGATTCTGGCTCCCACACGATGGCTGCCCTCAGTGGCCTAGTCACCTAGCTGCTGTAGCGTTAGAACGGCAACGTGAACCCACTATTTTAGGCAAACAAACGAGAGAACGAACTAAGCAGTGAGTTCCTAGTCTATTTGAATCTCTACCCCGTGCCGCGCAGTTTCCCGTAACTCACATTGGGCTCCGCCCGCTAGGCTTTAGGATTGGCCTTTCAGATTGCCCAGGGCTCGCCCTTGAATTTGTCCCACCCTGCGCCTCGCAAGTCCCTGAATCACCACTTTGCGTCAATCCCCACGCCCCAAACTCACCTTCTACAGTACTTCGAATAACCCAACTACACCTACACTAGCAAGTAACTGAATCTATTGCAAACAACAATACATTCTGTGACAGCTGTCGGAAACTCATAATCTGTGGCATCCCATGGCTTGCCTCCTCCTTCCTGCTCTCACCCTCCCTCCCTTCTTCTTCCAAGCTCTGTTCCTGTGATACCTTACCTGCTCTGCCTCAGCCACTACCTGCCCCCTCCAGAGCTCGTGCTCGGGTCTCCCGTGCACGTGTCACTGGACACTCTTGCTGAGGCCGGGTGCTTCTCACCACTGCAGCATTCGTCAGGCGGTTCCCCGTCTGCTCTCTTCTCTGATTCCTCTGCACCAGCACTCTTGGACCCCCCATGTCCTGCGTCTCTCTTCTCTGTGTATCCAGTGCCACTTCCAGCATATCCCTCTCTGCAGGTATGCTCCCTGTCCCATGCCACCCAGTTCTCAGCCACTCTCATTCCCGCTGGTTCTGTCAGCACCTGTGTTGCTGGCTCCATCGACTCATCTTCCCATGTCTCTCCCTTAATCCCCTTTACTGTCTTCACGGCCTTTTGTTCTTTCTTACTCATTGCATCTCCCACTGTATGCTCCAGTCCTTCTCCTATTGTCAGGCACTCCCACGCCCCCTCTTCCTTGCTCTCCCTCGCTGCTTCTTCCTGCTTCTTGGCCGGGTCCCTCACCGGACCTTCCCATCGAGCGACCCATAGGTCACCTTGCCCCTGGTTACACGCCGCCTCTGCTGGTATGCTCCTCACATCCGCCTCGGGTCCTCTCACGGCTTCTTTTCCCATTTCTTCCCCCTTCAGCTCTGGATGTCCTTCCCACAGCTTCCTCACTTGCTGCTCCACCATCCCACTTTCCTGCGCTTGCTTGTCTGCCTTTAGTACACGTGCGCGTGCCCCCACCTTCTCGTCTTTTCCTCCTGCTTCTGCGGCTGCTGGTGCGCACGCCCATGCCCCCTTTTTCTTGGCTTTCCCTTCTGCTACCGCTGCTGCCACTACACGCGCCTTTGCCCCCACCTTCTCTTCTTTCCCTTCCTCTTCTGCTGCTGCTGCTACACACGCCTGTGCCCCCACCTTCTCTTCTTTCCCTTCCTCTTCCGCTGCTGCTGCTACACACGCCTGTGCCCCCACCTTCTCTTCTTTCCCTTCCTCTTCCGCTGCTGCTGCTACACACGCCTGTGCCCCCACCTTCTCTTCTTTCCCTTCCTCTTCCGCTGCTGCCACCACACATGCCCGTGCCTCCACCCCTTCATCCACCACTTCCGCTTCCGCTGCTGCTGGTACACATGCTCTTGCCCCCACCTGCTCATCCTTTTCCTCTGCTTCCGCTGCTGCTGGTACACACGCTCCTGCCCCCACTTTCTCATCCTTCTCCTCTTCTTCCGCTGCTGCTGGCGTTACTAACATGCACGCCCATGCCCCCACCTTACTCACTTGCTTCCTTCGCACGTTCCTGCCCCCACTGTGCAGCCGCATGTCCGCATGGCCACGCAGCGCCGCACAGGAGCGTTCCGGCTCCTGCTCCTCTTCCTCCTCCTCGTACAACCCCGCTTGCCCCTGACTTCTTTCTCCCAGCGCCTGCAGTTGGGCTCGTAACTGTTTGATCTGTTCCTCAATCTCCTCGGGTGATCTCCCTGCCTCCCTTACTTTCTCATAGCAGTTCCTTGCCTGATGCCCCTTTTTCCCACCTTTCTCATAGCTCGGTACATCTGGGCAGTCCCTTCGGCGGTGCCCAGGCTTTCTGCACACATCACAGTTCTTGCACTCCCTCCTGATATGCCCTTCCTGCCCGCACCTGTGGCACGTCCGTGTTTCTGCTTGCCACTCCTGCCACTGTTCCTCCTCACCCTCGTCCTCGGTTATCATCGCTGCAGCCCACCTGGGCCGCCCTTCCTCTGACACCCTTGGCAGGTACGCCTCGTACCGCCTCTGCGCCAGCTCCACTCTCTCTGCCAATTCAAACACCTCCTCTAGCGTTGCTTCCGCTCCCAACTCATACACTCTCATTCTCAGTCCCCCACTCATTCCTTCATCTAACCCCCCCAGAAACTTGCTAATTAACATGCTGCTGTCCGTGCAGGCCACATCCTCAGCTAGATTGGCGAGCCTCCCAAAGTATGTGAGTAACGACTCCACCTTACCCCGCCTAAACTCCTGAAACTCTCGGATACGGTCGGCCGTGTGGCCCGGGAACTGTTTTCTCAGTCGCTCAAGGAACAGCGTCGTGGGATCATCTCCATCTTCCTCTGCCCGTCTCAGCCACTCCGGCATCTTCATTCGGTACAGCGTTTCAGCTTCGCCCCCCAACGTATTCGGCAGGCTTAAGAAAAACTCTATCGGGTCCATCCCGCTTCTATCGCAGCGGTACTTCACAATTGCAATCTGCATCAGGTAATTCTTTAGGTTGGTTCCGGAACCTGCTCCCCCCGTAAAGCGCACCGGCACCTCCACCTGAGGTGGGGCCTGCACATTCCACCTCCCCGTCTCCCAAGACCCTGAGATCTCATTCCTTCTGCTACTCTCTTCTCTCCTCTCCCTCGACTCCCTGCTCTTCGACGCTGTCCCATACAGTACTTGATAGATTCCTTCTCTGGCTGCCCTTGCTCCCCCAGCGCCTGCCCATGACTGCTGCTGCGCCTTTCTCGGCCATGTCGGACTTGAGCTCCTTCCCCCTTCTCTCTCTTGAGCTTCCCCATATCTCTTCGATCCCCACCCTGATCTCTCCCTCTTTTCGGGGTAATATTCTTCCCAGCGCCCCTTCCTACGGCCCGACCCGTGGCGTGCAGGTCGGTCACGCTCTCCTTCCTCGTTCTCTGAGTCATTCGCAGGCATCATCTCCCGTCGCCTACTCTGCTTCTCTCCTCTCCTTTTCTGCACCTTGTCGTCTTGCTTCTCCCTCACCTCCACATTGTACTCCCTACGCCCCTCTTGCCTTCCCGTATACTCCTCCTTTCCTCCACCGGATGGTTTCTTCTCGCGCCGCTCCTGCTTCCTGCGTCGGCGCCGCTCCAGATTATACCCATCGTCCTCCTCTTCGCTATAGTCATGTTCCTTCTCTTCACGCAGCTCCTCACCACTCCTTCTCGTCTTCTCTCTCCCCTCCTTCCTCTCAAGGGAATCTCCTTTATCGCGTCTCCCTCGTCCGCCTGCTCCTCGGTGCCCATGTTCCTCTCTTCTTCTTCCTTTGTCACTTCCCGGGTCCTTCCCAGGGGACACTCGCCGGCAGCGCTCTTCCTCACTCTTTGTCCTGTTTATCTTTCTCTCCTGCCTCCCCCTTGCCTCTCCGACAGGTTCCTGCACCAACCCTGCTCCCGCGCACGGATACTCTTCTATTTCTTCACGGCGCGCTCTCGCACCTGCACCCGTGACGTACTGCGACGAACACTCACTGCCCTTGACACGTGCTTCCCTCTCCTCCGTCCGCTGCCATGCAGGCGAGCGCTGCGCGCGCCTCCTATCGCGGTCGTCCTCACTTTCCTCTCCCCCCTGCTCTGGTGATTGCCATCCGCCCAACGCCATGCGCCTCCTGCGCTCATGTCCGCGTCTCGGCTTAGGCGAGCCATACACTCCCGCCTGCACGTCTCGCCTCCTTTCTTCCTCACAGCTGGCTTCTGGCGCGAGCTTAGCCTCCTTGCCTTCGCCGTGCCTTGCATTACTTCTGCGCAGCATGGCTGGCGAGCGATCTGCATCTGCACCCCCGCGGCGCCTCGCATCATTCTCAGGCATTTCGCCCGCCGAACCGCCCGCATCCGCGCTCCCCTGGCGCCTCGCGCCATTCCCGCTCATTTCGCCTGTCGAACCTGCTGCAACCGCACTTCCGTGGCGCCTCGCGTCATTCTCAGGCATTTCGCCCACCGAACCGTCAGCATCCGCGCTTCCACGGCGCCTCGCATCATTCCCACGTATTTCACCCGTCGAACCAGCTGCATCCGCGCTCTTGCGGCACCTCGAGCCATTCCCGCGCATTTCGCCAGCAGAACGATCCGCATCCGCACTCCCGCGGCGACCTGCGCTACTCCCACGCACTTCGTCTGTCGAGCGGCTTGATCCCGTCGCCCTTCCGCGCTCTTCGCGTTCTTCTCCATGGCGCCTCTCGCCTCCCTCGTGCATGTCGTCCGGCGAGCGATCTGCTCCCGCGTCCTTTGGATCATCCTCCGTCGTCTCCTCGCCGTCGGCCTCGTTTGCCAACATCAACCATCCCGTTTCGTCAGCATCTTCATGATGCCCTTCACCCGCGCCCCGCTGGCCTCTTGCTAGATCCCAGTGACCGCTTCTTGACGGCTGAGGCCTCGTCGCCAATCTCATCTGCAGATCGGTCTCACCTCCATCGCGCCGTCCGTCACCTGCTGCCATCCGATCCGCCCGATCCGCCTCTCTCTTAGGCGAGCGATCTGGCGATCGTTCCCGCTCCTGTGAGCGCATCCGTCGCGACGGCGGAATTTCCCGACGCGAATACGTTCGCTGCCAGCGCAGCTCGTGGCAGTCCATACTGCCAATTCTTTCTCTCGTTTGTGAGAGATTCTGGCTCCCACACGATGGCTGCCCTCAGTGGCCTAGTCACCTAGCTGCTGTAGCGTTAGAACGGCAACGTAAACCCACTATTTTAGGCAAACAAACGAGAGAACGAACTAAGCAGTGAGTTCCTAGTCTATTTGAATCTCTACCCCGTGCCGCGCAGTTTCCCGTAACTCACATTGGGCTCCGCCCGCTAGGCTTTAGGATTGGCCTTTCAGATTGCCCAGGGCTCGCCCTTGAATTTGTCCCACCCTGCGCCTCGCAAGTCCCTGAATCACCACTTTGCGTCAATCCCCACGCCCCAAACTCACCTTCTACAGTACTTCGAATAACCCAACTACACCTACACTAGCAAGTAACTGAATCTATTGCAAACAACAATACATTCTGTGACAGGGATCCAACGGCCATTATCTCCGATACTCAAAATTTTCCTGAGCGCGTTCGCAGGTGTAATCACCAACAGAAACACGGTTTTGCGATATAGTGGAGAGATTTTTTGTCTCATGTTTGTATACAGTCACTAAACAAATTTCCAGCGCTTGCAAACAAATAAATGTACAATCTGTAGCGAACCTAGATGATTTCCGGGAAGGATCAACCCTAAATACCGAAAGCCGCCGAATATTTTGGAAAACATATTGCAACCCACTTTACAGAAAAAATAAAACCCAATCGGAAAGGGATGCGACTCGGGAGGCATCAACCCTAAAAACAATGCCCATTCCCGTGTTTAGGGTTGACTCCTTGGGAAAATGCATCCAGGTTCCCTAGGGGTTTTATTTTTCTCTGCCATGCCCGAATAGTTCTCGGTAGCGTCGTCTAGTGCTTTCGGTAGCGTTGTTTAGCGGTCGGTTGCGCTACCGAGCACTACCAAGTGAATCATATGGGCTTCAATCTCTTACTACGTAAATTTCATACTTATATCCAAGTCGGGAGGGTAAACTGAATGGTTATGTTTTTGTCACTTCCAAATGAGTTCGGCCAGCGTGAGAACTGTGATTTTAAAGCGACGACCAATCAACGTTGAGAAAGTCCAGGTTGATTACACCTGAGAACGCACTCAGGCGAAATCTGAGTATCGGAGATAATGGCTGGGGATCCAATGGAAATCTCGCTGAGTGGCTTGCTTCACAGCGTGTCAGCTTGAAGTGCTCAACGTATCGACACGTGCTAGCTGCCCCGTTGGCACCTACCTGATCAATGATTGGTCGAAACGTTACATTTGCGACCCATGCCAAGTGTGTTCTCCTTTGCCAAACAGAATAGCACTCGCTTCTTTTTTGTGTGCTCAGTAGAGCTTCAAATTTAACAAATTCCAAAAAGGGTTGTCCAGGTGTGTCATAAAAGTGGGTTTGGGGTGACCAGAGCAACGTGGCCCAGCTGGCTATTGTGGTTGCCTCTCGCAATCTGACGATGGAGGGAGCGAGGTCAATGTCGTTGTCGGCTCAATTCAGATCGGCGCCATTCACAACACAAAAGTGTGACATTATTGAAGTCCTATTGCCCTCATCAGTCTGGCTTGGAAGTTTCGATCCGATGCCCTCTTGGTCACATCAAAACGTTCTTGAGTTCACTTAGCAGTGGGATTGCTTGCTGTCATTCTGGTGAAACATTTTTCATCAGTGACATTTTGCCAGCTCCACCATGATCCTCATCCCTCAGTCTACTGTACGCCAAACGTTCATCACGGTCCAGATGAATCACTAATGGCGATGAGTTCAACCGTGCAGTGCTGCCAACCAAACCTGCTCTGGTTTGTTCCATGGCTCATAGGGGCTGGACGCCTATCCCTAATTCGTTTAGCACGGTCGTTCGGCTTTGGAGAGACCCACGTTCAACGATGGTCGGTGTATCACGTGCCTAAAGCAGTGCTTTTCACGTGCTTGAACAGTCTGGATTCTGCGGCTGCGCTGGCAGCTGGCTGGTCCAGGATACACCCTGTTCTCGATAATTTCACACACCCTAATTTCACACCCCGACTCGGGATCACCAGCAGGGGCTTTGGGCTGCCGAGCTGGCGAACCGTGAAGAATTATTGAGATGACAACTGCAGAAATGACCGCTATTTATACTGTCCGCAGCCCAAAGAATTGGGGGAGATTGGGGATTCTTTCGGGTCGCATCCAAAGTTTTGTCAATCACAAGATGTCAATTTTCGTTGCACGGCTTTGGGTTGGAAATTTGGGACTGCATTTGCTACAAAGGCATGTTACTTTCAAACCACGCGCATGTGTCGAATTTCCAACACAATTGTGATTAGGTTTTCAATTTTGGGTGTGGGCACTCAAATTCGAATTGTGGTCACGATTATGATAAACGCAATCTTGACGTGACTGTTTTTCATTGGACACAAATATTTTTCAAGATCGTCAACACTGAGGAGGGTCATTTCAAGTCATTTTCATTCCCTGCCAGCACAACTTTACCGCGCCTCGAGAGTGAAATTATCGGGGAGAATATTTGCCCCTTTAATTTCACACCCTCTCGGGCAAAAAAAATCGCGGTTCGGGATGAGGGGGTGTGAAATTATCGAGAACATGGTGTAACGCGTTTTGCAGCCGCAGTGGTTCCTGAAAGTTTTAGGTTCGTGGTCGAAATGACACATTCCAG
Source organism: Closterium sp. NIES-65 (assembly GCA_948144175.1). Taxonomy (NCBI): domain Eukaryota; kingdom Viridiplantae; phylum Streptophyta; class Zygnematophyceae; order Desmidiales; family Closteriaceae; genus Closterium; species Closterium sp. NIES-65. The sequence continues at coordinate 2,593,328 of CANXME010002337.1, read as the reverse complement.
ATATCCATAGTTTCCACAGTCTAGTCGCGCTCCGGAAAGAAACACTTGCGGAACTACGTCACCAAAAAATTGGCGAGAAATCATTGCGCAGATATTGCTTCAATATTGTTGCACTTGCTTCAACATTATTGCTTCAACCAAGAGCATCGCCGGTGGCCGACGTGACGAGCAGCAAGTCGACGTGGGAATGAAGTCGACGTTGATAGGGGAGGAGCAGGTCGAGGAGGCCGGCGAAGCCAGCGAAGAAGGCACCAGCAGGGCAGCAACCGACAGGGGAGCAGGCAGCGGTGAAGCCGACTACGGAGCAGTCGAATACCGAGCAGTCGCAAGGGGAGCCGACCATAGGGGAGAAGTCGGCCGGTATGCAGCATGATGACAAGGGCAGCGAAGCCGGTGACGATGGAGGGGACGCCGAGGAGTCCACCGACAGCGATGTGGTGGAGGTCCCGCCTGGACCTTGTCAGGCCGAATTCGGAGGCCACCCGACTTCTTCGTCCCCGCTGCCTTCACCACGGTGTACGATGTGGATGACGATGTTGAACTCCTGTACGACGACGCCGAAGAGGATGAGGAGTTTCTAGAGCTCGACCCAGACATGCACGCCGACCTCGAGTACCATTGGGACATCTCGACGATGACGGTGAAGGATGCGCTGGCGAGCTGGAAGAGCAAGGCGGTGAAGGCTGCCATGGACGAGGAGATCCGCAACCTCATCAACATGGGCACGTGAGAGCTGGTCGAACGCCCACCTGGAGTGAACATCATGAAGAACCGGTGGGAGATGACGACGAAATACCACATCGATGACACCGTCGAGCACGAGAAGGCAAGGCTGGTCGTGAAGGGCTTCACGCATGTGTATGGCGCCGACTACGACGAGACGTACGTGACGGTGAGTAGTTGCGTCACGCTGAGGATCTTCCTCAGCATCGTCGCCATCCTCAACCTCAACCTGATGCAGCTCGACATGAAGAACGCCTTCCTACAGAGCAAGCTCGACCGGATGCTCTACATGAACCAGCGGACTACTTCAACGATGGGACCGGCCGGGTGTGTAAGCTGCTGAAGAGCCTCTACAGACTCAAGCAGACGCCGTTGTTGTGGTACAAGGCGCTCAACGACGTGCTGGTAGGCGCCGGGTGGAAGAATAGCTAGGTCGACGAGGCTCTGAACTTCAAGGTCGACGCGGACGATGTAGCCTGTTGGGTGCTGGTCTACGTTGACGACCTGCTCGCCGCCAGCAATAGCACCATGATGCTGAAGGAGTTGAAGGAGCTGCTGGAGGCCGGCGAGGACTGCGCGAGATCTCGCCGGTGCAGAAGTACCTTGGGCTGGAGATCGTCCGTGACAGGTCGGCGGGGAAGCTGTGGGTGGAACAGCTGGGCTACGTCGACAAGCTGCGTAGGCGCTTCATCGACGAGGAGCAGACCGGGCGCACTCTGAAGACGCCGGTCTCGGTCGACGCCTACGCCGAGCTCACCTTCGATGACGAGGAGGCCCAGGAGCATCAGGAGGAGGAGTACAGGCAGAAGGTTGGCTTGCTGCAGTTCGCGGTGACGACGACGAGGCCGGACATCCCCTTCGCCTGCAGCAAGTCGGGGAGCCACCTCACAGTGAGGAGCGATCAGCACTGGCGCGAGGTCAACCGCTGCCTCGCCTACCTCGCCAACACGCGTGACACCGCCCTGGAGTTCGGCGGTGGACCGGAGATGCTGGAGCTGGTTGGCTATGTGGACGCCGACGATGCCGGAGACAAGCAGAAGAGGACAAGCACAGGAGGCTACGTGTTCGTCTATGGAGGAGCCGCAGTCTCCTGGTCGAGCCAGCGCATCAAGTGCGCAACACTGTCGTCGACCGAGTCGGAGTACATGGCGGCCACCGAAGCCGGCAAGGAGGGACGCCGCCTTCAATTCCTCCTTGCAGAGTTCCGGGATCTGGATGCCGGGAAGCCGACCGTCTTTCGGGTGGACAACAAGTCAGTCATCACGGTCGCTGAGGGCATGGGGTTGATGGGCAACCTCAAGCACATGGAGCGGCGATTGGCCTGGATGCAGCAAATGGTGAAGCGCGGGAAGTTTTCACTGAAGTCTATCCCGACCACTGAGCAGGCGGCCGACATCCAGACCAAGGCGCTGCACCATCCGGCCTTCAACCAGTGCTCCGTTGCAATTGGCCAAGTGCGCTTGGCCGACGTTGGCGACGGTGACGACGACGTGCAGCAGTAGGTGCCATGCCCTCTTGCATGGCTGGTGCGGTGAATGGCGTGCTATGTGTGGGGTGCACGCCGACGAGCTGTTCTCCGAGAAGTTCTGCCGTGTGGGCTAGGGGCCCAAGCGTGAACGTGACAGGGGAGTGTCAACGGGAGTTGTGTTAGGCCTCGTCCTCGCTTGGGCGGAGCCGACTTCGTGGTCGGGTGTAAGGGTGCAGCCGACCTGCAGTAGTGGGCAAGCTGGTCGACGAGGGTGGTCGACCTCCGTGGGGGCCACTGCACTGGCGCCGACTTCTGGGCAACGGCTTTGGGGTGGTCGACCTGGTGGTCGACGTGACTAGGGTGGTCGACGAAGGGAGGCGCCGACGTCGACCTCGATAGGGGACGCCGAGTTGGAGGGCGTTGGACAGTAGGACGACGAGCAGCTGGGCGTCGAGTAGGCATTGACTTGGTGACGCCGACCTGGAGAAGCCGACTTGGGTGGTTGGCTGACGACTATGCTGGTCGACGTAGAGCTGGTTGACCAGGAGTGACGTCGACCTGGAGAGTTCGACCAAGAGGGTGGTCGGCCTGGTGAGGTCGACTGGAGGTGGTCGTCAATTTGGGAGGTCGATGGGCACGTGCAGGAGCAGCTGGTCGACGTGGTTGCCTAGTCGACCAGGTTACCTGGGTGACGAAGATCCGCGAAGGCACGCGACAGTTGCCCAGGTGTTAGTAGCGAAGGTGACCTCGGTGTGGTATCCCGAGGTCGACGTGGCTGATCAGATGCAGTCATCAGCGCCAGGTTGATTTGGTGTGTGCGCTGTGCAGGTGACAAGGCACGGCGCGCCAATCATCTGTGAGCACCTGCGAAGCAAGTGCGCTGCTGTTCTGCGGATGCAACGTTGGCACGCCATCGAATTGCGACGTTGGCACACCGCCGACTTGCAGTGTTGGCAAGCCGCGACTCTGCACTGCTGGAGCGCGGTCGACCAAGTCGTGCTGGCACGCGGTCGACCATGCTGCGCTGGCAGTCGACTGACTTGCACCCTAGCTCTGATGTAGTTTCCATGCCAACTTCTTTGGATTCATTGTTATGAACTTTTGCTAGTGGAACTCTTGCCAAATTACCCCGTGAACCAGCAAGGAGTGCAAGCACGAGTAAACGACTAAGTGAACGAACGCAGAGATCACACGAGCACCTGTGCCTAGCCCGTAATCTAGCTCCTGTTGTAATAGTTATCTCCGCAAGGGTAGGAACGAGGTAAGTGGAAATGAGTTTCGACGAACGTCTGGCAGCTGGAAGCGAGTGCGTAGGCCTAAAATGAGGACCACAATTATGCAGAAAGTGCACAAGTGACTACGGCATTACGGACCATTGCATACGCAAGAGCTGCTGCAAACAACGAGGTGGACAAGGATACGGTGTGAAGTAAGTAAGCGGGTGGCGGGCTGTGAGTTGTGCAACCACATCAAGGCAGAGTTGGAGCCAAATCAAAGATGAGTGAGAACCGCTTTTTCACAAAAGCCCCTAAGTGTGAATTTCTACAAGAAAGACTGGTGTTTTTAGAGCACATTATTTAGCTAACAGAGTGAAAATAGACCCAAAGAATATCGCGACGATTCAAGCATGGCACGCGCCCACAAACTTGACCGAGCTGCAAAGTATTTTGGGGTTCGTCAACTACGTGCACCGGTTCGTCCCTAACATGGCAAAGCTGACTGCCCCGCTAGCAGATCTGTCAGAATACTGAACGAGAATAAATGCATTGAGATCAAACTAAGTACAAGTAGTAACCCTAATTGGGCTGTACCCCTTATGGGCTACCCAACTACAGCCTACACAACCTAAACATTATAACAGTTTGACACACCCCCATAGGCAAGGTCGGGGAGAACAATGGGTCACAAGACCAGTCAAGAAAAGCAAAGCAAGCTCAGGGTGGATCACGAAGTCACCACACACGTAGGTAGCTGAGCTAGCGTAAATCCTGTGCAGCCATGGCCCCTGCGTAGATCTCAGCTCCACAACTGGAACTGAGAACAGAAGATGAGCAGGTAGCCCGCCTAGAAACAGAACCAGAGCCAAGGCTGAAGGTGTAACCCTGCGACCCAAAACGCGTCTACGAGACCAGTGAGGAAAACTCGGGCCCGTCCTCCAAGCACGAGCCCCATGCCCGATGTACTACACAGGTAGCGCAACACCCTCTTAGCGGCCTCTCAGTGCTTTGGTCGGTGTCTCCTGGGTGCAACATAGATCACCAAGATGCTAAGAGGGTAAGCAAGGACAGGTCAAGTGCAGGTCATCAGGTACATGAGGCAGCCCACAAGCTCTGGATATGGGCCACTCGGCTCCACGGACTCGTCCAAAGGTGGAGCTCAAAGTCAGTGACCGGTAGGCAGAGGAGTGGACTGTGGCGAGGAGTACTGGAAGCGGAAGCGCTGAAGGACCTGGTGCACCAAGTGTGATTGAGTGTGTTGGTGCACCGTGCTCTGTCCCGGATGATCTGCAAGCTAAGATAGCTGCGTAGCTCACCCAGGTCTGTGCACGTCTGTCTCTTCTGCAGCTCCGACTTCACTAGAGTCAATGCCTCAGTGTCAACAGTGGCAAAAACCAAGTCGTCGACGTACACGAGGATGTAGAACAGCGGTAGCGAAGTGTCAGTGCGCAGAAACAGCGATGGGTCAGCAGTCGAAGGAGCAAACCCAAGAGCCGCAAGTGTCGTCTTCAGTGTGTCGTGCCACTCACAAGGCGCCTGGCGGAGACCGTAGACTGGCTATCGGAGGCTCCACTGGGTATCAACAGGAAACGACCCAGTGAAGCCAGGTGGGTGGCGCAGCCAGATCTCCTCGTGCAGGGTGCCCTGTTAGAAACTGTGCTGAAGTCAATAGAGTGAAGCTTGTAGTCATGCTGAGCTGCGACGTGTAGCAGCACCCGAAGAGTGGCCATCTTCAAGGTAGGGGAGAAGGTCTGGAACAACTCAACTCCCTATCGCTGACTAAAGCCTCGTGCAACATAACGAGTTGTGACAGTACGACGGCTTATGCCAGCTATGCTTGCTTGCCTTCACCTTATTACGCTGTTTCTAGCTTATGTTTATTTTATCATGCATATTTATGCTTGATTTTCTAGGTTAGGTGCATTCCTATGTTTTATTATAGTTTTAGCACCGAACCAGGTTACGTGTACCGAACTCAAGCCTATTCGGTTTCCACCGAATTGCTTTCTTCTGAGTTGGGAAGGTTCTGTTCGCGACGCTTCGCGACCCTCAGGACATTCGCGTAACACCTGGGTAACTGGCCTTGTGTCAAGACTATATATAGCCTTGTGTTGTACCCAGGTGAATCATTCAATTCAAACTCTCTTTCCTAAGCTCGATCCTAGATCCTTGAAGATAGGCAGAGAACCCGGCGGCCGCTTCACCCTGAAAATCCACATGCCATCGACTATGTTCGCCCCCGGAGGGGGAACTGCGTCGACGTAAGTGTCTGTGGACTTCCAGGATGCCACCTCTGCGTCCATGGCTGTCTGCCACTGAGAGGAGTAGGGACCCGGAATCGCCTCTGCGTAAGAGCGCGGGGTCGGGATGTCTGGTGCATCCGGGTCTCCCTCAGGTGTAAGCAGAATGGACACGAGATGAGGTACAGCAGCTGCAAGACACTCAAAGTCCTCCTGCTTGTCCTCAAGGATGTCCGTGCCAAGAGCACAATCACCCCCGATGGACGGAGGACAGACAGACTCAGACTCAGCAACAAGACTAGCGGTGTAGTCCAGACGACAGCTAGCAGCAAAGTCGACAAGCTCAGCAACTAGGGCAGACGCAGCAGTGGACTCAAACGAAGGGTCGCTGACAACAGTGGAGAGAAGACGTATGACAGTAGGACTGGCAGCACAATTTAAGTCAGACTCAGGGTCCGGACCGTCAGGAAGAGAGGACGCAGGAGGAGATGGTAGGGGAACTCGTAGTGGAACAGAGGAAGGACGAAGTGCCGTAGTGTGAGTTCCCGAAATAGGAGGAGGACGCGGACGCGGAGTAAGACGACCAGTGCAACCAGCGTGAACAGGCAAGGCAAGGCAAGACACAGGCTCACGAAGCTCTGTAAGAGAGTTTGTCTGCTTAGTGTTAGGAGAACGAGCAGGCAGTGGGGAGGCTAGCAGTAATTGTGGCTGCGGCTGGTCAGGTGGTGGACATAGTAGAGGTGGAGTAAGGTCATTTGAAGACGGGAAACTAAGAACATGGCGAAGCAGTGGAACCAAGTACGGTCGCGGTCGCACAGTGCCTCCAGCACCAGTACCGACAGCTCCACCACACTCAGCTCCAGGGTCTCCAGCTCCAGCGCTAGCGGCAGCACAAGCTTCAACAGCTCTAGTACCTCCTGTACAAGCACCTCCGGGACCAGTAGCTCCAGCAGCTCCAGCACCTCCAGCACCGGCAGCACCACCAGCTCCTGTAGCTCCAGATCCTCCAGGACGAGCACTTCCAGGACCAGCAGCTCCAGCACCTACAGTACCTCCAGCTCCAGCAGGAAAGCCTGCACCTCCAGGACTAGCAGCTCCAGCACATCCAGCGGTAGGGCCCCCAGCTCCAGCAGCGCCACTCCGAAGGCGGGTGTGCCGAGCAAACCAGTCGCGTAGCTGCAGTGGAGAGAGAGGCTACTGCCGTGACGAGGCACCCGTAGGACCTCCAGCAGACACAGTATCGCTAGGCTCAGCACCCCCAGGCTCAGAACCCCCAGGCTTTGCACGCTCAGGCTCAGCACCCCCAGGCTCAGCACCTCTAGGCTCCGCACGCTCAGGCTCAACACCCCCAGGCTCCGCACCCTCAGACTAAGCAACCCCACGCTAAGCACCCCGAGGCCTCGCACGCTCAGGCTCAGCACCCCCAGACGCAGCACCCCTAGCAGCACCCCCTCCAGCAGCACCAGAGTCGACAGCTACCTCGACAGGCTCAGCCAAGGGGAGGGGGTCTACCGGAGGAGGACCTTGTGCAAGGAAGAGCGGCGGGGGGGGGGGGGGGGGAGAGAGGGGCAGTGCGGTAGGGGAAGAGACGGTAAAAGGGAACCGACTTGTCAAACGTGACGTCCTGAGAGGGCAGGTAACGGCGTGAGGTAGGGTGGTAAAATTGCCAGCCAGTCACATCAGGGGGAAAGCCAAGGAAGACGCAGGGAATAGCGCAGGAGGAGAGCTTGTCCGTGGAATTATCGTGGACAGAGGCACGAGTGCCCCAGAACCGGAACACCGACACATTGCCAACCTCCCCCATCCAACGCAGTGTAGACGAGGTCTCCAGCAAGGAGACACGGAATCAGAGGTTGAGCTGATGCGCAGCGTACCCGACCAGCAAATGGCCACAGAAAATTGGGAGCAGCTGCATGGATCATGGAGGTATGAGCGACCTCCGTGACTAAGCCAATGCGGCGCTCAGCAACCCCATTCTACTGCTGAGAGGCCGAAAGCGTGGGCCGGAAGCGTGAACGACTGGCGGATGCCCTCCCCACGACAAAATTCCCGCAAGAGGTCGGAGGCAAACTCACCACCTTTGCCAGAGTGCAGACAAAGGACAGGAAGGTCCGTGTGGAACCGCTTGCGGAGCTGGAGACGGACAGCGCGGATCCAAGGGATCAAAACATCAGGGACCTCCCCCTTGCTGCGTAAGGGGAAGACTGTACTGTAACGCGAATAGTCGTTAACAACCAGAAGAAAGTAGCGCTCGCGGCCCTGTCCACGGACGCGGGTTGGGCCCCAGACGTCCATGTGGAGAGTCTGCAGGGGAGCATTCATCAGGGGAAACAAGGAGGAGTGAGGAGCGGCGCGCTGCCGCCCCTCGACACTGGTAAGGCAGGGAGGGGCAGGCGAGGGTGGGAGGGGAGGCAGAGACCTGGGAAGACCAGAGACAAGGAGGCGGGAGTGCATGCCACGGAGGCGTGGCAGGGAGGGAAGACCAAGGCGGGGCTGCTAGCTGACCTGACGTGGACGCAGACGCAGCTACCTGAGGAGGCTCAGTAGTCAGTGTGTACAGAGTCGATCCTTACGGACGGGTGAACGTGGCCAGGTGACGGCCAGTCCGGGAGCACGTACAGATCGCCACACGCTGTCCTCCAGGGGTAAAGGTATCAACCCATTCATCCTGAAGGACCGCGTTGCTCACCAAATTCGTAGAGAACGAGGGGAGGTGAAGACGTGGCAGTGAGCCAGACGGAACCGCCGGACACGGGAGAATAGTGGAGGAACATGCAAGAACCGGGCCCCCAGAGGGGTCAGCCATAGAGACTGCAACCGCTGCTGCGAGTGGTGTGACTGTGGTGCTGTCGCGAAAGAAGCAGCGGGAAGCACCTGAGTCAAGCGTGAAGGTGTGTAAGGCCTCAGTAGGCGCAGTACCAGAGAGAGCAGACTCACTAGCACCTTGAGCAGCAGCCTCTATACCTGGGTCGAGCGGCACACACAGGAACCAATCAGCCTCAGCACTAACAGTGAAAGCATACACGGCAGCAAGGATAGCATCATAGTCAAGAGCAAAGATATCCACACCCTTCCTAAGCGGATCTAGCTAGCGAGGGAGCTCAATCACGTCAGGAAACTCTGCGCGCTAGGCGTTGTCAAGACGGGAGAAGCAGCGGGACTATGTGTGACCAACCTTCCCGCATGTCTGACCAATGCGGTCACCTGTGCAGATGGACTGGTAGCGAACACTACCCCCAGACGCCCCACGCTAAGCAAACCACTCACGAAGCTCCTAGGGCGTAGGGGTCTCACGCGGACGCTGCTGCTGCTGCCTCTGACCACCGCCAGCACCTCCAGCATCTCGAGTACCGCCGCCACCCCGACCGCCACCACTGACGCCGCCACCACTCCCACTGCCGCCACCAACTCCTGCACTCCCACCACCACTCCCTCTGCCACCACCGCCACCTCTACCGACTGCACCACCTCCATCATCGCTTCCAACACTGCCACCCCCACCACCCTTGCCTCCCTTGCCCCTGGCGCTGTGGCACCTCCCACTAGGAGTAGACACAGCCCCGACCTCCTCAGCACGAAGGAAGTCAATAGCAGCAGCAGAAGCGTAGGAGGGGGCAAGGGGGGAGGGGGAACACCCCTCGAAGAAGGAAGTGCGAGGAGTGCCACGAGCAGCACCTACAGCAAATATGCTTGTCTCAGCTGCAAGGAGGTGCTTCTTGAGCATGTCGATAGTTAGGTCCGTGGGGTCCATGGCGAGAAAGAGGTCCCTGATGTTGGTGCAACCAAATGGTTTACACTCGGCTTGTTGTCTATGTGCGTGCATGCGTGTGTGCATGGAATGGAATGAGGGTATGAAATAATATATATTTCATGCTGATAATAGTGTGTGCATGATGAGTCATGATGTCGAGTGTGTGTGCGAGTTATCGCTAGTCGCGTGTTACGCGATCATTTGTGTGTCCCGCGCGGTTTCTATTTTGTCGTGTGTCTCGTGCCCAGTTTCTATCTAGTCCTATGTCGAACGTTCGGCGTGTCGCAGGTGTGTGCAGTAGACCCATCAAGAACTCAAGGATGAGTTTGTGATGATGAACCCGAGCCTTGGTGTCAAGACTCAAGTGATATCTAAGCCTGCAAAAAGGGTACACATCAAGAAAATGCAAATGGTTACATTTTTTGTGTAGTGTAACATTTCAGTTGGTGTAGGCCCTTGTGGTGGGTAGTTTCGAGACCCTTCTTGGTTGGGGACAGTGTGGCACTGTTCCACATCACTGTACTTCGGCTCTTGGGGTTTGTAGGAGATGGGAGTCATTCCCAACTCGTAACTCTTCCTATCTTGTGGTCTAAGACTATAGTGGCTACCATAGTGGCTGCCATAGTGCCATTCGTTCAAATTGACGCTGTGTCGTCAATTCTTGGTGAAAACGTGCGATCTAAATTGCCTATTGTTGGTGACTTTAGGACGCTTGAGATCCAAGTTGAATCACGGCATATCGAGCTGTGACCAGAACGATATGTTTGTGTAAAGCCGCTGTACAGAAATCCAACTATGTACTCTATCTTTTGTTTTAGGCACATTTGAGCCTACTCTGACTATAACAAGTGGTATCAGAGCGCCTTGGACCAGCTACGACTATGTCTGGACCTGAAGAAAGGGTTGGCAGAGGTGCTGGTGGCAGTGGAGAAGCCCAAGCACAAGGCCAAGCCCGTGAGTCAGCCATGGCGCCCGTGCAGCCGACTCTTGGACCTTCTAGGGACGAACCAAGAGTGTTTGGGCTTGACAAATTCAACGGCGACAACTTAGCTGAATGATCCTTCAGAATGGAGAATGTGTTTAACCACTATGACATGCTGGAGGTGATGGAAGGAACGGAGAAGCGTCCCGAGAACGACCCGGAGAAGAGCCCGTGGGTGCGGAAGAGCGCACAAGGCTATTTCCTACTTAGGCACGCGTTGGGGAGCAGCCAAATCCGTCACATCAAGCCATTCCAGCGTGAACCAGAGAAGGGACCAAAGGCATGGTCTGCTCCCAAGGGTGTACACGCTCTTGCAATAGCGGCGGTAGCGGTGGCGTTAGAACGGCAAATGGCGACACTATGAATTGAAGAGGATGAAGCAGTTGAAGAAGGGGTGCAGAAATTCTTCGACTTGTTGACGCGGCTGGAGGGAGCTGATTTGAACTACAGTGAGCTCCAGAAGAAGACCAAGTTGCTGGGCCTACTCCCGGAATTGTGGTCCTCGCTCATCATCAACTTGAACCGTGATCTGCCTCGTCTCTCGCTTGATGATGTGAAGCGCGCGATCCTTCAAAAGGACTTCCGTCGCCGTGAGTTGACGAGTGCGGATGGCTGGGGCAGCGAGCGTCGGCCGCGGATATGGCCGAGGAAGAGGCAGAGGACGAGGGGGAGGAAGGTTTGGCAGCAACAACTTAAGTGGAGGCCGCGAAAGTGGCGGATACGGCAGCGAAGGCAAGACCTACGGACGCGGTCGCGGCTGATTTGACGGCGAATGTTACTATTGCCACAAGAGCGGACATATGTAGCGCGATTGCTTCAGACTCCCTGTTGGTTGGAACCGTGCTCAATGCCAAGAGGGTAGAGGAGCAATAGGAGGGAGAGGTAGGGGCCGTGGAGGCCGTGGCAGTCACGGAGGCGGTGTTGCAAACATGAAGAGCGGAGATACCGAAGAGGACCCGAGTGGCGACCGGTACCCGGGTCAATTCTGCTTTGTCTCAACGCAAGCACCGGCTGCACCAGAGAATGATGAAGGCTTTGAGGAGCCAGCAGCTGTGGGAAAGGTCACCCTACGCCCTCTGGACTTATGGGTGATGGATAGCGGCGCTACCTATACCATGACACCTCGCGCGGACTTGCTCACCGAACTTGAACCATCACCGGTGAAGCATGTCACATTGGCTTTGGGGCAGCGAGCAGAGGTGAAAGGCATGGGCAAGGCCATGTTCAAGGGTGCTGATGGGAAAATGGTGGGCCTCAAGAACGTGCTTTGGGTGCCCAGCCTTGCTGCCAACCTGATTTCCGTGCGGCGACTGGCAAAGGCCGGCATGGACACGAACTCGAAGGGAGCCAAGACCTACACCGCAAGGATTGGCGACCGAATTCTTTGGGACCTTCATGAGGACAGGGATGTCTACAATGAGATGTGGCAGATCCCTGTGGTCCCTATGCCTAAGGAGAGGCAAATGGCAGCAAGCGTCAGCACCAAGGGTGAAGCGGTTGGTAGCGGCGATGGCGCGAACGGTCGCGCTAAGGAGCTTGAGTCCAAGAAGTGCAATCTTGGAGGGACCAGCAAGCTCGGTGATCATGACAAGAGTGGTGCAGCAGCCAAGGAGCAGCACAAGGGCGTGGAGAACCCTGAGGCAGCAGTGGAAGAGGAGTACAGAGAGAGCATGTGGGGCGCTATTGCGAGCGCGGCATTCTCCAACCCGACTTCGGCTACGGAGGAGTGTGATTGGCTCACATTGCATCGGCGAATGGGGCATGTGGCCTTGCCCATCTTGCAGCAGCTAGTGAAGAATGATATGGTTGCTGGCATACGTGTGAAGGGGGAGCCCGATGAGGTACTTGGCTGCCCGACGTGCATGCAAGCCAAGTTCACTCGTTTCCTGTTCTCGAGTTCAGAGGCAACGGCTAAGGCACCACTTGATGAGGTGGTGATGGACGTGGTGGCCCCCCTGAAGCTTGGAGCTGCTGGAGCTGAGTATTTCCTCACCATTGTAGATGTCTACACCCGCATGACTTGGGTGTACGTGCTGTCCAAGAAGAGCGACGTGGCTGAAACAGTGAAGACCGATTGGTTGCCGATGGTGGAGCGGCAACAAGACCAGCTAGTCAAGTCAATTCGCACCGATCGAGGGGGAGAGTTCCTGAGCAAGGTGTTCGGATTGTGGCTGAAGAAGAATGGGATAAGGCACTCCCTTACCATGCCCTACTCCCCTGCTACGAACTGCATCACCGAGCGAGCGAACCTCACAATCACGGAGACGACACGCGGGTTGCTCATTGAAGTCGGGCTACCCGACTACTTCTGGCCTGATGTGGTGCGGAGTGCGTGTGTGGCCAAGAACAGAGCTTTGAATCATGTGGGAGCAGACAAATGGGTGCCCTATGTGGAGTGGATTGGAAGGAAGCCCAAGGTGGATATGCTTCAGGTGTTCGGTTGCATGTGCATGGCACTCGTGCCCAAGCATCTTCGACACAACAAGCTTGGTGCCAAGGCGATATGGGCCGTGCACTTGTGCATGGCTCAAAACAGCAAGGGGTGGCTTCTTTGGGACCCATTCACCAAGAAGTTCTTGGTGAGCAGGGACGGCAAGTTCATGGAGAACATGATGTATAAGGATTGCAAGGCAGAGAATGAGGTGAAGATAGTCGTGCGGCTTGGGGAGGTGAAGAGTTCCGGCTTGGAGCATGTGGAGCTGCCTTTGGAGTTGAGCAGCGGCAGCACCACCACCATAAGGCAATCTTCTCTTGTGAAGGGGGGAGAGGAGGCCAAGGATGCAGAGGAAGAAGAGGAGGAGGTGCAGCAAGTGAGCGAGCGTGCACCGACACTTCCTTCACGCGCTACGAGTGCTCCAAGAAGGAGCAACGCCAAGGCCTTCAAGTCCCTGCAGCTGAGGAGGAAGGAAGGGGCAAGAGGAGAGTCCAAGCCCCTAATAGGCTGACGTATGATGCACCAGGAAAGCAAGGCAAGACACCCTTGGCCGGAGCGGCAATGATGGTCGGAGACGACGAGGAGAGTGACTACGAGGAGTGTGCGTTCGTGTTCTTCTCTCCGGTGGAGATGCCGGGGGAACCAGAAACTCTCAAGGAGGCCTTGGAGAGTAGTGATGCTGAGGAGTGGAAGAAGGCAGTGGAGAGTGAGCTGAAGAGCATTGAGGAGAACGACACGTTTGAATTGGTGGAGCTACTGGAGGGCCGTATTGCGATTACGTCCAAGTGGCTCTTTAAGATCATGTCCGATGCCGACGGCAAGATCGAGCGCTACAAGTCTAGGCTTGTAGCCAAGGGGTACCAGCAGAAGGAGAAGGTGGACTTCAAGGAGCTGTTTATTCCTGTGGTGAAGCCGACAATGCTGCGGACCCTACTCGCAGGAGCCTCGATCAAAGGATGGGTGGTGAAGCAGATGGACATTGTAACGGCATTCCTCAATGGCATTCTTGAGGAAGAGATCTTCATGGCGCAGCCAAAGGGGTTTGATGATGGTAGTGGCAGAGTGTGGAAGCTGAAGAAGGCCCTCTATGGGCTCAAGGAAGCCCCTAGGTAGTGGTATTTGAAGCTGCGCGAAGTGTTGGAGGAGATCGGGTTCACCCCCTCAACGGCCGATCACTCCTTGTTCATGTTTGGCGAGGGGGAGCAGAGGAGCTTTATGGTGGTGTACGTGGATGACATCCTCATATTCTTACCCTCCTCTGACCTTGTGAAGGAGGTGATGCTGAAGCTTCAGGACAAGTTCAAGTGCAAGGCACTTGGCGACGTGAACTTCTACCTCGGGCTCCACATCGAACGCGACGTGGAGAAGCGGTGCATGCACGTGCACCAACGGAAGTACCTGGAGGCGTTGGCTGCCAACTTTGGGCAAAGTGAAGGTCATGCGGCTACACCCTTTCCTTCTGGGTTCAAGTGTGTGAAGGGACCAGAGGAGGAGAGCGTTGGTGAAGAGGAGAGGCGCCGCTTTCACTCGTTGGTGGGCAGCCTCATGTATGCGGCGGTAAACACTCGGCCGGACGTGGCCTTTGCTACCGGGCAGCTGGCCAGGGTTGTGCAATGCCCTAATGAGGAGCAGGTTGTAGCTGGAATGAGGGTGGCCAAGTATCTTGGCCAAACACCGACCGTTGGGCTGCAATACTTGGCGGCGGCACAAAGGCGCCAAAAGTGCGCAGATGGTGTTGAACCCAGGTGTTTGTTGGTGGAGACACCAGCGGATATGACAAGTGTGGGAGGCTTCATTTTCTGTGTTGGTGGAGACCCAACTGCTTGGGAGAGCAAGAAGCAGGTGCACCAAGCATTGAGCTCGGTGGAGTCCGAGTACATGGCACTCTTCCGTGCCGTACGGGAGATTGTGTGGCAGCGGCGTTTGTTGGCTGAATTGGGGGGGGGGAGCAGCAAGGACCTACCTCACTCTATTGTGACAGCTAGGGTGCCATTGCACTAGCCAAGAATCCCGTGTTCCACGGCCTCACCAAGCACATGAGGGTGAAATGGCACTAAACGAGGAGCATGGTGGCCGCGGGTGAAGTTGAGTTGCGTTATGTGAAGACGACGAGGCAGCAAGCTAACATGATGACCAAGAGGCTGGTGGAGCAGCAGCATTGGAAGTGTTGCAAGCTGGCTGGGATGGCTCTAAACTCAGAGAGCAAGATCCTAAGGCCAACAATCCGAGGGGGAATTTGTCCACTCGGGGTGTTGTCCGCGTGCGTGCATGAGTGTGTGCATGGAATGGAATGAGGGCATGAAGTAATATATGTTTCATGCTTACAATAGTGTGTGCATGATGAGTTATGATGTCGAGTGTGTGTGTCGAGTCAATAGCGAGTTATCGCTAGTTTCGTGTTACGCGATCATTTATGTGTCCCGCGCTGTTTCTATTTTGTCGTGTGTCTCGTGCGCGGTTTCTATTTTGTCCTATGTCGAACGTTCGGCGTGTCGCAGGTGTGTGCAGCAGACCCATCAAGAACTCAAGGATGAGTTTGTGATGAAGATCCCGAGCCTTGTGTTGAGATAGAGGCGAGGAATGAGTGCACTATGAAATGAAACAAGTACAAGTACCAACCCTAATTGGGTTGTACCCCCTATGGGCTACCCCACTACAGCCTAAATATATGCATCAGTAATATAATCATCTGACACACCCCCATAGGCAAAGTGGGGGAGAGCAAGGGGTCACAAGACCAGTCAAGCAAAGCAAAGCAAAGCAAAGCAAGCTCAGGGTGGATCTCAAGGATACCACACAAATTCCGAGCACAAGGTCAAGGCCTCAAGGCCAGTTCACATGCAGCAGAGCATATATATATAACAGTGCTAAACAAGCAAGAGCAAGGATATATATATGCAGCAGTACAAGCAAGGTCAAGAGGTAAGCAAGTGAGGCCCAGTGGGCACAAGGCCTAGCAGAGTGCAAAAGCGCTGATGGTCACGAGGCGGAAGTGCCTTGGTGAACACATCAGCAGTGTTGGCCTCAGTGGCCACGAAACGCAGGCGAAGCTGACCACGCTGCTGCAGCTCTCGAGCAAGGAAGTAGCGCAGAGCAATGTGCTTCGTCCTGTGCTCCAGTCTGTGCTCCTCACACAAGGCAATGGTTGCCTTGTTGTCGACGTACAGCACTGGAGGAGAACGAGGCCGCTCTCCAAGGTCAGTCAGCAGGTAGGTGAGCCAGCGAAGCTCCTGGGCAGCCATGGCCGTGGCGTAGATCTCAGCCTCACAGCTGGAGCTGAGAACCGAAGAAGAGCGAGTAGAGCGCCAAGAGACAGAGCCAGAGCCAAGACTGAAGGTGTAACCCTGAGACGACCTCTGAGTAGCCTGGTCGTCAGCCCAAGAAGCGTCTGAGTGCCCAGTGAGCACAGGCCGCTCACGCCCTCCAAGCACTAGCCCCATGCCCGACGTACTGCACAAGTAGCGCAACACCCTCTTAGCTGCATCCCTGTGCTCCTTCCGGTGACGGCCGGGAGCAACATAGCGTGCTAAGATGCTGAGAGGGTATGCGAGGTCAGGTCGAGTGCAAGTCATCAGGTACATGAGGCAGCCCACAAGCTCTGGATACGGACCACTCGACTCTACGGACTCATCCGAAGGCAGAGCTGAGAGCGAGTGTCCCGTAGGCAGAGGAGTGGACTGAGGCGAGGAGTACGTGAAGCCGAAGCGCTGAAGGGCCTGCTGCACCATGTGTGACTCAGTCAGGGTAATGGTGCGGCGTGCTCTGTCCCGGGTGATCCGCAAGCCACGATAGCTTGTCAGTTCACCCAGGTCTGTGCACGTGTGTCTCTTCTGCAGCTCGGACTTCACGTGGGCGAGTGCGGCAGTGTCCGCAGTGGCAAAGACCAAGTCGTCGACGTACACGAGGATGTAGAACAGCGGCAGCGAGGTGTCGGTGCGCAGAAACAGCGACGGGTCGGCAGTAGAAGGAGCAAACCCAAGAGCCGCAAGTGTAGTCCTCAGTGTGTCGTGCCACTCACGCGGCGCCTGGCGGAGACCGTAGACTGGCCGCCGGAGGCTCCACTGGGTACCAGGAGGGAACGACCCAGTGAAGCCAGGAGGGCGGCGCAGCCAGATCTCCTCGTGCAGGCGGCCCTGCAGGAAAGCAGTGCTGAAGTCAAGAGAGTGTAGCTCGTAGTCACGCTGAGCAGCGACGTGCAGTAGAACCCGAAGAGTGGTCATCTTCGGGGTCGGGGAGAAGATCTGAAAGAAGTCAACTCCCTGTCGCTGACTGAAGCCACGAGCCACGTAGCGCGCCTTGAAGACAGGCGGAGAACCCGGCGGCCGCTTCACCCTGAAGATCCACATGCCACTGACAATGTTCGCCCCAGGAGGGGGAACAGCGTCAACGTAGGTGCCTGTGGACTTCCAGGAAGCCATCTCTGCGTCCATGGCTGACTGCCACTGAGAGGAGTAGGGACCGGCCATCGCCTCTGCGTAAGAGCGTGGGGTCGGGATGTCTAGAGCATCCGGGTCTCCCTCAGGGGCAACAAGCATGGACACGAGATGGGGCAAAGCGGCAGTAAAGCACTGGAACTCCTCCTGCCTGTCCTCAAGGACGTCCGTGCCTAGAGCACAGTCACCCCCGACGGACGGAGGACAGGCAGACGCAGACGCAGCAGACGCAGACTCAGCAGACTCAGCAACAAGACTGGCAGCGTAGTCCAGACGACACGCAGCAGCAAAGTCCACCAGCTCAGCAACTAGGGCAGACGCAGCAGCGGTCTCAAAGGAAGGGTCAGTGACAAGAGAAGCAAGAAGACGCGTGACAGTAGGACTGGCAGCACGGCGAGAGTCCGACTCTGGGTCGACAAGTGTAGGAAGAGAAGACTGAGGAGGAGAAGGCAAAGGGGCACGCAGAGGAGCAGTGGACGGACGCAGAGACATCTGTTGCGTGCCAGGGACAGGAGGAGGACGCTGACGCGAACCGCGACCACTAGGGCGAGCAGCTCGGACTGGCGACACAGGGCGGGACGCAGGCTCACGACGCTCAGCAAGACCTCCAGTAGGACCAGCGTAGGGAGAAGGAGAAGGCAGAGGAGAGGCGGGCTGTAACTGTGACCGTGACGGGACAGGCTGCGGACACTCTACGGGAGGAGAAGGACCAGTGGAAGGCGGGAGACCAAGAACCTGCTGAAGGAGCGGAACGAAGTACGGCCGAGGCCGCGCAGCACCGCCAGAGACAGCAGGGACAGGACCAACACCTCCAGAGGCAGCACCAGCACCAGTAGCAGCTCCAACTCAAGCACCACCAGCAGCTGCAGAAGTACCCGCAGTAGGACCGACAATCGTAGCCTCAGCGCCAGCACCCGCAGCAGCTCCAGCTCCAGAGGCACCCCCGGGCCCGGCAGCTCCAGTTTCCTCAGTACGAGCACCTCCGGGACCCGTGGTACCAGCTCCCTCGGCAGCAACGGAACCTCCAGCACCCGCAGTACCCCCGGCTCCAGCAGCTCGCCTCCAGCGCCGGGCAAACCACTCACGCAGCTCCAGAGGAGAGAGCGGCTCGCGGCGCGAAGAACGGTCTGGAGAACCACCAGGAACAGAAGCAGCAGGCGCAGCACTCCCAGACGCAGAACCCCCAGGCTCAACACCCCCAGGCACAGCACCCCCAGGCTCAGCACCCCCGGGCTCAGCACCCCCAGTCTCAGCACCCCCAGGCTCAGTACCCCCAGGCTCAGCACCCCCAGGCTCAGCACCCCCAGTCTAAGCACCCCCAGGCTCAGTACCCCCAGGCTCAGCACCCCCAGTCTCAGCACCCCTAGTCTCAACACCCCCAGGCTCAGCACCCCCAGTCTCAGCACCCCCAGTCTCAGCACCCCGAGGCTCCGCACCCGCAGCAGCACCAGAGTAACCAGTGACCTCGACAGGCTCGACCGCGTCTACCTGAGACACACCTGAAGGGGCAGGACCCTGAGGGGGGAGGGGGTCTACCGGGGGGGGACCTGGGACCAGGAAGAGGGGCGGGGGGGGGAGGGACGGAGTGCGGTAGGGGAAGAGCCGGTAGAAGGGAACCGACTCGTCGAACGTGACGTCCTGGGAGGACAGAACACGACGAGAGGTGGGGTGGTAAAACTGCCACCCAGGTGCGTCAGGGGGGAAACCCAGGAAGACGCAAGGAGCAGCACGAGGGGACAGCTTGTCCGCAGACAAGTCGCGGACAAACGCCCGAGATCCCCAGACACGGAACGCCGACGCATCGCCAACCTTCCCCGTCCACAGCAAAGCTGGGGAGGTCTCCGGTCTGGAGACCCTGGGCTGAAGGTTGATCTGATGTGCGGCGTACCGAACCGCAAACGGCCACAGAAAATGGGGGGCAGCCGCATGCACCATGGACGTACGGGCGACGTCCATGACAATGCCGATGCGGCGCTCAGCAATCCCATTCTGCTGTGGAGAGTCCGGAAGCGTGAAGGTCTGGCGGATGCCTCGTGCCCGACAGTAGGCTCGCAGAAGGCCGGAGGAGAACTCCCCGCCTCTGTCCGAGTGCAGACGCAAAACAGGAAAGTCCGAGCCGAAGCTCCGCCTGAGCTGGAGACGAGCTGCGCGGATCCAGTCAATCAACACCTCAGTGACCTCACCCTTTCTGCGCAAGGGGAAGACTGTGGTGTAACGCGAGTAGTCGTCAACCACCAGCAGGAAGTAGCGCTCGTGACCCTGTCCACGGATGCGGGCTGGGCCCCACACGTCCATGTGAAGCGTCTGCATCGGGGCCTCCGTCGGAGGAAACGGGGAGGAGTGAGGGGTAGCCCGCAGGCGACCCTCTACACAGGGGACACAGGGAGGGCCAGGCCCCGGAGGAAGGGGAGGGAGGGACCGGGGAAGGCCAGAGACAAGAAGGCAAGAGGCCATGCCCCGGAGACGAGGCAGGGAGGGGTGACCCATCCTGTGGTGCCACAGGAGGGTCTCGTGGGACAGGAGGCGACACGAGCCCCCTGCTGACTCAGGACCAGACCTGGACGCTGCAGCAAACACCCGACCCGACGCAGCTACCTGACCAGACGCAGGAGGAGGAGACGGAACAGTGAGTGTGTACAGGCTCGACCCCGGCCCACGTGTGAACGTGGTCAAGTGTCGACCCGTGTCCGCGTCCGTGCAGTGGGTGTCCCGTCGGCGTGCAGGGGTGAACTGGTCGACCCCTGCATCCTGTAGGTCAGCACCCGCCACCAAGTTCGTAGAGAACGAGGGGAGGTAGAGACCGGACAGGGCGCCAGACGGGACCGCAGGGCACGGCAGGACAGTGGAGTAGCGAGCCAGAACAGGACCCCCAGAGGGGTCCGCCAGGGAGACCGCCACTGGCCGACTAAGCGGCGTGAGTGTGGTGCGGTCTCGAAAGAAGGAGCGAGACGCCCCTGAGTCAAGAGTGAAGGTGAGAGAGGGCGGAGCCGACGCAGTACCTGAGAGAGCAGACTCACCAGCACCTTAGGACACAGACTCACTGGCACCTAGAGCGACAGCCTCACCAGCACCTGGAGTAGCAGCCTCAACAGCACCTAGAGCCGCAGTACCAATGCCCGGGTTGGGCGGGAAACACCGGTAACAGTCACCCTCCTCACTAATAGTCACAGCATACATGGCAGCAAGAATAGCATCAAAGTCAAGATCAAAGATAGCTACTCCTGCCCTAGACAGCTGGTCCCAGCGAGGGATCTCAGAGGCGTCAGGAAACTGGCGGCGCCAAGCGTCAGTCAGGCGGCCGAAGCAGTGCTGGGCGGGGTGTGGACCACCACACGGCTCACCCGCACGGTCGCCCGTGTGCAAGACGTAGGTGCACGGACCAGTACCCCCACCCCTCTGACGTGCAGCGTACCACTCACGGAGCTGCTGCGGGGAGAGGGTCTCCTGACCACGCTGCTGCCGCTGCTGTTGGCGCTGACCGCCACCGGAGCCACTCCTCTGCGACGAGCCACGACCTCCTTCGCCGCCTCCTCCGCCGCCGCCGCCACCACCTCCGCTGCCACCGCCACTCCCACCGTCGCTGCCGCCACCGCCGCCTCCGCCTCCACTCCCACCACCACCGCCGCTGCCACCCCCGCCTCCAGTGCCGCCGCTGACACCTCCACTCCCGACACCACTCCCGCTACCACCCCCACCTCCTCCGCTGCCTCCACCGCCGCTCCCACCGCCCCCGCCGCCTCCACCACCGCTCCTGCCCCCTTTGCCCTTGCCAGAGCGACGTCTCCCACTGGGGGCAGACGCCGCACCGACCGACTCAAAACCAACTAGGTCGGCCGTAGCAGCAGAGGCGACAGAGGGCAGGAGGGGGGAGGGGGAACACCCCTCAAAGATGGGGGTGCGCGGGTCACCACGAGATGCCCCTACAGCGAGAATGCTCTTCTCGGCTGCTAGGAGGGACTTCTCGAGGAGGTTAACAGTGAGAGTGGTGGGGCAGACTGAGAGTAAGTCGTCCCTGACTCCGCGGAGGGAGTCAGGGAGGCGGGTGACAATGTAGTAGAGAGTGAAGTACTGGGGGGGGGGGTTCTTGGCGCAGAACTCAGCAGGAAGCGCAGCGCGGAAGCGAGCGTCACTAGTGCGCAGGTGGGTAATGAGGTCGGCGACTGTGGCAAAAGAAGCAAGGTCGGGAAAGAGGTACGGTAGCATGAGGCGGCTCAGTGCAGCAGTGGCAGGGGTGGAGTAGCGTGCAATAACGGCGTCGTACAAGGTCTGAGCACTCTTGTACGACCCAAAGTGTGCACGCTCAGAGGGAGGGAGGTGGCGACGCACAGCAAGACGTGCAGCAGCATCGCGTGTGGCCCACTGTGAGCGAACAGTGGCATCCTCAGTAGCAGCAGGGGCGGGAGAGGCACCAGAAGTGAGATCAAAGAGAGAGAGGCCGTCAGCTCTATCGCACTGTAGGAAAAGCAGCAGGTCGTCTACCCACACGTCAAAGTCGATGGCTCTGCCCTCAGCGTCGAAGGTGAGGACACTGGGGGTAGCCATGACAGCAGTGGGGTAAGGGCAGTGCGCAGAGTAAAGCTCAGTGCTCACCAGACAGGGCAGTGCAGGCGGCTCGGGCGGCTCGGGCGGCTCGGGCGGCTCGGCGGGTCGGCTGCTGGGCGGCTCGGGCGGCTCGGCGGCTCGGGCGGCTCGGGCGGCTCAGCTGCTGGGGCGGCTCGGCTGCTGGGGCGGCTCGGCTGCTGGGGCGGCTCGGTTGCTGGGGCGGCTCGGCTGCTGGGGCGGCTCGGCTGCTGGGGCGGCGAAGTTGCTGGGGCGGCGGGGCCGGGAGATGCAGCTGCGGGGCCGTTAGGGGTAGTGGCGGGGCCGGTAGGTGAAGCGGCGGGGCCGTCAGGTACAGCAGCGGGGCCGGCAGGTGAGACGGCGGGGCCTGAAGATGCAGCAGCGGGGCCGTCAGGGGTAGCGGCGGGGCCGGTAGGTGCAGTGGCGGGGCCGTCAGAGGGGACGGCGGGGCCGTTAGGTGCAGCGGCGGGGCCGTCAGAGGGGACGGCGGGGCCGTCAGGTGCAGCGGCGGGGCCGTCTGAAGCAGCGGCGGGGCCGGCAGAGGGGACAGTGGGGCCGTCGGGTGCAGCGGCGGGGCCAGCAGAGGGGACGGCGGGGCCGTCAAGCGCAGCGGAGGGGCCGGTAGAGGGGACGGCGGGGCCGTCGCAGGCGATCGCGGGGCCGTCAGAGACGGCGCCGGCGTCGCGAGGGTCAGAGGGGGGCGGCGCGCGACTGGAGGGCGGCACGCGCGACGCGGCGCGGCCGTCTAGGGGCGGTGCGACGAGGCCGCGTAGGTGGCGCGTCAAAAATTCGCGGGCGGCTCGACGCAATCGGGCCGCCAAAGGAAAAAAAAAGGCACAGCGCGACTCGGGCTAGGGCAGAGCGCGCTCCGGGCAGGACGGAATAGTAGGTGGGCCCTAGGAACAGTTCCCACTAGGGAACCTGCTCGATACCATGTTGAGATAGAGGCGAGGAATGAGTGCACTATGAAATGAAACAAGTACAAGTACCAACCCTAATTGGGTTGTACCCCCTATGGGCTACCCCACTACAGCCTAAATATATGCATTAGTAATATAATCATCTGACACCTTGGTGTCAAGACTCAAGTGATCTCAAAGCCTGCAAAAAGGGTACACATAATGCAAATTGTTACATTACTTTGTGTAGTGTAACATTTCAGTTGGTGTAGGCCCTTGTGGTGGGTAGTTTCGAGACCCTTCTTGGTTGGGGACAGTGTGGCACTGTTCCACATCACTGTACCTCGACTCTTGGGGTTAGTAGGAGCTGGGAATCATTCCCAACTCGTAACTCTTCCTATCATGTGGTCTAAGACTAGTGGCTGCCATAGTGCCGTTCGTTCAAACCAACGCTGTGTCGTCAATTCTTGGTGAAATTGTGCGATCTAAATTGCCTATTGTATGTGACTTTAAGACGCTCCAGATCCAAGTTGAATCAGGTCAATTGGAGCTGTGACCGAGCTGTGACCAGAACGCTATGAATGTGTAAATCCTCTGTACAGAAATCCGACCGTGCACTCTATCTTTCGTTTTAGACACATTTGAGCCTAGTGTGACTATAACACCTGGCTGCGCTAAGAGAGTCAAGGAGGCGGGTGACTATGAAGTGGAGAGTGATATACATGGGTGGGGGGTTCTTGTCTAGAAACTTGGAGGGCAGTGCAGCGCGGTAGCGAGTGTCGCTAGTGAGAAGGTGGGTAATAAGGTCGTCGACTGTGGCAAAGGCGGAATGCTAGGGAAAAAGGTAGGGCAGTAGAAGGCGGCCGAGAGCAGCAGTGGCAGGGGAGGAGTAGCGGGCGACTAAAGCGTTGTACAGGGCTTTAAAAGTGTTGTGCTGGCCAAAGTGGGCGCCTTCGGCTAACGGTAAATTGTTGCGAACGCCTAGGCGAGCTGCAACATCACGGGTAAGCCACTGTGAGCGAGTCGCACTGTCAGCTGTGTCGGGAGGGGCGGGAGGGGCGAGAGAGGCTCCAGACGTGTGCTCAAACAACGAAACGCCGTCTCTAGAGTTGCTCAGTAGGTACAGCTGTAAGTCGTCGAGCCACGTATCGAACAGGATCGGACGGCCCTATGGATCGAAAGTGGCGACGCTGAGAGTAGCCGTAGCGGGCAGAGCAGGGTGGCGCGCAAGCAGCAGGGCAGCACGCACAGGGCAGGGCGGGGCGGCGCACAGCTAGGGCAGGGCGCCGCAACTGGCAGGGTAGGGCAGGGCGGTGGCCAGCAGGGCGGCACGTGGGCAGGGCAGGGTAGGGCAACAGCCAGCAGAGCGGCGCGCGGGCAAGGCAAGGCAACGCGGTGGCAAGCAGAGCAGCGCGCGGCGAGGAAGGGCGGCGCGCAACAGGGAAGGGCAGTGCGCGGGCAGGAAGGGCGCCGCACGGCAATGAAGGGTGGTGCACTGTAGGGAAGGTCGGCGCGCGGTCAGTAAGGGCGGCGCACTGGTAGGGCAGGCCGTGCGCGGGCGGCGCAATGCAGGGCAGGGCGGGGCGTGCGCAGGCAATGCTGTGAGGATCTAGGATCGAGCTCAGAAAAGAGAGTTTGAATTGAATTATCACCTAGGTACAACACGAGGCTATATATAGGCTCAACACAAGGCCCAGTAACCAGGTGTTACGCGAAGGTTCCGCGGGTCGCGAAGCGTCCCGAACAGATCCTTCCCGAATTCGGTAGAAGGCGATTTGGTGGCAACCGAAAAGCCCAGAATTCGGTGCACGCAACCTAGCTCGGTGCTATAACTATAATAAAATATAGGAAAGCACCTCGCCTAGGAAATCAAGTAAGTCATGCATGCATATAATTATCCTATGCTAGAAATAGCATAATAAAGTAAAGGCAAGCAAGCATAGCTAGCATAAGCCGTCGTACTCTCACACGTCCCCCCCTCAAGCTGGGTGGCATGAGATACACCCTGCTTGACAAGATAGTCCTTGAGAGCACGGCGTGCGTTGCCCATATCAGCTTCTGCAACTTAACTGTCCTCAGTGGTGTCGTATCCCTTCCAGCGTATCAGGAACTCGACGGTCTTGCCGCCGCGGCACCGATGAGTGAGAATGCGCTCCACTTCATACTCAGGTTCATCCTATACCAGAACAGGTGGATGGTGGCGGTAGCTGCCATCCCTGGAACTGCTGGTTGGGGTCCTTATAGGGTTTTAGTAGCTGGACATGGAAAGCATTGTGAAGCTTCCATGTATCTGGTAAGCGCAAGCGGAATGTAACTGGTGTCACATGTGCCTCAACGGAAAAAAGAACCACAAAAGCGAGGTCGGAGTTTGGATGGTAGATGAGACAGGTTCAAGTTGCGCGTGTCGAGAAGCACCTGATCTCCGACTGCCACTGAGAGATCTCGTCGCTGTCGATCGGCATACTGCTTCTGGGAGGTCTGCATCGTGGTGAGTCGTTGCTGAATCTTTTCCCATAGCTGCTGCATGGTGGTGACGAAGTCATGTGCGGCTTGGACGTGTGCCAGTGTGGTTGGCTGCTGTGGTGTGAGTGGTTCTCATTCGTAACATAGGAGTTTTCCCGGTGGCCGCGTGTGATGCGTTGTTGTAAGCGAATTCTAGGGTCGGTAACTGTGTGTCCCAATGGCTGACTTCGTCTTTGCAATTTGTGCGCAGTAACTGTTCAACCACCTAATTGAGTCGCTCTGTCTGTCCGTCAGTCTGGGGGTGGTATGCTGAAGACATTGCAAGCTTTGTCCTCAACAGTCCCAGAACTTACTGGTGAATTTTGGGTCTCTGTCTGAGATGAGTGTAGTGGGGATGTTGTGGATGGTGTTGATGCGGTCAAGGAAATCCAGTGATGAAGTCGAGGCTAACGACTTGCCATGGCTGCTCTGGTACGGGTAGAGGCTGAAGTAACCCTGCTTTTTCTGCTTGCTGCTCTTCATCCGCTTGAACATGTCGCATGAGGTAACGAACTGCTGCACGTCTGCTACCATCCCGGGCCAGTAGTAATACTTCGCTATCCCTGCTAACGTCTTGTTGCTCCCGAAATGTCCCACGTAAGGTACGTCGTGAAACACCTCCCATAGGATCTGCCGTAGCGGGGCGTAATTCGGTACCCAAATCTTTCCTGAACCCTTCCTTACAGCTAGATCTTTCTCCCACTGTAACAGTTTCTTGGTCTGTGCTGTAGCGATCTTTGCGTCCACGGAGTACCTATGTTGGAATAGACCCTTGAGCAGAGGGTTCATCCCGTCGAGCTGGATGCCTGCTACATGACTTGGGCAGCTCAACGCGTCTGCTTTGTTGTGTAGCCCGGGCTTGTAGACGATGTCGTTGTGAAAGTGGGTCTCCAAGAAATCCACCCACCGCATATGTCATCGTAAGAGCGTCGGCTGCGACTTCAGGTATTTGAGACTGCAGTGGTCAGTATAGACTATGGTCTTGGCTCCCTCTAGATAACACCTCCACGCCTTGAAGGCTACGACTATAGCTAATGCCTCCTTGTCGTGGATACGGTAGTTCAGTTCTACTCCGTGTAGTTTTTTACTCAGGTAGGTGATAGGTTGTAAACCGTGCCCGTGATCCTGCATCAGTACTATGAGAGTACGACGGCTTATGCCAGCTATGATTGCTTGCCTTTACTTTATCATGCTATTTCTAGAATATGATAATTTTATGCATGCATGAATTGCTTGATTTCCTAGGCTAGGTGCTTTCCTATATTTTATTATAGTTATAGCACCGAGCTAGGTTGCGTGCACCGAATTCTGGCTTTTCGGTTGCCACCGAATTGCCTTCTACCGAATTCGGGAAGGATCTGTTCGGGACGCTTCGCGACCCGCGGAACCTTCGCGTAACACCTGGTTACTAGGCCTTGTGTCGAGGCTATATATAGCCTTGTGTTGTACCCAAGTGATAATTCAATTCAAACTCTCTTTTCTGAGCTCGATCGTAGATCCTCATACTTTGTTTACACGCGAAGTTTTTGACCGTGAAATACTAGCTTTTAAAACCGCGGGGGCGACGACGGAAAGCGCCGATTTCGGGTACGTAAATTAGTTCCGCGCTATTTTCTAACGTCCCCCTCGAACCGGTTTTCGAACCCTCCTCAGGTCCAGTGGCGAAAAGTTGGAATTTCGACCGTCGCATCGATTCGAATCTCAACGGCCCTGAGAATTTCGCCCAAAAAAGTTGGAATTTGGAGTGTCGGATCGAATTTCTTCTCAACGGCTGAGATCAGACGCGAATTTCGATAAAGGGAGAATTACGCGACCTATAGAATCGGCCCTCGTGATTTCTGAAGTCAACACGACTCTCAGTAATATGACCAGCGCCTAGAATTCATTTATTTTGGCCATATATCTTCCTATAAATCGCCAAATGGAGGAAAATGGTGATAATTCCGTACGAAAAATTACGGAGTTACACACCGGCCTGGACAAGACGCGAGCGGCACTCCGGCGAATAGAGGAGCTTCTTGCGAACCAGTCGGCAGCGGCCATAGCAGCAGCGAACGCAGCGGCGAATGTAGTAGCGACGGCAGCAGCAGTAGCGGCGACACCGACACTTCACCTAGCAGCACCGGCAGCAGCTACAGTGAATCTTGAGGCGGCACGTGCGAGGCTACCAGAGACGTTCAATCCGAATGCAAGAGACATCGACGTCCCTCGATTCATGCAAGGCCGTCGGCTGTACGACCCCAACATACGATGCAATGCGGATTCGGCTCGCAGCGACACTGTTGCTAGGCCCGGCGCTCGAGTGGATTTACAATAGCAACGAGGTTCGAGGTGAGGGGTCATGAATGCAGTTTCGGGAAGCTTTAATTCAACGTTTCGGACCAATCAACTCAAGCTACATGGCGCGACAGCAGATTCATCGGCATAAACAGTTCGGCAGTGTAACACAGTACACGCAGCAGATGGAGAGCCTCTTCAACCGAATTACCGACCTGACTGAATGGGAAAAAATCCAAGCGTATACTAAGGGGCTAAAAATGGAAGTCCGCCGACAGGTGACTGCCGCGAACTACAACAACTACAGCGACATGGTATGTGCAGCAGAGAGATTCAATGTGCTGATGTGATGTGAACCCGAGACACGACGCCACATGCCGAACCGATCATTTGGCACAAAGCGATCGGCACCACCCACGACCGCCGACCCAATGGATATCGACAAGATCGACGCGAAGCAGCGGCGACAAAATATGAGAACTGCGAATTTTGCGGCGCAGCAGGACATCGACTCTTGGCGTGTTGGAAAATGAAGAAGGCACGAGCGGAGCTGCAGTGCAACAACAGTGCGACATCCACAATGGCGAAAAAAGGAGGACACGATGGCGCGAATTTAAAACACCATGACCGGCCGGCAACAGGGGTAATCGCCGAGACAAATGGAGGCTCCACGAAACAAGACTCTGCATCGACTGGGAAACTCCAGCCGAACACCCCCGAGAGTAAAAATATTCCCTCTTGAGGTTTTCAAGCCTTTAAAAAGTTCAGGGGTGATTTTGAGGCCAAGAAAAAGCCTTGAAACATTATTCTGGTACCTGAGAAGTTGGGAAAACCACTCTGGAGCGTTGAAAAGGGTCGTGCGTTCCAAGGAGTTAATATTCTCTCCCCGCAGCGCAGTGTTAAGGCTCCCCATTGCCCAGAGGAGAAGCCTACACAGCTGCAAATGTCAGAATCAAGAAGTGATGAACTACAAACATTTGGGAGTACAAGTATGAAACCCTAGAGAAATGTACCCCCTAAGGGCTAACCCATTGTAGCCTACACAACAGTAACATATATAATGTTTGACACACCCCCATAGGCTAAGTGGGGGAGAGCAAGGGGTCACAGGACCAGTGAAGAAAGACAAAGCAAACTCAGGGTGGATCACAACGTCACCACACACTCTGAGCACAAGCAAAGGGCCACAAGGCCAGTTCACATGCAGAGGCATATATGTAGCACAAGTATCACAGTGATCTATATCTAGCAAGCATGCAGGTATATATATATATCACAGTACAGGCAAAGTCTACAACAAGTGAGGAAAAGTGGGCACAAGCCCTAGCAAAGTGCAGGAACGTTGATGATCACCAGACTGAAGTGCCTTGGTGAATATATCAGCACTGTTGGCCTGAGTGGCCACGTAACGCAGACGAAGCTGACCACGCTGCTGCAACTCTCGAGCCGGAAAGTAACATAGAACGATGTGCTTCATTCTGTGCTCCAGTCAGTGCTCCTTACACAAGGCAATGGCAGCCTTGTTGTCGACGTACAGCACTGGAGGAGAACGAGGCCGCTCTCCCAGGTCGGTCAGCAGGTAGGTGAGCCAGCGTAACTCCTGTGCAGACATGGCTGTGGCGTAGATCTCAGCCTCAAAACTGGAGCTAAGAACAGAAGACGAACGCGTAGAACGCCACGAAACTGAGCCAGAGCCAAGGCTGAAGGTATAACCCTATGACAACCGGTGAGTAGCCTGGTCGTCAACCCAAGAAGCGTCTGAGTGCCCAGTGAGAACAACTTAGCTCCTCCCTCCAAGCACGAGCCCCATGCCCGATGTACTGCACAAGTAGCGCAATACCCTCTTTGCAGCATCCCAGTGCACCTCTCGGTGCCTACCAGGAGCCACGTAGTGAGCCAGAAGGCCAAGAGGGTACACTAGGTCAGGACGAGTGCAAGTCATCAGGTACATGAGGCAGCCAACTAGCTCAGGGTAAGGACCACTCGGCTCTACGGACTCATCCGAAGGCAGAGCTGAGAGTGAGTGACCTGTAGCCAGAGGAGTGGGCTGTGCCGAGGACCAGGTGAAGCCGAAGCGCTCAAGGACCTGCTGCACCATGTGTGAGTGAGTCAGGGTAATGGTGCGGCATGCTCTGTCCCGGGTGATCTGCAAGCCAAGGTAGCTGCACAGTTTACCCAGGTCTATGCACGTGTGTCTCTTCTGCAGCTCCGACTTCACGTGGGCGAGAGCCTCAGTGTCAGCAGTGGCAAAGACCAAGTCGTCGACGAACACGAGGATGTAGAACGGCGGCAGCAAAGTGTCGGTGCGCAGAAAAAGTGACGGGTCAGCAGTAGAAGGCGCGAACCCAAGAGGCGCAAGCGTAGTCCTCGATGTGTCGTGCCACTCACGTGGCGTCTGGCGGAGACTGTAGACCGGCCGCCGGAGGCTCCACTGGGTACCAGGAGGAAACGACCCAGTGAAGCCAGGAGGGCGGCGCAGCCAGATCTCCTCGTACAGGCTGCCCTGCAAGAAAGCTGTGCTGAAGTCAAGAGAGTGAAGCTCGTAGTCACGCTGAGCGGCAACGTGCAGTAGCATCCGAAGAGTGGTCATCTTCGGGGTGGGGGAGAAGGTGTGGAAGAAGTCTACTCCCTCTCGCTGACTGAAGCCTCGAGCAACGTAACGAGCCTTGAAGACAGGCGGAGAACCTGGCGGCCGCTTCACCCAGAAAATCCACATGCCACTGACGATGTTCGCCCCAGGTGGGGGTACCTCGTCGACGTAAGTGCCAGTGGACTTCCAGGATGCCATCTTTGCGTCCATGGCTAACTGCCACTGAGAGGAGTACTCACCCTTGATCGCCTCGGCGTAAGTGTGTGGGGTCGGGATGTCTGGGTCTCCCTCAGGTGCAATCAGCATGGATACGAGATGAGGTACAGTAGCGGCAAAGCACTCAAACTCCTCCTGCCTGTCCTCAAGGACGTCCGTGCCTAGAGCACACTCACCCCTGACAGACGGAGGTCAGATAGACGCAGATTCAGCAAGAAGACTCGCGGCGTAGTCTAGACGACAGCGAGCAGCAAAGTCGACAAGCTCAGCAACTAAGGCAGGCGCAGCAGAAGACTCAAAGGAAGGGTCAGTGACAGCTGTGGCGAGCAGATGCGTGACAGTAGGACTAGCAGCACGAAGCGAGTCAGACTTCGGGTCAGCAAGGGCTGGAAGAGAGGACGCAAGAGGAGACGGCAGAGGGACACGCTGTGGAGTAGTGGAAGGACGCAGAGTCATATAGTGTGTGCCAGGGACAGTTGGAGGACGCTCACGCGGAACACGGCGACCGGTGCGAGCAGCACGAACAGGTGACCCAGGACGAGACTCAGGCGACACAGGACGAGACTCAGGCTCACGACGCTCTGTAAGACCGCCTGTTGGACCTGTGTAGGGAGAACGACCAGGTATTGGCAAGGCAGGTGGTAGGTGGGACTGCGACTGGACAGGAGGAGGACACTCTGACCAAGAAGGCAGACCAGGAGGAGGCGGCTGACCAAGAACCTGCTGAAGGAGCGGAACGAAGTACGGCCACGGCCGCGAAGTGCCCCTTGAAACAGCACAGACAGTACCAGAACCTCCAGCCAAACCAACACCAGCAGCACCTCCAGTAGCTCCAGGATCTCCAGCAGGACCAGCACCGGCACCACCTCCAGCAGCTCCAGTACCTCCAACAGCACCAGCAGCACCTTCAGCAGCACCAGCTCCAGTAGCATCAGTAGCACCTCCAGCAGCACCAGCACCAGCAGCACCTCCAGCAGCTCCAGGACCTCTAGTAGCAGCAGGGCCTCCAGCGGGCGGCACCTCAGCACCAGGCGCTCCACTCCGGAGGCTGCAGCGCCTAGCATACCACTCACGTAGTCGCTGAGGGGAGGGAGGCTCCGGCTGCGACACTACACCCGCAGGGCCACCAGCCCCAACTCAAGCCGACCCCCCAGCTCCAGTAGCTCAACGACGGAGGCTGTAACTCAAGGAGTACCACTCACGCAGCTGCTGTGAAGAGGGAGCGCCAACAGGCGCAGTATGGTCAGTCTCAAAACCCCCAGCCTCAGCTCCTCTAGGCTCAGCACCCCCAGTCGCAGCACCCCCAGGCTCAGCACGCCCAGGCTCAGCTCTCGCAGTCTCCGCACCCCCAGACTCAGCACCCCAAGTCTCCGCACCTCCAGGCTCAGCACCCCTAGTCTCAGTACCTCCAGACCCAGCACCACAAGGTTCAGCACGCTTAGCACCTCGTGCAGGACCAGAGTCAACAGCTACCTCGATAGGCTCGACCGGTTCTATCTAGGAAACACCTGAGGGAGCAGCACCCTGGGGAGGGAGGGGGTCTACCGACGGGACACCTGGGGTGAGGAAGAGCGGCGGGTGGGGGGGAGCGGGGTAGTGCGGTAGGGGAAGAGACGGTAAAAGGGTACCGACTTGTCAAAGGTGACGTCCTCAGAGAGGAAGACACGGCGCGAGGTGGGGTGGTAAAACTGCCAGCCAGGCGCGTCAGGGACAAAGCCAAGGAAGACACAAGGAACGGCACGGGAGGAGAGCTTGTCCGCGGACGTATCGCGAACAAAGGCTTGACATCCCCAAACTCGGAACACCGACGCATCGCCAACCTCCCCCGTCCAACGCAGGGTGGGCGAGGTCTCTGGAACGGAGACACGGGGCCAGAGGTTGAGCTGATGCGCGGCGTACTGCACTGGAAACGGCCATAGGAAATGGGGGGCAGCCGCATGGATCATGGAGGTACGAGCGACCTCCATGACTAGACCAATGCGGCGCTCAGCAACCCCATTCTGCTGCGGAGAGGCCGGGAGAGTGAACGTCCGGCGGATGCCGTGCTCCGCACAGTAGGCTACCAAGAGGTCAGAGGAAAACTCACCACCTCTGTCAGAGTGCAGACGCAGGACCGGAAAGTTCGACTAGAACCGCTTGCGGAGCTGGAGACAAGAAGCGCGGATCAAAGGGATCAAGACATCAGGGACCGCACCCTTGGTACGCAAGGGGAAGACTGTGGTGTAGCGCGTGTAGTCGTCGACGACCAGCAGAAAGTACCGCTCGTGGCCCTGTCCCCGGACGTGGGCTGGGCCCCACACGTCCAGGTGAAGAGTCTGCAGGGGAGCCTCTGTGGGAGGGAACGAGGAGGAGTGAGGAGCAGCGCGCTGCCGCCCCTAGACACAGGGAAGACAAGGAGGAGCATGCGACGGTGGGAGGGGAGGGAGAACCCTGGGAAGACCAGACACAAGGTACCGGGAGTGCATGCCGCGAAGGCGCTGCACTGACAGGTGACCAAGGCGGTGGTGCCGGAGGACAGTCCGGTGCAACAGGGAGCGACACGAGCAGGGGGCCGACAGCTGACCTGACGCAGACGCAAACGCTGCTACATGAGGGGACTCTGTGGTCAGTGTGTACAAGTCCGACCCCGGCTGCCGAGTAAAGGTAGCCAGGTGACGACCCGTCTGGGCACACGTGCAGTGCGTCACACGCTCGTAGGCAGGGGTGAACTCTTGAACACCCGCGTCCTGGAGCGCGGAACCCGCCACCAAGTTCGTAGAGAACGAGGGGAGGTAAAGGCCCGACAGTGTGCCAGACGGGACAGTAGGACAGGGGAGGGCAGTGGTGGAGGTCGCAAGGACCGGACCCCCTGAGGGGTCAGCTAGGGAGACAGCAACTGGTCTAGGAAGCTGCTCTAGGGCAGTGCGGTCGCGAAAGAAACAGCGGGAAGCACCTGAGTCCAGTGTGAAGGTGTGCAGTACCCTAGTAGGTGCGGTACCAGCAGACGCAGGCGCACTAGTACCTAGAGCAGTAGCCTCACCAGGACCTAGGGCAGCAGACGCACGAGCACCTAGAGCTGCAGCCTCACTGGTCCCAATACCCGGGTCGGGTGGTACACGCAGGTAACAGTCACCCTCAACACTAATAGTCAATGCATGCATAGCAGCAAGGATAGCATCATAATCAAGAGCAAAGATATCAATTCCCTTCTTAAGCAGATCAGCCCAGCGGGGCAGCTCAGAGGCGTCAGGAAACTGCTCGCGCCAGGCGTCGTCAAGGCAAAAGAAACAGCGCTGCGCGGTGTGAAACCTCCCACAAGTCTGGCCAGTGCGGTCACCTGTGCGGATGACGTACGGGCAGGTACCTCCACCCCCAGACCCCCCACGCTGAGAGTACCACTCACGGAGCTGCTGGGGCGACTCGGGCTTGCTGGGACGCTGCTGCTGCTGCCTCTGGCCTCCGCCGAACCCGCCACGCTGCACTGCTCCACCGCGCCCGCCACTAGCTCCCCCGCCGCCGCCACTGCCACCACCACCCCCGCCACCTCCACCACCGCCGCCGCCACCACCCCCGGCTCCGCCACTGGCCCCCCCACCACCAGCACCACTCCCACTACCGCCGCCACCGCCGCCTCCCCCTCAACCCCCTCCACTACCACCTCCCCCGCCGCCACCTCCGCCACCCCGGCCCCCCTTGCCCCTGCCGCCCTTGCGCCTTCCACTGGGAGCGAACGCAGCTCCGGCCCCCTTAGCACCGAGGAAGTCGACAGTAGCAGCAGATGCAAAGGAGGGGAGAAGGGGGGAGGGGGAACATCCCTCAAAGAAGGGAGTGCGAGGGTCGCCACGAGAGGCACCTACAGCTACAATGCTCTTCTCAGCTGCAAGGAGTTCCTTCTCGAGCAGGTCCACAATGAGATCGGTGGGTGAGAGAGCGGAGAAAGTGGTCCCTGATAGAGCGGAGAGAGTCAGGGAGGCGAGTGACGAAGTGGTAGAGGGTGAGGTACATCGGGGGAGGGTTCTTGGCTAGGAAGTCGCGGGGGAGCGCGGCACGGTAGCGGAGATCACTAGTACGAAGGTGAGTGATGAGGTCAGCTACAGTGGCGAAGGCAGACAGATCCGGGAAGAGATAGGGCAGCGAGAGGCGGCCTATCGCAGCAGTAGCAGGGGAGGAGTAGCGGGCAACTACAGCATCATACAGCTCCTTAGCGGTCTTATGCTGGCCGAAGTGCTCGCGCTCATCTAACGGCAGGTGGCTGCGAAAGGCTAGGCGAGCATGGGCGTCACGAGTCTGCCACTGTGAGTGAGCAGTACTGTCAGCCGTAGCAGCAGGTGCGGGAGCAGCGCTGGACGTGTGGTCATATAGGGAAACGTCGCCCTTAGCAGTGATTTGGAGGAAAAGGTGCAGGTCATCGAGCCAGACATCAAACTTAATCGGTCGGCCCTCAGCGTCAAAGGTGAGAACAGTAGGATTGGCCATAGTGACAGTGGCAGTAGCAGTAGTAGCAGTAGCAGTAGCAGCAGGAGCAGTAGTAGTAGCAGTAGTAGTAGTAGCAAGAACAGGAACAGTAGTTGCTGCAGGTGGGGCGGCGCAGCTCGGTCAGGGCGGTGCGATTCGGGCGGCGCGACTCGAGCGGCGTGGCTCAGGCAGGGCGGCGCGGCGCGGCCCGGACTAGGCTACGCGGCATGGCGCAGCGGTGGGTCTGCGCCGGGGCGGCTCTAGCGGGCGGTCCGCGGTTGTGCGTGGGCTGCAGTCGCGCGCGGGCAGCGGCCTACAAGGGCGACGCGGCGGCCTATGGGCGGGGCTGCGACGCTCTGGACGGCTAGAAGGGCCGGTCGACGAGCGGCTAGCGGGCTGCTCGTGGGCGGCACTGGTCGTGCGGGTGGCTAACGGTCGGCGCGCGCGCAGAAGAGGCCGCGCGCGGGCTGCTAGCGGGGTACGCGCGCTAGAAAAAAAGGCCGCGCGCAGCACTAGCGAGCTGCGCACGAGCAGCAGGAGAAGGAGAGGCACACAAGGGCGCACTAGGAGAGAGGCACTCGAGGGCGCTAAGTCATTAAGGCGCTCAAGGGCGCTTCTAGCGGAAGGTGAGCCCTTAGGTAAGCGATCCAAGGTCTAAACCTACGCTCTTAATACCATGTTAGAATCAAGAAGTGATGAACTAGAAACATTTGGGAGTACAAGTACGAAACCCTAGAGAAATGTACCCCCTAAGGGCTAACCCACTGTAGCCTACACAACAATAACATATATAATGTTTGACAGCAAAGGCTTACGGGAAGGTTCCAGGCCCAGACGAAGTTGAATCGGCCTCGGATAAATCCTTCTAAACCTACTCAGTTGAAAACCGATATGGAGTCAGCAGCTTCGAGCGCACGACCGAAGGATGATCTATTCGACTTACCCTACGATCCTATAAGCGAGACCATCTACGGTTACTTGGAGCAGCAACAACCACTACTACTCGAGGTGATCTGCAACGGGCAACGCCTCCAGGCACTGGTGGACAGCGGTGCGTCTCACTCGGTGTGCGACCGCGGGACGTTGGAGAAAATTGGAGAACCTTCGGAGGAGACCAAGTTCTCGGCAACAATGGTGGACGGTACGAAACTTCCCATCCACGGCAAAGCATCACTGCAGCTGCACATAGGGGCGCTGTGGTGGAAGCCGACGTTGCCGATCACGAACATCAAGGGATCAAATTTCATCTTGGGGCGAGATTTCTTGAAGTGGTTCAACCCCGAGATCGATTGGGTCAAAAGAAAGGCGAGCATCTACAACAGCGGGAAACAAGTGGAGTTGCGAAGCTGGACGGATACAGGGAGCGTTCCTGAAACAACACTGGCACGGTTCGAACGGACGGTGAACAAGAGTAACACGGGGTACTTAGCACTGGTTATGGCAGCAGCAGAGGAGGAGAAGCCGAGTTCGGAGCTACCTGCAGTAGTGAAGGAGGTCTTGGAACTGTACAAGGATATAATGCCCGACGACCTACCTGCAGACGTACCTCCAGCACACACCCACGAGCACGAGATCGTGGAGGAACCAGGTACGAAACCCGTCTCACGTGCACCATACCGACTGAGTCCGACCGAGCTGACAGATATGAAGAAACAGATAGAGTATCTACTGGACAGACAACTGATCCACCCATCCACCTCTCCCTACGGTGCACCAGTCCTCTTCACTCCAAAACTAGACGGCAGTTTACGGATGTGCATCGACTACCACGCACTGAACATATAGACAATAAAAAACAAATACCCCATACCGCGCATAGACGACCTACTGGACCAACTGCATGGTGCAACAGTCTTTTCGAAGCTGGACCTACGGTCGAGTTACTGGCAGATCAAGATGGCGGACAACTCGATCCACAAGACGGCGTTCCGTACCAGATACGGCTCCTACGAATACTTGGTGATGCCGTTCGGACTCTGCAACGCACCAGCAACATTTCAGGCAGAGATGAACCACATCCTACGGCCCCTGCTGGACGAGTGCGTAGTAGTGTACCTGGACGATATCCTCATCTACTCCAAGAACATGAAGGGGCACGTGGAGCATCTGCGGAAGGTGTTCAAGATCCTGCGGAAAAACAAGTTCTACGTGAAGCTTTGGAAGAGCGACTTCGCCCTGAAGAAGGTGCAACTTCTTGGGCACATGGTGAGTGCCGAGGGCGTACACGTGGACCCGCACAAGATTGAAGCCATCAAGAAATGGAAAGTACCGGAAAACGTGAAGGAGTTGCAACAGTTCCTAGGCTTCGCTAACTACTACAACAGGTTCGTGCCGCAGTATGCTAAGTTAGTAGCGCCACTGACCAACCTACTGAAGAAGGATACGCCCTACAAATGGGATACTCCTCATCAACAAGCCATGGATCACCTACAGACAGCACTGACTACAGCGCCAGTACTCATCCTACCGGACCCAGAAATAGACTACGTGGTGGAAGCAGACGCTAGTGACCAAGTAGTCGGAGCAGTACTGATGCAGGATCACGGACGCGGTTTGCAGCCCATCGCGTACCTCAGTAAGAAGCTACACGGAGCAGATGTGAACTACCCCGTCCATGACAAGGAAGCCTTAGCAATAGTCATAGCCTTCAACGCGTGGAGGTGTTACCTAGAGGGAGCCAAGACTACAGTCTATAGTGACCATTGCAGCCTCAAATACCTGAAGTCGCAGCCGACACTCTCACGACGACAGGTGCGGTGGGGGGACTTCCTGGAAACTCACTTCCACTACGACATCGTCTACAAGCCCAGGCTACACAACAAAGCAGACGCGTTGAGCTGCCCAGGTCATGTAGCAGGCATCCAACTCGACGGGATGAAACCTCTGCTCAAGGGTCTATTCCAACATGGGTACTCCGTGGACGAAGAGATCGTTACAGCACAGACCAAGAAGCTGTTGCAGTGGGAGAAAGAATTAGCTGTAAGGATGGGTTCAGGAAAGATTTGGGTACCGAATTACACCGCGCTACGGCAGATCCTATTGGAGGAGTTTCACGACGTACCTTACGCGGGACATTTCGGGAGCAACAAGACGTTAGCAGGGATAGCAAAGTATTACTACTGGCCCGGGATGGCAGCAGATGTGCAGCAGTTTGTCACCTCTTGCGACACGTGCCAGCGGATGAAGAGCAGCAAACAGAAAAAGCAGGGTTACTTCAGCCTCTACCCGTACCGGAGCAGCCATGGCAGCTCGTTAGCCTCGACTTTATCACAGGACTTCCTTCGACCTCACGTGGGCATAATTCCATCCTCGTAGTGATCGATAAGTTCTCCAAAATGGGTCACTTCATACCGACCAACGGCACAGCTACAGCTGAAGCAACTGCTCGCCTCTTCTTTGACCGCATCATCACCATCCACGGCATCCCTGCTACACTCATCTCAGACAGAGATCCAAAATTCACGAGTAAGTTGTGGAAGGAGCTCATGGGATTCTTGGGGACCAAACTTGCAATGTCTTCAGCATACCACCCACAGACTGACGAACAGACAGAGCGACTCAATCAAGTGGTTGAACAGTTACTACACACAGCTTGCAAAGACGACGTCAGCCACTGGGACACACAGTTACCGACCCTAGAGTTCGCTTACAACAACGCATCACATGCGGCCACAGGGAAAACTCCTTTCTTCCTATGTTACGGACGGGAACCACTCACACCACAGCAGCCAACCACACCGGCACACGTCCAAGCCGCACATGACTTCGTCACCACCATGAAGGAGCTATGGGAGAAGACGCAGCGACGACTCACCACGATGCAGACCTCCCAGAAGTAGTATGCCGATCGTCAGCGACGTGATCACCCAGTAGCAGTCGGAGATCAGGTGCTTCTTGACACGCGCAACTTGAACCTGTCTCACCTCCCATCCAAACTCCGGCCTCGCTTCTGTGGTCCTTTTCCCGTTGAGGCACATGTGACACCAGTTACATTTCGCTTGCGCTTACCAGATACATGGAAGCTTCACAACGCTTTCCATGCCCAGCTACTGAAGCCCTACAAGGACCCCAACCAGTAGTTCGAGGGACGCCAGCTACCGCCACCACCACCTGTTCTCATACAGGATGAACTCGAGTACAAAATGGAGCGTGTTCTCACTCATCGACGCCGCGGCGGCAAGACCCTCGAGTTCGTGATACGCTGGAAGGGATACGACCCCACAGAGGACAGTTGGGTTGCAGAAGCTGATATGGGCAACGCACGCCGTGCTCTCAAGGACTATCTTGTCAAGCAGGGTGTATCTCACGCCACCTAGCTTTGAGGGGGGGACGTGTGAGAGTACGACGGCTTATGCCAGCTATGCTTGCTTGCCTTTACTTTATCATGCTATTTCTAGCATAGGATAATTATATGCATGCATCAATTGCTTGATTTTCTAGGCGACGTGCTTTCCTAAATTTTATTATAGTCATAGCACCGAGCTAGGTTGCGTGCACCGAAATCTGGTTTTTCGGTTGCCACCGAATTGCCTTCTATCGAATTTGGGAAGGATCTATTTGGGACGCTTCGCGACCCGCGGAACCTTTGGGTAACACCTGGTTACTAGGCCTTGTGTCGAGCCTATATATAGCCTTGTGTTGTACCCAGGTGATAATTCAATTCAAACTCTCTTTTCTGAGCTCGATCCTAGATCCTCACAGGTACTGCTCCGACTGCCTGGTCACTAGCGTCTGCATCCACCACGTAGTCCTTGTTTGGGTCCTGTAGGATGAGTACTGGTGCTGTGGTCAGTGCTGTCTGTAGCTGCTCCATGGCTTGCTGATGAGGAGTGTCCCACGTGTATAGCGTATCCTTTTTCAGTTGGTCGGTCAGTGGCGCTGCTATCTTAGCGTACTGTGGCACGAACCTGTTGTAGTAGTTGGCAAAGCCTAGGAACTGTTGCAACTCCTTCACGTTCTCCGATACTTTCCACTTCTTGACGGCTTCAATCTTCCGCGGGTCCACGTATACGCCCTCGGCACTCACTATGTGCCCGAGAAACTTCACCTTTGTCAGGGCGAAGTTGCTCTTCGACAGCTTCACGTAGAATTTGTGTTTCCGCAGGATCTCGAACACTTTCCGCAGATGCTCCACGTGCTCCTTCATGTTCTTGGAGTAGATAAGAATGTCGTCCAGGTACACCACTACTACACTCGTCCAGCAGGGGTCGTAAGATGTGATTCATCTCCGCCTGAAATGTGGCTGGTGCGTTGCAGAGTCCGAACGGCATCACCAAGTATTCGTAGGAGACGTATCTGGTACGGAACGCCGTCTTGTGCATCGAGTTGTCCGCCATCTTGATCTGCCATTAACCTGACCGTAGGTCCAGCTTCGAAAAGACTGTTGCCCCACGTAGTTGGTCCAGTAGGTCGTGGTATTTGTTTTTTACTGTCTGTTTGTTCAGTGCGTGGTAGTCGATGCACATCTGTAAACTGCCATCTGGTTTTGGAGTGAAGAGAACTGGTGCACCGTAGGGAGAGGTGGATGGGCGGATCAGTTATCTGTCCAGTAGATACTCTATCTGCTTCTTCATGTCTGTCAGTTCGGTCGGACTCAGTCAGTATGGTGCACGTGAGACGGGTTTCGCACCTGGTTCCTCCACGATCTCGTGCTCGTCGGTGCGTGCTGGAGGTATGCCTGCAAGTAGGTCGTCGGACATTATATCCTTGTACTGCTCCAAGACCTCTTTCACTGCTGTAGGTAGTTCTGCGTTCGGTTTCTCCTCCTCTGCTGCTGCCATAACCAGTGCTAGATATCCCGTGTTACTCTCGTTCACCGTTTGTTCAAACCGTGCCAGTGTCGTTTCAGGAACGTCCCCTGTGTTTGTCCAACTTTGTAGTGCTATCCGCTTCCCATTGTTGTAGATACACACCTTCCTGTTGACCCAATCGATCTCGGGGTTGAACCGCTTCAAGAAATCTCGCCCCAAGATGATTTCTAACCCCTTGATGTTCGTGATTGGCAATGTCAGCTTCCACTTTAGCGCCCCTATGTGCAGCTGCAGTGATGCTTCACCGTGGATGGGAAGTTTTGTAGCGTCCACCATCGTTGCCGAAAACTTGGTCTCCTCAGAAGGTTCCCCAATTTTCTCCAGCGTCCCGCGGTCACACACTGAGTGGGATGCACCGCTGTCCACCAGTGCCTGGAAACGTTGTTCTTTGCATAACACTTCGAGGAGTAGTGGTGCTTGCTGCGCTGAGTAGCCAAAGAGGGTCTCGTTAATAGGATCATAGGGTACATAAAAATGAATACCATCCCTATTTCCTATACCTGACTCAGCACTTTTCTCTTCCAACTTCACCTGAGGGGAAGGAGGATTTTTCCGAGGCTTGTGCAACTTCTCAAGAGCCTGGAATTTTCCTCTAAGCCTTGGCAGGTGTGTAGGCTCCACCTGTGGGCAACGGGGAGCCTTAACACTGCACTGCGGGGAGAGAACATTAACTCCACGGAACGCACGACCCTTTTTTACGCTCCGTAGTACTTTGCCCAACTTCTCAGGTACCTGAATGATTTCTAAAGGCTTTTTCTTGGCCTCTAATGTCAGAATGTTATCTTATGCTCTAGCCTATAGTGGGGTGCTCTATAGCGAGTACAACCCTTCTAGGGTTTGCTATTTGTATCCCCTTTCTTGCTAGTGCACCCCTCTTCTCTCTTCTTAACTTTGACATGCTATCAGAGCAGGTCGATCCCCTTCGATCGATCCTGTGGGTGGGCTTACCACCTCCTTGCTTCCGCTGCAACTACCTCTACTACTCTCTGAGCCGCACGCCCCGTGGCGTGCGGCAATTTTTCTTCCCGCCGTGCGCCCCGAGGCGCGCGGCGGTTTTTTGCCCGCCGTGCGCCCCGAGGCGCGCGGCGGTTCTCTGCCCGCTGTGCGCCCCAAGGCGCGCGGCGGGCTTCTGCCCCGTCGTTCGGCGCGTCGCCCTCTGGAGGCGCCGCGACGGGCGACGGGGACCCGCGCGTCGCCCCCTGTCGCCCGTCGTGGCCTGCGCGCGGCCCGTACAGGCAGCGCGCGGCCCATACAGGCTGCGCCAGGACTGCGCGCTGGCCCGTACGGACTACGCCAGGCCCGCGCGCGGCCCGTACGGGCTGCGCCAGGCCCGCGCGCGACCCGTACGGGCGGCGCCAGGCCCGCGCGCGGCCTGTACGGACGGCGCCAAGCCCGCGCGCGGCTCGGGCGTCTGTACCAGGCCCGTGGTGGGCCCGTTCCTCGCTGCCCCTGCCCTCCCCGCTGTCCCCCGTGCTTCTACTGGCGCCCCACCCCTCCTACTCCCCATTCTCCTGAATTAGGGTTTGGGGGTGAGGGGTATGGGGGTGACCTCACTGTGTGCCGTTCCCTGCTCCTCCTCCTCCTCCGTCTCCCTGTGCTGCAGCTGTCGCTGAGGGGGGGTGGACGTGTTGGAGCCGGTGGAGTGGTACTAAGGGGGGGTGAAGGGGGAGTGGAGCTAGCGGTGTAGCAGCGGGTGTGTGCCAGGGGGAGTGGGATAGTTTGGGGAAGCTGAATGGAGGTTGCCGTCGTGTCGCCAGCAGCACCTGTAGTCCGAGGAGTTGCTCCGGTAGCCCAGTCGTAGCCAGCTGTGCCAGCCGCCCGTGGGTCCGTTGCTCGTCTGCCGCTGCTTTAGCCGCGGGGCCAGTTACTCCAGTATTCCAGAGCGTTGTTCCGGTAGCCGCTGTGCCAGTGTGCCTCCTGTTGCCCGTGTGTCTGCAGCTTCAGCCGTCGCCTCCTATCTCCTCTCCTCTCACTCTCTCTCCTCCTCCTCACTTGCCCGTTGTGACTACCACTAGCTTTGCTCATAATTGTGAACTTTAAACTATTGCTTCTTGAACTTGTGCTCAGAATGTGTGGTGACATTGTGATCCACCCTGAGCTTGTA
Source organism: Closterium sp. NIES-65 (assembly GCA_948144175.1). Classification (NCBI taxonomy): domain Eukaryota; kingdom Viridiplantae; phylum Streptophyta; class Zygnematophyceae; order Desmidiales; family Closteriaceae; genus Closterium; species Closterium sp. NIES-65. The sequence continues at coordinate 2,550,688 of CANXME010002337.1, read as the reverse complement.
CTGCTTTGCTTGCTCTGCTGATTACACCCCACTTTGGCTATGGGGGTGTGTCAGAATGTTATCTTATGCTCTAGCCTATAGTGGGGTGCTCTATAGCGAGTACAACCCTTCTAGGGTTTGCTATTTGTATCCCCTTTCTTGCTAGTGCACCCCTCTTCTCTCTTCTAAACTTTGACATCTAAATCTCCCCTAAATTTTTCAAAGGCTTGAAAACCACGAGAAGCAATATTTTTCGTTAAAGTATCTTTATAGGATACTTTTAACGAATTCTTGCTTTCGTGGGTGTTCGGCTGGAGTTTCCCGGTCGGTGCAGAGTCTTTTTTCGCAGAGCCTCCCTTCGCCTCGGCGATTTCCCCTGATGCCGGCCGGTCATGACGTTTTATATTCGCGCCATCATTTTCTCCTTCTTTCACCCGCTCCGAAGTCGCCACGTCGTCGCCTTTTCCTGCTTTTTGGATCTTTACGCGATCGCCAGGTTGATCCGCGGCTACTGGCGATTCCCGTTTTTTTACTTCAGTGGTGCTCCACTGTTACCGCCCTGCATTGCCGCACGTGCCTTTTTTATCTTGTAGCACGACAAAATTTGATGCCCTGCTGCGCCGCAAAATTCGCATTTTGTCGGCTGCTGCTTCGCGTCGTATTTCTCGATGTCCATCGGTTCGGCGAACGTGGGGGGGCCGATCGCTCCGTGCCGAATGTACGGTTCGGCGCGAAAGGTCGTCTTTCGGGTTGACCTCGAATCAATGCGTCGTATCGCTAGGCAGCACGCACGATGTCGCGGTAACTGTTGTAATTCGCTGCGATCACCTGTCGACGAATCTCCAATTTTAACCCTTCTGTGTACGCCTGGATTTTTTCGCCTTCGGTTAGGTCCGTGATGCGGTTGAACAGTAGCTCCATCTGCTGCGTATACAATGCTACACTACTGTACTGTTTGTGACGGTGTATCTACTGCCGCGCCATGTAGGTCGTATTAATGGGTTCGAAACGTTCGATGAGGTCTGCCTGAAACTGCTGCCACGTTTTCTCCCCGCGGGCCACGTCAGTGTAGTAAATCCACTCCAATGCCGGTCCATGTAACAGTGTCGCTGCAAGCCGAATCCGTGCTGAGTCGTGTTGCGGGGTCGAACAGCCAATGGCCTCGAAATATATTTCGAGGGTCGCCACGAATCGTCGAACGTCAGATCCTTTCGCGCTGGGATCGAACGCTTTGGGGAGCCTCGGGCATGCTGCTTCGAGGTTCAGCGACAGTGGTGCCATCGGTTCGTGAAATGTCAGTGTCGCCACTGCTGCTGGTGTTGTCGCTGCTACGTTCGTTGCTGCTTTGGTGGCGGCTCCTGGTTGGTGTGTCAGAAGGGCCTCGAGTCGTCGGATCGCCGCCTGCGTCTACTCCATGTCTGTGCGGAGGCTTGCGATCTCGCTCGTGGTTGCGTAATTGTCGCCTTGGCCCTCCATGCCTGACATTGCGCGTTCGAAAAAACCGAAACGAGGGGGAGCGAAAAACACGGAACTGGTTTTACGTACCCGAAATCGGTGTTTAACAGGCGTCGCCCCCGCGGTTTTTGAAGACTCGATTTTAGCGGTCGAAAGAACTTTCGCGTGTAAACGGCTCTGATTACCAAGTGTGAGGATCTAGGATCGAGCTCAGAAAAGAGAGTTTGAATTGAATGATCACCTGGGTACAACACAAGGCTATATATAGGCTCGACACAAGGCCCAGTAACCAGGTGTTACGCGAATGTTCCGCGGGTCGCGAAGCATCCCGAACAGATCCTTCACGAATTCGGTAGAAGGCAATTCGATGGCAACCGAAAAGCCCAGAATTCGGTGCACGCAACCTAGCTCGGTGCTATAACTATAGTAAAATATAGGAAAGCACCTAGCCTAGGAAATCAAGCAATTCATGCATGCATATAATTATCTTATGCTAGAAATAGCATAATAAAGTAAAGGCAAGCAAGCATAGCTGGCATAAGCCGTCGTACTCTCACAAGCGCGACGGAGGCCAGGGCGTACGCAGGGCAGAGTCGGGCGCACGCGGGCAGCGGGACGCAGGGCCGGGCGTGCGCGGGGCGGCGCAACGCAGTATAGGGCCAGGCTCGCGCGGGCGGCGTGTCGCAGGGCAGGGCGCACGAGGGGCAATGCGACGCAGGGCAGGGTGCGCGCGGTCGGCGCGACGCGGGGCAGGGCAGGGAGCGCGGGGGCAGTGCGACTCGGGGCAGGGCAGGGCGCGCGCGGGCAGTGCGACGCGGGGCAGGGCAGGGCAGGGCGCGCGCGGGCAGCACGACGCGGGGTAGGGCAGGGTGGCCCGGCGCTAGCAGGGCGGCGCGACGGGCAAGGCAAAGTAGCGCGCGGCCAGCAGGGCGGCGCGTGGGTAGGGCAGAGCAATACGAGGCCAGCAGGGTGGCGCAACGCGTGGGATAGCACACTACAGGCAGTGAACTATACGGTGGGCCCTAAACAAAAACGGTCTTGGGACAGGACCTGCTCTGATACCATGTGAGAATACCGAATGAGAATTAATGCATTGAGATCAAACTGAGTACAATGGGTTGTACCCCTTATGGGCTACCCCACTACAGCCTACATAACCTAAACATTATAACAGTTTGACTAGATCTGCTTAGAAAGGGGGTTGAGTACACGTGACGGGACAAAGAGCAACTTGGCTTCTCCACCCTAAAGATTTTTTTTTACACTCCGCCCGTACTGCACATCGCCGACCCTCACCGCCCGTTCGAACTGGTCACTATCGCAAGCAACATTGTTGTGGGAGCAGTACTGTTGCAGGACTTCAGGAACGACCTTCAGCCAATCGCGTACGAGTCCCACAAGCTTCACCCCCCCAAACGCAACTAACTGATACACGACCGCGAGATGTACCTGATATACGACTGCGAGATGCTGGCGATCGTGTAAGCGTTCAAATTGTGGAGATGCTACCTCGCCGAAGCTAACGTGACAGTACGGACATATTACCGCTCATTATAGTACCTTCGCAACCAACTGAATCTCAACCCGCGACAGGTAAGGTGGTTAGACTATATGGAGTCCAATTTTCACTACACTGTCATGTCAGAACATTATAGCTCATGCATATTGTGTAGGCTATAGTGGGGTAGCCCATAAGGGGTACAACCCAATTAGGGTTAGTACTTGTACCCAATTCATTCATAGTTCATTCATTCTCGTTTCTTCTCATGGTATCGAGCAGGTTCCCTAACGGGAACGATTCCTAGGGCCCACCACTACGAAAATTTTTTTCCCTGCCCGGAGCGCGCTCTGCTTAGGCCCGAGTCGCGCCTCGTGTGCCTTCCTTACCGTCGCGCCCTCACTAGGCCCCTCACGGCCCCGTCGCGTCGCCCTTAGCGGCCCCTAGCGGCCCCGTCGCGCTGCCCTAGCGGTCGCGTCGCGCCGCCCTAACGGCCGCGTCGCGCCGCCCAAGCCGCCCTCACGGCCCCCTAGCAGCCTCTTGCGGCCCCGATCCGCCTCTCTTGCGGCCCCGATCCGCCGCCCTTCGCGACCCGTCCCCGCTCTCCCCTTGCGGCCCCTCGCCGCCCTTTCACCAACGGCCCCGTCGCCGCCCTTGCACTGCCCTGACGCCGCCCTCCCTGCGGCTCTGTCGCCGCCCTCTTCAGCGGCCCGTCGCCGCCCTTCTCAGCGGCCCCGCCGTCTCCTTTCAGCAGCCCCGCCGTCTCCTTTCAGCGGCCCCGCCGTCTCCTTTCAGCGGCCCCGCCGTCTCCTTTCAGCGGCCCCGCCACTACCCCTGCAGTGGCCTCGTCGCTGCCCTTTCAGCGGCCTCGCCGCCTCCTTTAAGCGGCCCCGCCGCCTCCTCTTGGCGGCCCCGCCGCCTCCTCTCCGCGGCCCCGCCGCCTCCTCTCCGTGGCCCCGCTGCCTCCTCTCGGCGGCCCAGCCGCCTCCTCTCAGCGGCCCCAGACGCCGCCCTCTCAGCAGCCCTTTCACCGCCTCCTTTGCGGCCCCGCCGAGCCGCCCACCAGCAGAGCCGCCAAGCCGCCCAGCCACCGAGCCGCCCAGCAGCCGAGCCGCTGCGCCGCCCAGCAGCCGAGCCGCCGAGCCGCCCAGCCGCCGAGCCGCCCAGCAGCCGAGCCGCCGAACCGCCCTGCAGCCGAGCCACCGAGCCGCCCAGCAGCCGAGCCGCCGAGCCGCCCAGCAGCCGAGCCGCCGAGCTGCCCAGCAGCCGAGCCGCCGAGACGCCAAGCTACCGAGCCGCCTACCGCTCAGCTGCCGAGCCGCCGAGTCGCCCTACAGCCGAGCCGCCCGAGCTGCACTGTCTGGTAAGAGCAGCGCCTCTGTCACTGCACTACCCTCACCCTACTGTTCGCGCTGCTAGTCTACTGCTGTCATGGCTACCCCTAGTGTCCTCCCTTTTGACGCTGAGGGTCGGGCCATTGACTTTGTCGTCTGGATAGATGACCTGCAGCTTTTCTTACAGTGCAATAGGGCGGACGGTCTCTCTCTCTTTGACCTCACCTCTGGTGCCTCTCCTGCCCTTGCTGCTGATGTTGACGCCACTGTCCGCTCACAGTGGGCCACGCGCGATGCTGCTGCACGTCTTGCTGTGCGTCGCCACCTGCCTACCTCTGAGCGTGCGCACTTTAGCCAGTACAAGAGTGCTCAGACCTTGTACGACACTGTAGTTGCACGCTACTCCTCCCCTGCCACTACTGCACTGAGCCGCCTCATGCTAGCGTACCTCTTCCCTGACCTTGCTGCCTTTCCCACAGTCGCTGACCTCATTACGCACCTCCGCACTAGTGACACTCGCTACCGCGCTGCGCTTTCTGCTGAGTTCTGCGCCAAGAACCCCCCCCCCATGTACATCACTCTCTACTACATAGTCACCCACCTCCCTGACTCCCTTCGCGTAGTCAGGGACCACTTTCTCTCAATCTGTCCCACCACTCTCACTGTTGACCTCCTCAAGAAGGCCCTCCTAGCAGCGGAGAAGAGCATAGTCGCTGTAGGGGCCTCTCGTGGTGACCCGCGCACCCCCATCTTTGAGGGGTGTTCCCCCTCCCCTCTCTTGCCCTCTGTTGCCTCTGCTGCTGCGGCCGACCTCGTTGGTCTGGAGTCGGTCGGTGCGGCGTCTACCCCTAGTGGGAAGCGTCGCTCTGGCAAGGGCAAGGGGGGTAGGGGCGCTGGAGGAGCTAGCGGGGGCGGTGGAGGCGGCGTTGGAGGCAGTGGAGGGGGTGGGGGTGGTGGTGGGAGTGGTGGCAGGGGTGGAGGTGTCGGCGGCGGCAGTGGAGGCGGAGGCGGCGGCGGCGGTGGCGGTGGGAGCGGAGGTGGTGGAGGTGGCGGAGGTGGATGAGGCGGTGGCGGAGGAGGAGGAGGAGGAGGAGGTCGTGGCTCTTCGCAGAGGAGTGGCTCCGGTGGTGGTCAGCGCCAGCAGCAGCTGCGCAGTCGGGAGACCCTGTCCCCTCAGCAGCTCAGTGAGTGGTACTCTGCACGCTAGCGGGGTGGGGGTACTGGTCCGTGCACCTACGTCCTGCGCACCGGCGACCGTGCGGGTGAGCAGTGTGGGGGTGCGCACCCCACCCAGCGCTGCTTTGGCCGCCTGTCAGACGCTTGGCGTCACCAGTTCCCTGAGGCCACTGAGATCCCTCGCTGGGGCGAGCTGTCTAGGGCAGGGGTAGCTATCTTTGACCTTGACTTTGATGCTATTCTTGTTGCTATGTAAACTGTGTCTATTAGTGAGGAGGGTGACTTGTTACCGGTGTTTCCCGACCGACCCGGGCATTGCGACTGCTGCTCTAGGTGCTGGTGAGGCTGCTGCTCTAGGTGCTAGCGAGGCTGCTGCTCTAGGTGCTAGTGCGTCTGCTTCCTCCGGTACTGGTGAGTCTGCGCTCTCAGGTACTGCGTCGGCTTCGGCCTCCCACACCTTCACACTTGACTCGGGGGCTTCTCGCTCCTTCTTTCGAGACCGCACTACACTCACGCCGCTTGGTCGGCCAGTTGCAGTCTCTCTGGCAGACCCCTCTGGGGGTCCTGTCCTTGCTCACTTCTCCACTGTCCTCCTGTGTCTGGCAGCCCCCTCTGGCACCCTGTCTGGTCTTTACCTCCCCTCGTTCTCTACGAACTTGGTGAGTGGTGCTGACCTACAGGATGCAGGGGTTCACCAGTTCACTCCTGCGAGTCAGCGGGTGACCCACTGCACGGACGCTCGGACAGGCCGACACCTGGCCACGTTTACACATCGGCCGAGGTCGAGCCTGTACACACTGACCACTGCGTCTCCTCCAGTCCCTGCGTCTGGTTAGGTAGCTGCGTCGGGTCAGGTGTTAGCTGCAGCGTCCAGGTCTGGTCCTAAGTCTGCCCCCTGCTCGTGTCGCCTCCTGTCTCACCAGACTCTCCTTTGACACCACCGCCTTGGTCACCCCTCCCTGCTTCGTCTCCGAAGCATGGCCTCCTGTGTCCTTGTCTCTAGTCTTCCCCGGTCCCTCCCTCCCCTTCCTCCAGGGCCTGGCCCTACCTGCGTCCCCTGTGTCGAGGGGCGTCAGCGGGCTACCCCTCACTCCTCCCAGTTTCCTCCGACAGAGGCCCCGCTGCAGACGCTTCACATGGACGTGTGGGTCCCAGCCCGCGTCCGTGGACAGGGTCACGAGCGCTACTTCCTGCTGGTGGTTGACGACTACTCGCGTTACACCACAGTCTTCCCCTTGCGCAGCAAGGGTGATGTCACTGAGGTGTTGATCGACTGGATCCGCGCAGCTCGTCTCCAGCTCAGGTAGAGCTTCGGCTCGGACTTTCCTGTTCTGCGTCTGCACTCTGACAGAGGCGGAGAGTTCTCCTCTGGCCTTCTGCGAGCCTACTGTCGTGCACGAGGCATCCGCCAGACCTTCACGCTTCCGGACTCTCCACAGCAAAATGGGATTGCTGAGCGCCGCATTGGCATGGTCATGGACGTCGCCCGTACGTCCATGATGCATGCGGCTTCCCCCCATTTTCTGTGGCCGTTTGCGGTTCAGTACGCGGCGCATCAGATCAACCTTCACCCCATGGTCTCCATGCCGGAGACCTCCCCAGCTTTGCTGTGGACGGGGAAGGTTGGCGATGCGTCTGCGTTCCGTGTCTGGGGATCTCGGGCGTTTGTCCGCGACTTGTCTGCGGACAAGCTGTCCCCTCGTGCTGCTCCTTGCGTCTTCCTGGGTTTCCCCCCTGACGCGCCAGGGTGGCAATTCTACCACCCCACCTCTCGCCGTGTTCTGTCCTCCCAGGACGTCAAGTTCGACGAGTCGGTCCCCTACTACCGTCTCTTCCCCTACCGCACTCCGTCCCTCCCCTCGTCACCGCTCTTCCTTGTGCCAGGTCCCCCCCCGGTAGACCCCCTCCCCCCTCAGGGTCCTGCCCCTTCAGGTGTGTCCCAGGTAGACACTGTTGAGCCTGTCGAGGTCGCTGGTGACTCTGGTGCTGCTGAGGGTGCTGAGCCTGGGGGTGCTGACTCTGGGGGTGCTGAGCGTGTGGGTGCTACGCCTGGGGGTGCTGAGCCTGAGGGTACTACGACTGGGGGTGCTGAGCCTGGGGGTGCTGAGTCTGCGGGTGCTGAGCCTGGGGGTGCTACGCCTGGGGGTGCTAAGCCTGGGGGTGCTACGCCTGGAGGTGCTGAGCCTGGGGGGAAGGAGCCTGAGGGAGCTGGGCCTGCAGGTGCTGTGCCTGGCGGTTCTCCGGGTGCTTCTTCTTGCCGGGAGCCCCTCTCTCCACAGGAGCTGCGTGAGTGGTTTGCCCGGCGCTGGAGGCGAGCTGCTGGAGCTGGAGGTGCTGCAGGTACTGGAGGTTCTGTTGCTGCTGAGGGAGCTGGTGCCACGGGTCCCGGAGGTGCTCGTACTGGGAGTAATGGAGCTATTGGACCTGCGGCTACTTCCGGAGCTGGAGCTGCTACGGGTGTTGGCGCGGAGGCTACTACTGTCGGTCCTGGAGGCGGTCCTGCTGGGGGTACTACTGGTGCTGCTGGAGGTACTGGAGCTGGAGCTGCTACTGGTGCTGGTGCTGCCACTGGGGGTGCTGGTGCTGTCCCTGCTGTGTCAGGAGTCGCCGCGCAGCCTCGGCCGTACTTTGTTCCGCTCCTTCAGCAGGTTCTTGGTCCCCCGTCTTCTACTGGTCCTCCTCCTCCCTTAGAGTGTCCACAGCCTATCCCGTCGCAGTTACAGTTACAGCCGGCCTCCCCACTGCCTGCTCCGTCTCCCTACACTGGTCCTACTGGAGGTCTTGCTGAGCGTCGTGAGCCTGCGTCTTGCCCTGCGTCGCCGGTCCGTGCTGCTCGCACTAGTGGTCGCGGTTCGCGTTAGCGTCCTCCTCCTATCCCTGGCACGCACCGGATGTCTCTGCGTCCGTCCACTGCTCCTCTGCGTGCCCCTTTGCCTTCTCCTCCTGAGTCGTCTCTTCCAGCTCTTGCCGACCCGGAGTCAGAATCTCTTCGTGCTGCCAGTCCTACTGTCACGCGTCTCCTTGCTACTGTTGTCACTGACCCTTCCTTTGAGTCCATTGCTGCGTCTGCCCTAGTTGCTGAGCTCGTCGACTTTGCTGCTCGCTGTCACCTAGACTACGCCGCCAGTCTTGTTGCTGAGTCTGAGTCTGTCTATCCTCCGTCCGTCGAGGGTGAGTGTGCCCTTGGCACGGACGTCCTCGAGGACAGGCAGGAGGAGTTCCAGTGCTTGGCCGCTGCTTCACCTCATCTCGTATCCGTACTACTTACCCCTGAGGGAGACCCGGATGCACTAGACATCCCGACTCCGCGCTCTTTCGCGGAGGCGATAGAGGGTCCCTACTCCTCTTAGTGGCAGGCAGTTATGGACGCAGAGATGGCTTCCTGGAAGTCCACTGGCACCTACGTTGATTCTACTCCCCCTCGTGGGGCGAACATCGTCAGTGGCATGTGGATTTTCAGGGTGAAGCGACCGCCGGGTTCTCCGCCTGTCTTCAAGGCGCGTTACGTGGCTCGTGGCTTCAGTCAGCGGCAGGGAGTTGACTACTTTCAGACCTTCTCTCCCACCCCGAAGATGACTACTCTTCGGGTTCTGCTGCACGTTGCTGCTCACCGTGACAACGAGCTACACTCTCTTGACTTCAGCACTGCTTTCTTGCAGGGCAGCCTGCACGAGGAGATCTGGCTGCGTCGCCCACCTGGTTTCACTGGGTCTTTTCCTCTTGGCACCCAGTGGAGCCTCCGGCGCCCAGTCTACGGTCTCCGCCAGGCACCGCGTGAGTGGCACGACACACTGAGGACTACACTTGCGGCTCTTGGCTGTGCTCCCTCTACTGCCGACCCGTCGCTGTTTCTGCGCACCAACACTTCTTTGCCACCGTTCTACATCCTCGTGTACGTCGACGACTTGGTCTTTGCCACAGCTGACCCTACTGGACTCGCCCACGTGAAGTCCTAGCTGCAGAACAGACACACGTGCACTGACCTGGGTGAACTTCGCAGCTACCTTGGCTTGCAGATCACTCGGGACAGAGCACGCCGCACCATTACCCTGACTCAGTCACACATGGTGCAGCAGGTCCTTCAGCGCTTCGGCTTCACGTACTCCTCGCCTCACGCCACTCCTCTGCCTACTCGCCACTCGCTCTCAGCTCTGCCTTCGGATGAGTCTGTAGAGTCGAGTGGCCCGTACCCTGAGCTTGTTGGCTGCCTCATGTACCTGATGACCTGCACACGACCTGACCTTGCATACCCTCTTAGCATTCTCGCACGCTATGTTGCTCCTGGGAGACACAGACCGGAGCACATGGCTGCAGCAAAGAGGGTGTTGCGCTACTTGTGCTGTACGTCGGGCATGGGGCTTGTGCTTGGAGTGCAGAGTCCAGTGGTCCTCACTGGGCACGCAGACGCTTCTTGGGCTGACGACCAGGCTACGCAGTGGTCGTCACAGGGTTACACCTTCAGCCTTGGCTCCGGCTCTGTTTCGTGGCGGGCTACTCGCTCGTCTTCTGTTCTCGGCTCCAGTTGTGAGGTTGAGATCTACGCAGGAGCCATGGCTGCACAGGAGCTTCGCTGGCTCACCTACCTGCTGACTGACCTCGGAGAGCCGCCTCATTCTCCTCCAGTGCTGTACGTAGACAACAAGGCCATGCTGGCCTTGTGTTGGGAGCAGCGATTGGAGCACAGAACAAAGCACATTGCTCTCCGCTACTTTCTTGCTCGTGAGCTGCAGCAGCGTGGTCAGCTGCGTCTTGCGTACGTGGCCTCTGAGGCCAACACTGCTGATATCTTCACCAAGGCGCTTGCGCCTTGTGACCATCAGTGCTTCTGTACTTAGCTGGGCCTTGTGCCTACCTTGCCTCACTTGCTCACCTCTTGACCTTGCTTGTACTGTTACATATATATATACCTGCTCTTGCTTGTCTAGCCTTCTTTATATATATATACTGCTGCATGTGAACTGGCCTTCTGGCCTTGAACTTGTGCTCGGAATGTGTGGTGACTTTGTGATCCACACTGAGCTTGCTTTGCTTTGCTTTGCTTGACTGGTCTTGTGACCCCTTGTTCTCCCCCACTTTGCCTATGGGGGTGTGTCAGAACATTATAGCTCATGCATATTGTGTAGGCTATAATGGGGTAGCCCATAAGGGGTACAACCCAATTAGGGTTAGTACTTGTACCCAATTCATCCCTAGTTCATTCATTCTCGTTTCTTCTCATGTCACGTACAAAAAGGGAGCATCGCACATTGCTGACGCACTCATCCGCCCTACTGCCAAACTCCACGCCATCCTACTCGCCCAAACCAACCCACTGCTAAAAAACCGCCTATTCACCCACAGATACCGCACTGACCCATTTTTCACCACTGGGAATTCGCAACAGCTGACAGAAGCAAAGGGATTCTATTACGTAAATACAGACACCAACCGCATCTTGGTACCATCATATTCACTGTTAAGGGAATTGTTACTGTAGGAGGCACACGACGGGGTTACCTCGAGTCACTTCGGGGTAGAAAAAGCGCGACAACAACTGCAGTGGTGCTACTACTGGCCGAAGCTGTTGACCGACGTACAGCACCACGTGGGATCATGCCACGCGTGTCAGGTGATGAAAAGCTCGCACAAGAAAAAGGCGGGTCAGTTGCAGCCGATCTCACCGCCCGAGCGTGCCTGGCAGCAGGTTGTCGGAATATACTCTAGGCTGTTGTGGGGCACTCCTTATGGGGTACAGCCCTGATAGGTTTTGCCTATACAAACCTTGTACTGTTCCCTTTCTAATCATCATTCTTCGTTCTAACTTTCACATGGTTTCAGAGCAGGTTCCCTAGTGGGAACGTTTTTTTAGGGCCCGCCACCACGAACTTTTTTTTTTCTGCCCTGCCCAAAGCGCACTGCCGTGCGTGCCTGCCCCGTCACGCGCCTTGCGCCTGCCTACCCGTGCCCTTGAGCGCCTGCCCTACCCGCGCCCTCGAGCGCCTGCCCTGCCCGCGCCCTCGAGCGCCTGCCCTACCCGCGCCCTCGAACGCCTGCCCGTGGCCCTGACCTGCACGCCGCGCGCAGGCCTGCCCTGCACCCGCGACGCCGCCCCTGGTACCCGCGGCGCCGCCCCTGGACCCCGCGGCGCCACCCCTGGACCTCGCGATGCCGCCCCTGGACCCCGCGGCGCCGCCCCTGGACCCCGCGGCGTCGCCCCTAGACCCCGCAACGCCACCCCTGGACCTCGCGACGCCGCCCCTGGACCCCGCGACGCCGCCCTTTTACCCCGCGACGCCCCTGAGGGACCCGGGCGTCGCCCCTGCTCGTCGCGACGCCCTCGCGAGACCCGAGCGGCGCCGCTCCTGCTCGTCGCGACGCCCCTACGGGACCTGCGCGGCGTCGCCCCTGCTCATCGCGGCGCCCTTTGGGCGTCGCCCCTGCTTGTCGCGACGCCCTCTGGGCGCCGTCCCTGATTGTCGCGGCCCCCCCTGGGCGTCATCCCTACTCGTCGCGGCGCCCCCCCCCCCCCCCCCCCTTCCCCCCCCCCCCCCCCCCCCTCTGGCCGCCGCGCCCTGCCTCATCTGCGGCCCGCCCGCGCCCTGCTCCACCCCGCGCCCGCCCTTGGGGCGGCCGCCCCTGCCCTGCCCTGCCGCCATCGCGGCCCCGCCGTAGCCGTCGTCGCACCTCCAGCCGCCGTCACGACCCTGCCCCGCCGTTGCCGCCTTCGCGGCCCTGCCCAGCTGCAGCCGGCCGTCGAGCGCCTGCAGCCACCCGTCGAGCGCCGGACCTGCCCTACCCGTACCCGTTGAGCGCCTGCCCACTATCGCCGGTGGCATCTGCCCTACCCGCCTCTGGTGAGCATCTGCCCTACCCGCACTGCCCGCGCGCCTACCTTACCAGCCCGCTGCCGCGCGTACTACGCCTGCCTGCCAATCGAGCCGCGCCGCCCAGCCAAGCCGCGCTGCTCGGCCGAGCCCACCGCCCTGCCCTACTGAGCTGCGCTGCTCTGCCCTGCTGCTACTGCTGATCCGGCTGTCACTGCTACTACTGCTGCACTGCCACTCTTGCTGCAACTGCTGCTACTGGCGGTGGCCAGATGCAGCTCCAGCGACGTCCGCGTGAGTCCCTCATGCCCCAGCAGCTTTGTGAGTGGTACGCTAGTTAGGGTTGTAGGGGTGACCGTAGTGGGAGTTGCCCTGGAGCGGGTTGTTTGGGAGCTTCTGGCAACGGCCAGCTGCAGCTGCAGCGGCGTCCGCGCGAGACTCTTCCGCCGCACCAGCTTCGTGAGTGGTACGCTCAGAGTCGAGGGTCTCGGAGTACCGTTTGCTGCCCGTACGCCATTCGCACAGGGGATCGGGCTGGTCAGACTTGTCGGACGGTTGGTCACACACAGTCCCGCTGCTTTGCCTGTCTGAGCGACGCCTGGCATACCGAGTTTGGCAACGAGGCTGAGCTCCCCGATTGGCTGGACTTGCTTAGGCAGAGGGTAGATATCTTCGCTCTTGACTACGATGCTATCCTCACTGCCATTTATGCATTGCCTACTAGTGCTGAGGGTGCATTTTACCTGTGTGTGCTGCTTGACCCAGGTATAAAGTCTGCTGCTCTAGGTGATGGTGAGGCTGCTGCTCTAGGTGCTGGTGCGTCTACTGCTCCAGGTACCGGTGAGGCTGCTGCTCTAGGTGCTAGTGAGTCTCCTGCTCCAGGTGCTGGTGAGTCTGCTCTCTCTGGTACTGCGCCTGCTGAGGCCTTGCACACCTTCACGCTTGACTCAGGAGCTTACCGCTCCTTCTTTCACGACTGCACCACACTCACGCCGCTTAGTCAGCCGGTTGCAGTCTCCCTAACTGGGGTGATGATCGACTGGATCTGCGCTGCCCGTCGCCAGCTCAGCGAGAGTTTCGGCTCGGATCTTCCTGTTCTGCGTCTGCACTCCGACAGAGGTGGAGAGTTTTCCTCCAACCTTCTGCGAGCCTTCTGTCGTGCGGAGGGCATCCGCCAGATGTTCACGCTACCGGCCTCTCCACAGCAAAATGGGATTGCTCAGCGCCGCATTGGCATGGTCATGGACGTCTCTCGTACGTCCATGATCCATGCGGCTGCTCCCCATTTTCTGTGGCCGTTCGCGGTTCAGTACGCTACGCATCAGCTCAATCTCCAGCCCTGGGTCTCCATGCCGGAGACCACACCTACTCTGCGGTGGACAGGGAAGTTTGGCGATGCGTCTGCGTTCCGTGTCTGGGGATCTCGAGCTTTCGTCCGCGACTTGTCTGCGGACAAGCTGTCCTCCCGTGCTGTTCCCTGCGTCTTCCTTCGCTTCCCCCCTGACGCGCCTAGTTGGTAGTTTTACCACCCCACCTCGCGCCGTGTTCTGTCCTCTCAGGACGTCACGTTTGACGAGTCGGTTCCTTACTACCGTCTCTTCCCCTACCGCACTTCCCCCCTCCCCCCCCCCCCCCCCCCCCCGCCGCTCTTCCTCGCGCCAGGTTCTCCCCCGGTAGACCCCCTCCCCCCTGAGGGCCCTGCCCCCTCAGGTGTCTCCCAGGTAAACGCAGTCGAGCCTGTCGAGGTAGCTGTTGACTCAGGTGCTGCTAGGGGTGCTGAGCCTGCGGGTGCCGGGTCTGGGGGTGCTGAGCCTGAGCGTGCGTAGCCTGGGGGTGCTGAGTCCGGGGTTGCTGAGCCTGGGGATGCTGAGCCTGGGGGTGCTGAGCCTGGGTTGCTGAGTCTGGGGGTGCGGAGCCTGAGGGTGCTGAGCCTGCAGGTGTGGAGTCTGGAGGTGCTGAGCCTGGAGGTCGTTCGGGTGCTTCGTCACTCTCTCCACAGCAGCTACGCAAGTGGTTTGCTCGGCGCTGGAGCCGTGCTGCTGCAGCTGGTGGTGCTGCTGGAGCTGGAGCTTCTGGAGGTGCTGGAGCAGGCGGTGCTGCTGGAGTGGGTGCTGCTGGAGGTGCTGGAGCTGGCGCTACTGGAGCTACTGGGGCTTCTGGTGGTCCTGCTAGAGCTGGAGCTGCTGGAGGTGCTGGAGCTGGCAGTGCTGCTGGAGCGGGTGCTGCCGGAGGTGCTGGAGGTGGCGCTAGTGGAGCTATTGGGGCTTCTGGTGGTCCTGCTGGAGCTGGAGCTGCTGGAGGTGCTGGAGCTGGCGGTGCTGCTGGAGCCGGTGCTTCTGGGGGAGCTGGAGTTGGCGCTGCTAGAGCTGCTGGAGGTACTGCTGGAGCTGGTGGTGCTGCAGGAGTTGGAGCTGACGATTGAGGTGCTGGTGTTGCCTCTGCTAATTCTGGAGGCGCTGCGCGGCCGCGGCCGTACTTCGTTCTGCTCCTTGAGCAGGTTCTTGGTCTCCCGCCTTCTACTAGTCGTGCTCCTTCCTTAGAGTGTCCACCGCCTGTCCAGTCGCAGTCGCTGTTCCAGCCCGCCTCCCCACGTCCTGCTCCTTCTCCTTACACTGGTCCGACCGGAGGTCTTACGGAGCGTCGTGAGCCTGAGTCTCGTCCTGTGTCGCCTGTTCGTGATGCTCGCATTAGTCGTCGTGGTCCGCGTCAACGTCCTCCTCCTGTCCCCGACACGCACCAGATGGCACTGCGTCCTTCCACTGCTCCGGAGCGTATCCCTTTGTCGTCTCCTCCTGCGTCCTCTCTTCCTGGCCTTGCTGACCCGGAGTCTGACTCCCTTCGTGCTGCTAGTCCTACTATCACGCGTCTCCTAGCCACTATTGTCACTGACCCTTCCTTTGAGTCTACTGCTGCGTCTGCTCTTGTTGCTGAGCTTGTCGATTCTGCTGCTCACTGTCGTCTAAACTACGCCGCTAGACTTGTTGCTGAGTCTGAGTTGTCAAACATACATGACATAGTCTGTGTAGGGTGTAGTGGGGTAGACCATATGGGGTACAACACTGCTAGGTTTCCCTACTTGTACCCATCTCCTTGCTAGTTCAGTCATTCCTCTTTCTTCACTTGGTATAGAGCGGGTTCCCTAGTGGGACCGTTTCTTCCTAAGGGCCCACCATCTAATTTTTTTTTCCTACCCTGCCCGAAGTGTGCTTCGCACTCTGACCTGCCCTACCGTTTCGCGGCCCCTTAGCGGCCTGCCCTGCTCCTGAGGCCCGTTGCGATCCCCCTTTGCGGCCCCTTTGCGGCCCCTTAGCGACCCCTTCGCGGCCCCTTAGCGGCCCCCCTTCGCGGCCCCTTAGCGGCCCCTTCGCGGCCCCTTCGCTGCCCCTTTGTGGCCTCTTCGCGGCCCCTTAGCGGCCCCCCCTTCGCGGCCCCGTAGCTACCCCTTCGCGGTCCCTTAGCGGCCCCTTCCTGCCCCCTTCACGGCCCCTTCGCGGCCCCGCCCCGTTGCCCGTAGCAGCCCCGCCCCGTTGCCAGTCGCGGCCTCGCCCCGTCGCCACCCGGGTGTTCCCCCTGCCTCGTCGCGACGCCTCAGCGGGACCCGCGCGCCGCCCCTGCCTCGTCGCGACGCCCTTGCGGGACCCGCGAGGCGCGGCTCCTGCGCGTCGCGACGCCCCAACGGGACCCGGGCGTCGCCCCCGCTCGTCGCGACGACCATGCGGGACTCGCGCGGCGTCGCCCCTGCCCGCCGCGGCGCCCTGCCCTAACCCGCGCCGACCTTCGGACGGCCGCCCCTGCCCGCCGCGGCGCCCTGCCCTAACCCGCGCCGACCTTCGGACGGCCGCCCCTGCCCCCGCCCCTTGTAGCAGCTGGCTCTGCAGCATCCGCCCCTGGCCCCTGGAGCAGCCGCCCCTGCAGCAGCCGCCCCTGGCTCCTGGAGCAGCCGCACCTGCAGCAGCCGCCCTTGGCCACTGGAGCAGCCGCCCCTGCAGCAGCCGCTTCTGGCCCCTAGGGAAGCCGCCCCTGCAGCAGCTGCCCCTAGCCCTTGGAGCAGCCGCCCCTGGAGCAGCCGCCCCTGGCCCGTGGAGTAGCCGCCCCTGGAGCAGCCGCCCCTGCAGCTGTCGCGGAGCCCTTGCCCTGCAGTGGTAGCGGCCTCGCCATTGCCGCCGTCGTACGCCTGCCCTTCTCGCCACTGGTGAGCACTGCCCTGCCCGTACTGCTGTTCCTGCTGCTCCTGCTGCTACTGCTCTTTCTACTGCTACTGCTGCTCCTGGCGTGGCCAGATGCAGCTCCAGCGCCGTCCGCGTGAGTCCCTCACGCCCCAACAGCTTCGTGAGTGGTACGCTAGTTGGGGTTGTAGGGGTGGCCGCGCTGCTACTATTGCTACTGCTGCTACTGCGGCTACTACAGCTACTACTGCTACTGCTACTACTGCGGCTAATACTGCTACTGCTACTTCTGGCGGTGGCCAGCTGCAGCTCCAGCGACGTTCGCGTGAGCCCCTCCTGCCCCGGAAGCTTCGCGAGTGGTACGCTAGTTGGGGTTGTCGGGGTGGCCGTAGTGGGAGTCGTCCTGGGGTGAGTAGTTCGGGAGCTTCTTGTAGTGGCCAGGTGAAGCTGCAACGTCGTCCGCGCGAGACCCTTTCGCCCCAGCAGCTTCGCGAGTGGTACGCTCAGAGTAGAGAGTCAGTGAGTAGTGCTCGCTGCCCGTACGTCATTCGCACAGGTGTCCGGATTGGTCAGCCTTGCGGGACTCCTTGTTACACAGAGTCCCGCTGCTTCGCCCGTCTGAGCGACGCTTGGCGTACAGATTTGGCGACGACGCTAAGCTCCCCTCCTGGCTCGAACTACTTAGGCAGAGGGTAGATATCTTTGCTCTTGACTATGATGCTCTTCTCACTGCAATGTATGCATTGTCTACTAGTGCTGAGGTTGCCTGTCACCTGTGTTTGCCGCCTGACCCCGGTATCCAGTCTGCTGCTCTAGGTGCTGGTGAGGCTGCTGCTCTAGGTGCTCGTGCGTCTCCTGCTCCAGGTGTCGGTGAGGCTGCTGCTCTAGGTGCAAGTGTGTCTCCTACTCCAGGTGCTGGTGAGTCTGCTCTCTCTGGTGCTGCGCCTGCTGCGGTCTTGCACACCTTCACCCTTGACTCGGGTGCTTCCCGCTCCTTCTTTCGAGACCACACCACCCTCACGCCGCTTAGTCGGCCGGTTGTAGTCTCCCTGGCAGACCCCTCCGGGGGTCCTTGTCCTTGCTCACTACTCCACTGTCCTACCGTGTCCGGCGACCCCGTCTGGCTCCGTGTCAGGTCTTTACCTCCCCTCGTTCTCTACGAACTTGGTGAGTGGTGCTGACCTGCAGGATGGAGGGGTTGACCAGTTCACTCCTGCGAGTCAGCGAGTGACCCACTGCACGTGTGCTCGGACGGGCCGACACTTGGCCACGTTTACCCGTCAGCCGGGGTCAAGCCTGTACACACTGACGACTGAGTCTCCTTCGGTTACTGCGTCTGGTCAAGTTGTTGCGTCGGGTCAGGTGTCTGCTGCAGCTTCTCGGTCTGGTCCTGAGTCTGCCCCCTGCTCGTGTTGCCTCCAATCCCACCAGACTCTCCTCTGGCACCACCGCCTTGGTCACCCCTCCCTGCCTCGTCTCCGAGGCATGGCCTCCCGTGTCCTTGTCTCTGGTCTCCCCAGGTCCCTCCCTCCCCTTCATCCGGGGCCTGCCCCTACCTGCGTTCCCAGTGTCGAGGGAATGCAGCGCACCGCTCCTCACTCCTCCGAGTTTCCTCCGACAGAGGCTCCGCTGCAGACTCTCCACATGGACGTGTGGGGCCCCGCCCGCGTCCGTGGACAGGGTCATGAGCGTTACTTCCTGCTCGTGGTTGACGACTACTCACGTTACACCACAGTCTTCCCCTTGCGCCGCAAGGGTGAGGTCACTGAGGTGTTGATCGATTGGATCCGCGCTGCTCGTCTCCAGCTCAGAGAGAGTTTCGGCTCGGACTTTCCTGTTCTGCGTCTGCACTTCGACAGAGGTGGAGAGTTTTCCTCCGACCTTCTGCGAGCCTTCTGTTGTGCGGAGGGCATCCGCCAGACGTTCATACTTCCGGCCTCTCCACAGCAAAATGGGATTGCTCAGCGCCGCATTGGCATGGTCATGGACGTCGGTCGTACGTCCATGATCCATGCGGCTGCTCCCCATTTTCTGTGGCCATTCGCGGTTCAGTACGCGGCGCATCAGATCAACCTTCAGCCCCGGGTCTCCATGCCGGAGACCACCCCTGCTCTGCGGTGGACGAGGAAGGTTGGCGATGCGTCTGCTCTGCTCCGTGTCTGCGGATCTCGAGCTTTCGTCCGCGACTTGTCTGCGGACAAGCTGTCCTCCCGTGCTGTTCCCTGCATCTTCCTTGGCTTCCCCCCTGAAGCGCCTGGTTGGCATTTTTACCACCCCACCTTGCGCCGTGTTCTGTCCTCTTGAGACATCACGTTTGACGAGTCGGTTCCCTACTACCGTCTCTTCCCCTACCGCACTGCTCCCCTTCCCCCCCCCGCCGCTCTTCCTCGCGCCAGGTCCCCCCCCGGTAGACCCCCTCCCCCCCCAAGGTCCTGCTCCCTCAGGTGCGTCCCAGGTAGACGCGGTCGAGCCTGTCGAGGTAGCTGTTGACTCTGGTGCTGCTAGGGGTGCTGAGCCGGCAGGTGCCGGGTCTGGGGGTGCTGAACCTGAGCGTGCGGAGCCTGGGGGTGCTGAGTCTGGGGGTGCTGAGCCTGGGGATGCTGAGTCTGGGGGTGCTGAGCCTGGGGTTGCTGAGTCTGGGGGTGCGGAGCCTGAGGGTGCTGGGCCTACTCGTGTGGAGTCTTCTGGTGCTGGGCCTGGAGGTCCTTCCGGTGCTTCGTCCCGGCGGGAGCCACTCTCTCCGCCGGAGCTGCGTGAGTGGTTTGCTAGGCGTTGGCGCCATGCTGCTGGAGCTCGTGGTGCTTCCGGCGCTGGAGGTTCTGCTGCGGCTGTAGGTCCTTCTGCTGCTGGGGCTGCTAGGGGTTCTGGAACCACGGGTCTCGGAGGTGCTCGTACTGGAGGTACTGGAGCTGCCGGGCCTGGTGGTGCTACTGGTGCTGGAGCTGCTGGCGGTGCTGGAGCTGGCGGTGCTGCTAGAGTAGGTGCTGCAGGAGGTACTTGAGCTGGAGCTGCTTCGTCTTCCGGTGGTCCTGCTGGAGCTGGAGGTGCTGGAGCTGGGGGTGCTAATGGAGGTGCTGCTGGAGGTGCTGGAGCTGGAGGTGCTACTAGAGGAGGTGCTCCTGTGGGTGCTGAAGTTGGCGCTACTGGAGCAGCTGGTGGAGCTGCTAGAGCTGTTAGAGCTGACGCTGGGGGTGCTGGTGCTGTCCCTGCTGGTTCTGGAGGTGCTGCGCGGCCACGGCCGTACTTCGTTCCGCTCCTTGAGCAGGTTCTTGGTCTTCCGCCCTCTACTGGTCCTGCTCCTCCCTTAGAGTGTCTACCGCCTGTCCAGTCCGAGTCAAGGTTACAGCCCGCCTCCCCACTGCCTGCTCCTTCTCCCTACAATGTTCCTACTGGAGGTCTTGCTGAGCGTCGTGAGCCTGCGTCTCGTCCTGCGTCGCCTGTTCGTGCTGCTCGCACTGGTCGTCGTGTTCTGCATCAGCATCCTCCTTCGGTCCCAAGCACGCACCAGATGGCACTGCGTCCTTCCACTGCTCCCCTGCGTGTTCCTTTGCCGTCTCCTCCAGAGTCCTCTCTTCCTGTTCTTGCTGACCCGGAGTCTGACTCCCTTTGACCTGCCAGTCCTAGTGTCACGCGTAACCTGGCTACTGTTGTCACTGACCCTTCCTTTGAGTCCACTGCTGCATCTGCCTTAGTGGCTGAGCTTGTCGACTTCGCTGCTCACTGTCGTCTAGACTACGCTGCTAGTCTTGTTGCTGAGTCTGAGTCTGTCTGTCCTCCGTCCGTCGGGGGTGAGTGTGCTCTTAGCACGGACGTCCTTGAGGACAGGCAGGAGGAGTTCCAGTGTTTTTCTACTGCTTTACCTCATCTCGTATCCATGCTGATTGCCCCTCAGGGAGACCCGGATGCACCAGACATCCCGACTCCGCGCTCTTACGCAGAGGCGAAAGAGGGTCCCAACTCCTCTCAGTGGCAGTCAGCCATGGACGCAAAGATGGCTTCCTGGAAGTCCACACGCACCTACGTTGATGAGGTTCCCCCACCTAGGGCGAACATCGTTAGTGGCATGTGGATTTTAAGGGTGAAGCGGCCGCCGGGTTCTCCGCCTGTCTTCAAGGCGCGTTACGTGGCTCGAGGCTTCAGTCAGCGGCAGGGAGTTGAGTACTTTCAGACCTTCTCTCCCATCCCGAAGATGACCACTCTTCGGGTGCTGCTGCACATAGCCGCTCAGCGCGACAACGAGCTCCACTCTCTTGACTTCAGCACTGCTTTCCTACAGGGCAGCCTGCACGAGGAGATCTGGCTGCGCCGCCCACCTGGCTTCACTGGGTCGTTTCCTCCTGGTACCCAGTGGAGCCTCCGGTGGCCAGTCTACAGTTTTCGCCAAGCGCCCCGTCAGTGGCACGACACACTGAGGACTACACTTGCGGCTCTTGGCTTTGCTCCTTCTACTGCCGACCCGTCACTATTTCTACGCACCGACACCTCTTTGCCGCCGTTCTACATCCTCGTGTACGTCGACGACTTGGTCTTTGCCACTGCTGACACTGCTGGACTCGCCCACGTGAAGTCGGAACTGTAGAGGAGACACATGTGCACAGACCCGGGTAAACTGCGAAGCTACCTTGGCTTGCAGATCACCCGGGATAGAGCACGGCGCACCATTACCCTGACTCAGTCACACATGGTGCAGCAGGTCCTTCAGCGCTTCGACTTCACGTACTCCTCGCCTCAGGCCACTCCTTTGTCTACTCACCACTCGCTCTCAGCTCTGCCTTCGGATGAGTCCGTAGAGCCGAGTGGCCCGTACCCTTAGCTTGTTGGCTGCCTCATGTACCTGATGACCTGCACACGACCTGACCTGGCATACCCTCTTAGCATCTTGGCACGCTATGTTGCTCCTGGGAGACACCGACTAGAGCACATGGCTGCAGTGAAGAGGGTGTTGCGCTATTTGTGCAGTACGTCGGGCATGGGGCTAGTGATTGGAGGGCGGAGTCCAGTGTTCCTCACTGGTCACGCAGAAGCGTCTTGGGTTGAAGACTTGGCTACGTAGCGGTCGTCACAGGGTTACACCTTCAGCCTTGGTTCCGGCTTTATCGAGTGGCGGTCTACCCGCTCGTCTTCTGTTCTCAGCTCCAGTTGTGAGGCTGAGATCTACGCAGGGGCCATGGCTGCACAGGAGTTACGTTGGCTCACCTACCTGCTGACTGACCTGGGAGAGCAGCCTCGTTCTCCTCCAGTTCTGTACGTAGACAACAAGGCCATGCTGGCCTTGTGTCGGGAGCATAGACTGGAGCACAGATCGAAGCACATTGCTCTTCGCTACTTCCTTGCTCGTGAGCTACAGCAGCGTGGTCAGCTGCGCCTTGCTTACGTGGCCTCTCGGGCCAACACTGCTGATATCTTAACCAAGGCACTTCAGCCTTGTAATCATCAGCGCTTTTGTACGATGCTAGGACTTGTGCCTACTTGGCCTCACTTGCTCACTTCTTGACTTTGCTTGTATTGTGATCTGTATATACCTGCACTTGCATGCTTACCCTTGCTAGGTTTTGGTCACTACTTTGCTTGTTCACCTTGATATATAACTCTGCATGTGAACCGGCCTTGTGGCCCTGTGCTTGTGCTCACATTGTGTGGTGACGTTGTGATCCACCCTGAGCTTGCCTTGCTTTGCTTGACCGGTCTTGTGACCTCTTGTTCTCCCCCACTTTGCCTATGGGTGTGTGTCAAACATACATGACATAGTCTGTGTAGGTTGTAGTGGGGTAGACCATATGGGGTACAACACTACTAGGTTTCCCTACTTGTTCCCATCTCCTTGCTAGTTCAGTCATTCCTCTTTCTTCACATGAGTCTGTCTGTCCTCCGTCCGTCGGGGGTGAGTGTGCTCTTAGCACGGACGTCTTTGAGGACAGGCAGGAGGATTTCCAGTGTTTTGTTGCTGCTTTACCTCATCTCGTGTCCATGCTGCTTGCCCCTCAGGGAGACCCGGATGCACCCGACATCCAGGCCCCGCGCTCTTACGCAGAGGCGATAGAGGGTCCCTACTCCTCTCAGTGGCAGTGACTGCCATGGACGCAGAGATGGCTTCCCAGAAGTCCACAGGCACTTTCGTTGACGAGGTTCCCCAACCTAAGGCGAACATTGTTGATGGCATGTGGATTTTCTGGGTGAAGCGGCCGCCGGGTTCTCCGCCTATCTTCAAGACGCTCTACGTTGCTCGAGGCTTCAGTCAGTGATAGGGAGTTGACTACTTTCATACCTTCTCTCCCACCCCGAAGATGACCACTCTTCGGGTGCTGCTGCACGTCGCCGCTCAGCGTGACTACGAGCTTCATTCTCTTGACTTCAGCACTGCTTTCCTACAGGGCAGCCTGCACGAGGAGATCTGGCTGCGCCGCCCACCTGGCTTCACTGGGTCGTTTCCTCCTGTTACTCAGTGGAGCCTCCGGCGGCCAGTCTACGGTCTCCGTCAGGCGCCTCGTGAGTGGCACGACACACCGAAGACTACGCTTGCGACTCTTGGGTTTGCTCCTTCCACTGCTGACCCGTCGCTGTTTCTACGCACTGACACCACTCTACCGCCGTTCTACATCCTCGTGTACGTCGACGACTTGGTCTTTGCCACTGCTGACACTGCTGCAGTGGCCCACGTGAAGTCCGAGCTGCAGAAGAGACACACATGCATAGACCTCGGTAAGCTGCGCAACTATATTGGCTTGCTGATCACCCGGGACAGAGCACGGCACACCAGTACCTTGACTCAGTCACACATGGTGTAGCAGGTCCTTCAGCGCTTCGACTTCACGTACTCCTCGCCACAGTCCACTCCTCTGTCTACTCGCCACTCGCTCTTAGCTCTGCCTTCGAATGATTCCGTAGAGCCGAGTGGCCCGTACCTAGAGCTTGTGGGCTGCCTCATGTACCTGATGGCCTGCACTCGACCTGACCTGGCATACCCTCTTAGCATCCTGGCATGCTATGTTGCTCCTGGGAGACACCGACCAGAGCACATGGATGGAGATAAGAGGGTGTTGCGCTACCTGTGCTGTACGTCGGCCATGGGGCTCGTGCTTGGAGGAAGGGCTTGAGTTGTCCTGACTGGTCACACAGACGCTTCTTGGGTTGACGACTTGGCTACGTAGCGGTCGTCACAGGGTTACACCTTCAGCCTTGGTTCCGGCTCTATTTCGTGGCGGTCTTCCCGCTTGTCTTTCGTTCTCGGCTCCAGTTGTGAGGCTGAGATCTACGCTGGGGCCATGGCTGCACAGGAGTTACGCTGGCTCACCTACGTGCTGGCCGACTAGGGAGGGGCGCCTCGTTCTCCTCCAGTTCTGTACGTCGACAACAAGGCCATGATTGCCTTGTGTCAGGAGCACAGACTGGAGCACAGAACGAAGCATATTGCTCTTCGCTTCTTCCTTGCTCGAGAGTTGCAGCAGTGTGGTCAGCTTCGTCTTGCTTACGTGGCCACTCGGGCCAACACTGCTGATATCTTTACCAAGGCACTTCAACCTTGTGATCATCAGCGTTTCTGTACTCCGTTAGGTCTTGTGCCTACCTTGCCTCACTTGCTCACCTCTTAACTTTGCTTGTACTGTGATCTATATATACCTGCTTACACTTGTTAGGTTGTGATCACTGTACTGCTTGTTCACCTTGATATATAACTCTGCATGTGAACTGGCCTTGTGACCTTTTGCTTGTGCTCAGAATGCGTGGTGACGTCGTGATCCATCATGAGCTTGATCTTGCCTTGTTCTGTTGCATGTCCCCCACTTTGCCTGTGGGGGTGTGTCAGAACTATACTCTAGGCTGTAGTGGGGCACTCTTTATGGGGTACAGCCCTTATAGGTTTTGCCTATATAAACCTTGTACTATTCCATTTCTAATTATCATTCTTCGTTCTAACTTTCACACAGGTTACCATGGATTTCGTCACCAGGTTACCATGGATTTCGCATGGGGTTACCTTCGAGCCCTGTAGTTGATGACGCAGCTACGGTTTGTTACGAGAGTACGAACTCGGGGAGTCAGAAGAGTCGAAACGACGCTGGTAACCGTCTGACCAAGTCTGATGCAGGCAGAAACATTTGAAGTGAAAATAGTGGGAACATGTTTGGAATGGGTTCCCGTGCCGCACAGTTTTGAACTCTGCTGTAATAAGGGAATGTACCCCTTAGAGTACATGGCTAGTCTAGGTCGTTTAGTATTCCTTTGTATTTCCTTCATAAACTCGATGTATGCATGCTATTATCAATCTCAGTCATTTACATTCAATCTGACCTGAGTTCAACACTTCCGCTATAACACTACCCTGCAATCAACCCTGAGTGGTCCTTCGCTAAGTCCCACTTGGATTGTAACACGGTTGTTGTGACCGACTGACGAAAATGGCCCACTTCGCTTCGTGCAGGAAATCGATCTTAGTCGAAGAAACCGCTCGCCTGTTCATCGCGACCGTCATACGATTGCACGGGATAGCAGGCACAATAATCAGCGACCGCGACATGAAGTTTACTAGCAACTTCTAGAAGAACCTTTGGGAGCAGTTCGGGACCCACGAGCAGTTCGGGACCCGGGAACAGTTCGGGACCCGAGAGCAGTTCAGTTCGTCGTACCACCCCTATACCAATGGTCAGACGGAACGGACAAACCAAACCATGGAGTAGTATTCGTGCTACGTGCGGCGACCCGACAACATGGGAGCAACAGTTGCTGCTAATCGAGTTCGCCTACAACAACGTCACGTCGGCACCGACGCAGCAGTCACAGTTTTACTTGAACTACGGGCAAAACCCTACAATGGGCCCATAAAGCCGAGCCCGGACAATCCAATGCCACGCACACAACAATTCGCCGAGATTCTGCAAGCTACGGGGACGCGAGTAGCCGATGCAATCAACTAGAATCTATCCTCGTTTTAGAATTTCTTAGCAAGTTCTGTAGGTTTAGGGTAATTTCCGCTCTGGACACAAATGTCTCAATCGCGACATACAACCGCTGTACCAGTCTGCACCGCATTACACCTAAGTGTCGAACATTTCCACCGCACTGCATCTCTTCGTTTGAGACACGAGGCCTGTACATGCGCGGCGTTTTTGTCCTGTGTGTTTGTTGTCTGCTCCGTCCCTGTATGTTGAGCTTTCGTGGCTGAACCAGCAGCGGATGTGAAACGCCTGTCCCTTCTCGCCAGTCCCTTTTCGATAGCTGGTTGGCTTGACGGAATCAACTGCAGGTGTGAAGTTCCGCTTCCTTATTCGCCGCCAGTGTGCGCGCAGACTCGATAGCAGGTTGGCGCGCGGAACACCAAGCGGGCGACGATGGGCGGAGTGAAGCGACGACTGGCGGCGGAAACAGTCTCCGCGGTGCGCGACGATGGCGATGCGGCGACGACGGTGGCGACGAAAGCGAAGAGGAGTGAGCGACGGCTGACGAGGGAGATGGATCGGAACGAGCAGGCCGAGGCGGCGCGGCGCGACGAGGGGCGAGAAGATCGATTCGGCGAATACGAAGAGCGCGAGGAGAGCGGGGAGAGCGGGGAGAGCGGGGACGAGGGGACAGAGAAGATCGTGGCGGAAGCAGGGGAGAAAGGGGAGGAAGCGGGTGGGGAAGGGGAGGAGGTTGAGGAGGAGGAGGAGGAGGAGGAGGAGGAGGAGGAGGAGGAGGAGGAGGAGGAGGAGGAGGAGGAGGAGGAGGAGGAGGAGGAGGAGGAGGAGGAGGAGGAGGAAAAGGTGGATTATGGAGAAGACGAGATTGATAGAGAGGAATACGAGGGGGAGGGTAAGGAGGAGCGGGAGGGGGGAAATGGCCGAAATGCAGAAAAGACGAGGGAAGAGGGGGCGGGTAAAGAGGAGGAGGAAGAGGAAGGGAAGGAGGCGGAGGAGGGGGAAGAGGAGGAGTCGGATGAGGAGAGTGAGGAGGGGGAAGAGGTGTGGGAGGGAAGGGAGCAGTCAAAGTCAGTGCAGGAGGGGGGTGATGGATGGATGGATGAAGATGGCGAGGAGGAAGAAGAGGAGGAGGAAGAAGAGGAGGAGGGGGAGGATGTGGAGGAGGAGGAGGACGACGAGGAAGAAGAGGAAGAAGAAGAGGAGGAAGAAGAGGAGGACGGGGAGGGGGAGGAGTTGATGGAGGCGGAGAGGGCAGTGAGGGAGAGGGAGGTGAGGGGCGTGCGGGTGGAGGGCTTCCGTGTGGTGCGCCGCTCGGGCACTCGCCTGCACTTCTGCGCCAAGTGCCACTTCCCCATCGCCTCCTACGGCCGCCTTGTAAGTTCCCCTGGCACGTCCCCCCATCACCACCGCTCTCAACCGCACTACCACGTGGTGCACTGCTCGGGCACCCGCCTGCACTTGTGCGCCAAGTGCAGCCTCCCCATCGCCTCCTATGGCTGCCTCGTGAGCTCCCATCCCACGCACCCCCCATCCCCACTACCCCCCAGCCTCTCCCCACTGCCTCGCGCACCTCACCTCCCCCCACTGCCTCGCGCACCTCCCCCCACTGCCTCACGCACCCCTCCTCTTTCACCTCCGCACCCCCCCTCCTTCACCTCTGCACCCCTCCTCTTTCACCTCCGCACCCCCCCTCCTTCACCTCTGCACCCCTCCTCTTTCACCTCCGCACCCCCCCTCCTTCACCTCTGCACCCCTCCTCTTTCACCTCCGCACCCCCCCTCTTTCACCTCTGCACCCCCCCTCTTTCACCTCTGCACCCCTCCTCTTTCACCTCCGCACCCCTCCTCTTTCACCTCCGCACCCCTCCTCTTTCACCTCCGCACCCCTCCTCTTTCACCTCCGCACCCCTCCTCTTTCACCTCTGCACCCCTCCTCTTTCACCTCCGCACCCCTCCTCTTTTGCCTCCGCAACCCCCCTCTTTCACCTCCACGTTCCCTCCTCATTCTCCTCTCTCTCACTCCCTTCTGAGCTAGGCATGAGCACGGGTGAACCCGTTCCGCCATGGGTCGAACCTTAGTCGGGCTGATGGCAGGATCGGGCTGAAGCAGGCAGTTCGTGAGCAACCTGGGCTCAGGTTCCCCCAAGTGTACCCAGTCTATTAGAGGTTCGGGTCGAACCTTAGTCGGCTCGTTGGAGGGGGAGGGGCGGTTTGAGTTCAGCCCGGGCCATCTCGTTGTAGTCTCCCTCGGTATGGGTAGTTTTTATTTAGGCGCCTCAAAGGTAATTAGTTTCACTAACTATTGGAAGCCAGCCAGTCATACAATACAAACATGGTACTTTGGTGGGGAATGAGGTCAGTCAGAGACTAGGCTGGCCAGAAAGATGAAGGCTGGAGCTAAGAAGTGAGCTCCGGCTTTTCATCGCTTAGTCCTAAAACCACCCTCACGCAATCTGTCACATGTGTTCTGTCACATGTGTTCTGTCACATGTGTTCTGTCACATGTGTTCTGTCACATGTGTTCTGTCACATGTGTTCTGTCACATGTGTTCTGTCACATGTGTTCTGGCCAGGCCACGCAACATTCGCATTGGGCCGCAGCTTGAGTCAAACCGGCCCGAACCCGATTCGACTTTCCGCAAGCAGGCAAAAGTCAAACCTTGTCAGTTCACTTCACTTGAGCCGAATCCAGCCCGGCCCGACCCAGGCCGACCAGTCCAAGAAAAAGGCCAGGCCCGGGTCGAAAACGAACCGGTTGGGCATGGGCTAGTCTGGGTTTGGCTGTTTGGTCATGCAGGTTTGAGTGAATCCTCCTCCGGGTTCGTTGATTGAGGTCCATGCCCACTCTATCTGCCCACTCTATCTGCCCACTCTATCTGCCCACTCTATCTGCCCACTCTATCTGCCCACTCTATCTGCCCACTCTATCTGCCCACTCTATCTGTCCACTCTATCTGCCCACTCTATCTGCCCACTCTATCTGCCCACTCTATCTGCCCACTCTATCTGCCCATTCTATCTGCCCACTCTATCTGCCCACTCTATCTGCCCACTCTATCTTTAGCTTGCCGCTCATCCATTCCCCCACCACCAGGATCCCTGCTCACACGCATTCCATTCCCGTATGCATGCTTTTTGCATCAAATCGTGTCTCGATCCATCCATCCCCATCCCCACCACCAGGAGCCCTGCACGCACGCATTCTGACTCGAATCTGAATGCTTCGGTTTCATACCTTCTCTTCTAAATCTCCGTATGCATGCTTTTGCCTCAAAGTGCGCCTCTGTTCATCCGTTTCCACCCCCGCCCGCCACCAGGAGCCTTGCACGCACGCATTCTGCCTCAAGTGTGCCTCTGCGCTCAAAGCCTGCTACAGGTCAGCCCCGCTAGTTACCCGGTTAAACCCCTTTTCATGTCAGCCACTTAACGCCCGCCTGGCTGCTGCTCTGTGGGTGTGCACTTGTGGGTGGATGCAAGTCTGCAAGAGGGCAAGTCGAGCTGCATGCTAGCCCGTTAGCGTTCAGAGCTTGCACTGGAGGAGACTCATCCCCACCTGTGGGTTAACACCCGCCTGGCTGCCATGCAGCTCGTCCCGCCTGGCTTCGCTGTGGGTGTGCACCTGTGGGTGGATGCAAGTCTGCAAGAGGGCGAGGCGAGTTGCATGCCAGCCCGTTAGCGTTCAGAGCTTTGCGAGTCCAGCGATTTTTCTTATAGTTGCAAAAATGCTTCGGCGGGCAGCTAAAACAATCAGGCAAGAAAGGTCCACCCTTGGATTGGTTTCGGGACATAATTGCCTGCGAAGTGGCTGTTATGGCGTTTAAGTTGCAGTTATAATTGTCGGTCAAGAAAAACCGAAGCCTTAATGGCGAGTTGGAGTTTGCAGAATCAGATATTTGTGTTGTGCGTTGGTTGGGTTTTGTCGATGTTGTGCGGTGTTCAAAGCTTTTGGGGGCTGAAATGTTAGTTGGTTTGGTTTGGGGTTGCTTTTTTGTGAAGCAGCTTTTAGATTTCAAGACTTCGAGCCGGAATTACTACGTGAAAGTGTTTGTGCAAAATTTCTACAGCGAGGCTTAAAAAAAAGTCTACGGAACCTTCGGTGTCAAAATGATCGTCAAGTGTTTTGTTGCTTGGCGCTCATTTTCCAGAGCCCACGCATAGCAGCCCCTTCCAGCACCCTCACACTTTGAACACGAGCCCAAACGCTTGGCAGGTATTTGCCGTCAGCACCCCACTGTTCCCTCTCCAAGTTTGCATCTTTAATCATATTTCACCAACTCAAGAGCGCGGCCTTGTTGCTCCGCATAATTTTTATCTCCTCATCGCTTAAGATGTGTTGCACCATGGAAACCATCCGCGCGATGGTTCTACAAGATGCCGGCACTATTGTATGGAGCACACGCGTTATAGCAGACCACGTGCTCCCCTCCACCCAAGTCCGAAACTCCCTCCCAGGTTTCTGCTTCAGTGACACGTGTACCATCGAAAAAATCTTGCCCATTGATTATTTTGTTTTGCGTGGATTCTAAGGGCAAGTGGTTCATATTTCTCACGCACTCTTTCGTATCAGAATTATCACGCTATTCACACCCATCCGTCGCAACCTTCTTCCTTCTCCTCCTCCCCATCCCCGTGACATGACCATCCTCCGCTCCCCTCCCCATCTGTTCACCCATCCCGCCATCCCCTCACCCACCCCCTCACGCATCCCCTCACCATCCCGCCCTCCCAGCACCCTCTACATCTGCGCTGCACCCAACTTCTACACCTTGTTCCTTTGCCCCCCATGCCCATCCGCACTCTTATTTCTCCCTCCCTCCCTCCCTCGCTCCGTCCCTCATTCCCTCTCTCCCTCCCACCAGGTGCCTGGCGCCTATCACAGCAGTGCACCCTGTCTCCGCGTACCAAGGAGGCCTCTACATCTGCGCCGCCCCCAACTGCTTCCTCTCCTTCCCCCGCCTCTCTCTCCTCTCCTCCCACACCCGCTCCGCCCACCCATCGATCGCCCCCCACCCCTCCCGCCCCCACCTCCTCCTCCCCACTCCTCCCTCACTCACTCCCGCCACCTCGCCTGAAAGTATATGCGCGATGGGAGGGGCGGAGGGAGGGGAGGAGGGGCATGAAGAGGGGTGGCATGGGCAGGGCTTTGGGCGGTCAGTGTTGGCGGATGGGGGAGGGAAGGCAGTCGCAGTGGCAGGGGCGACAGCAGGGCTAGCAGGAGCAGCAGCGATGGCAGCGGCAGTAGCAGCCGGAGCAGCAGGAGCGGGATCAACAGGAGGAGCAGGAGCAGGGGGAGGAGGGGGAGGTTCAGGTGGAGTGGTTGGGGGGTCTGGGCCGAGTAGAGCAGGTGCAACTGCTGGGGTCCCTGCGAGTCCCTCTGGCGGTGTTGCTGCTGGGAGGCTGGGCGGAGGAAAGGCAGGAGGGGGCGGAGGAATAGCAAGGGGAGGAGGGGGTGGGGGAGTCGGGGGTGGTGAAAGGGGAGCAGTGGGGGCAGTGGGGTCGGGTGCGGCTGGTGGAAGCTCACTCAGTGCAGGGCGGGCATCCCCCACTGCTGCTCCCCTTCCCCCTTCACCTGCTGCCCTCAGGCCCTCCGCTTCCCCCCACGCCCCACCTGCTTCCCCACACGCCCCAGCCTCCCTCCCCCCTCCCCTCCCGCCGCCCGCGCGCCAGCCACCCCTCCCTCTGCACTCTGCTGGGCCCCCTCTTCCCTCTCCTCCAGAATCTGCTCGTTCAGGCAGCTTTGCCCCGCTTGCACCCTCATTGTCTCCCATGCAACTGCAGCAGCAGCAGCAGCAGCAGCAGCAGCAGCAACAACAGCAGAAGCACCCTCCACTTCCGCCTCCCCCTTCATCCCTTCCCTCCCGCCCCCTTCCACCTCCCTCACTCGCTCCCTCAAACCTCCCCCCACAACCCAACCCTCCCCCTGTCCCCCGCCCCCCTACCCTCCCTCAACCCCCCCTTCCACTGTCTGCTCCTCCTTCCTCCCCTTCCTCTACCTTCTTCTCTTCGCACACCCACTCTCCATCCCACCCGCCTCTCCCTCCCAGCAGCAGTGCATTCCAATCCACTCCCCCTAATCCTCCTCATTCTGGCTTCCCTTCTCCCTCTCTCAATCGTCCCCCTCTCCCTCCACCTCCCACCCCTTCCACCCCTCCCAACCCCTCACAATCCACCCGGCAACCTCCCCTCCCTCCTCACTTCCCTTCCGCGCCCTCATCTCTCCCACCCCAATTCTCCTCTCCCCCTGCCCCTGCTCGCCCCCCCACTATGCCCCCTCTCCCTGCCAACTACCTGCCTGCCACACCACCCACTCCCTCCTACCCTCCCTCTTCCCCCTCGCCCTCCCACCAACAGCAGCAGCAGCAGAACCAGCAAGCTCAGAATTCCCGCATTATGGGAGGAGGCATGGGAGGAGGTATGGGAGGAGGTATGGGGGGAGGCATGGGGGGAGGCATGGGAGGAGGCATGGGAGGAGGCATGGGAGGAGGCATGGGAGGAGGCATGGGAGGAGGCATGGGAGGAGGAATGGGAGGAGGTATGGGAGGGATGGCGCGAGATGGAGGTGCCTTTGCAGGGGGGCAATTCTTCCCCCAAGGGCCCTCTTCAGGGGGGCTGGGTGCTTTTGCTGCTGGCCCTGGTGGCGCCATGGGAGGGGGAATGGGAGGGGGCATGGGAGGAGGGATGGGAGGAGGGATGGGTGGGGGAATGGGAGGAGGTATGGGAGGGGGGATGATGGGTGGAAGTATGGGAGGGGTTGGGATGGGTGGAGTGGATGGAGGTGGTATGACTGGCTATAACATGCCTCCACTTCCCCCTTCGAGGCATGCAGGGCCGCACGGGAATTATCGCATGGACAGGCCTGGAGATGGGGGTATGGGGGGAGGTTGGGGATAGGTAGTTATTCGAGGATTAGAAGGTACGGAAATTACACAGTTCGTCAATAGAAATGCTTTCTGTGTAACCTGGTTTGTGCAAAGTGAGAGGGAGCACTTTTTAGTATTTTCATAAACGATTTGACTATTTTGAATGTACCGTAGCTCAAATGATACACCACGTCTGCATTGAAATATATCGAAGGCCGCCCAGTTACGTAGGTCGGTGCGCGTCGCCAGCCCAGCACCAGTTGTCCAAGCGTGGCGGGCGGCGCACAACCATCACCTTCCCCAACTCGCCTCGCCTCGCCTCCCCCTCCACTTCCCTTCTCTTGCCCCACCACAGCAGCCACCAACCAAGTGTGTGTTGCTGCCCTCCCTCGGTCTGGTAAGGTTCTCGGCGAGAATGTGCATTTTAAAACGGTTGAAAGGTCTGTGCACCTTTCCCCCAAGCGAAATATGAAATTGCTCCCGTGCTCTCCGTTTCAAGGAATTGCCACCTTTTCCCACACAAGTGGTAGCACCAGCCATCCCACCCGATTCCATTTCCAATTTACCCTGACGCTAGCGAATTCTGCGTCTGAGCTTGCATCGTTGAATCCTATTCGTAGTACTTCCATCTTCTGGTTGCTATCTTCCCCCGTGCCTCTGTTCCACCCTCACCCGTTTCCCTCCCCCACACCCACCTATCGTGACTCCCGAAGCTTCGCCGCAAGAGGCGTCAGTTCGCAGTCTCGAACCTGCCAGGTGCAACCTCTCCTTCACCAAGCTCGTAGTATACCGAGGACATCCATTTCGCATCAAGTCAGAATCGTATCGATAGCAGATCCGAACGCAGATTTTCGACACGCGCGTCGCCTCTGGAGACGTCATCTTTCCCTCAAAAGTCGCTTGTTAGCGCCGTCCCTCGTAGGCAGCAGTCTTTCTTCCTCCAGCAGACGAGAAAGGCCACAAGATGACACCACTTGTTTTCGCCGCCAAACCGCCGCGGCATGATGCACTCGGCGCGTCGCGATCCGTCCTCGCCGCCGCCTCCTTGCTTCTCCTCC
Source organism: Closterium sp. NIES-65 (assembly GCA_948144175.1). Lineage (NCBI taxonomy): Eukaryota > Viridiplantae > Streptophyta > Zygnematophyceae > Desmidiales > Closteriaceae > Closterium > Closterium sp. NIES-65. Next base: position 2,517,466 of record CANXME010002337.1, on the reverse strand, counting down.
TCGCCTCGTCCATCCCTCCCATCGCCGGTGCCTCTTCGCCGACGGACCGCCGGAATCTGCTGTCGGCTGCCACGTCAGCGCAGCTGACGGAAATTCAGGGCGCGCTGGCGGCGCTGGCGGCGGGGAGCCCAGCGTTCCTCCTCATGGCGTCGCAGTCAGGTGCGTCCCGATGCGTCCCGATGCGTTGAGGCGTCCATGCGTTCGTCATGCGCCCTCGCTCACTCTCTTGTTCTCCTCTGTTTGGTACGTCTGTTTGTTGCATTCATCTTCCCTACGGTCCTCATGGCGTCGCAGTCAGGTGCGTCTCGCTTCCACGCGCCCATGCGTCCGCGCGTCCATGAGACCATGCGCCCATGCGACCAAGCGCCCATGAGCCCATGTGACCATACGTCCATGCGCCCATGCGTCCATGCGTGCGCTTGCGCCTTTGCTCAATCCCCTGTTCTCCTCTGTTGAATTTGTATGTTTCTTGTGAGTCGATTCAAAAGTCAACTCGCTCATTGTTTGGTTCACCCCTCTTGGATTTGAATGTTTCTTGTATTCATCTTCCATCCCTCCCACCCGCCTCCTCTTCCGTCACCCCTTCCCTCCCTCTCTGCCTCCCGCCCTACTTCTCTCCCCCCTCTCCACATCAGATTTGGTAACCACACTGCGCGACATTTCTCGAAGGCGACAAGAGGGCCACCATCCGCATGCCCCTGCTCAACGCCATGGACGCTGTTTTCTTCCTCCCTCCCTCCCCCCTTCCCTCCCTTCCTCCCACCTCTCTGGCGCATCAGATTTGGTAACCACAATGCGCGACATTCTAGGAGGCAACAAGAAGGCCACCATTCTCATGCCCCTGCCCAACGCCATGGATGCTGTGGTGGGCGGTGCAGTGACAGTCTGTAACGGGTACACTACAGACGAAACTACACTCTATCAAATCATTGACGGATATAAATCACACGCGGATCTGCTAGCGGGTGCTCCTGGCACGCAGGTGTGTGCACTCCACGCTTCTTGTTGCGAGTCTGTTGTTAAAAGGGGAGGAACCAACAAAATGACTGATATGTTCATCTTGAGCTTCCGTTCATGTGTTTTAGTGCGCCGCTTGCATGGTTTTTTCAGGGTCACGTGATTCTCCTCTGTCTTCCGAGTCACTGTTGCTTCATCACATTCTTTCTTAATCCCCTATGCTTCCTCAGCTCACGGACGACTTGCCACTCCTCCCTCGCCCGCACCATACCCATCCCTTCTGCTCCCCTCTCCGCCAGTACTCAACGCTGCTTCCAGGAAAGTACCTGGTGAAGAACAGTGCAAGCAACGCAACGCACGTGGTGCTGCAGGCGCCATCCAATGAGCGCAACGCCACCATAGTGTACCCCAACCTGTACAAGGGCACATCCTTCTATGTCCATGGCATTAACAATATACTCGTGCCCGACAAGCAATGAGTGACACCAGTGTAGCCGAAACTGTATGAGGGTCCTCTATGTGGATGTGTAGATATATTGTTCTTATATTGTCAAATTTATATGCCTATGTCATAATAAAATGTAGGCTTTACTGGGGTAGCTAATGTAGGGTATATGCTTTGTTACTCGTACCCAACTTTCTCGATAGTGTAACACCTTTTCCCTTTACTCTCGACATGGTATTACCGTAAGAGCAACATAGTGTTAGAGGTCCACTGGTGATCCCCGATTGATCCTACGGAAGGGTTACAGGCACGTTGGCCTGGGGGGTTATGGGCGCACTGACCCGCTACTTAACAAGCCCTTTTATCCCAATGATCTAGTGGTTGGGATTCTGACATGGTATCAGAGCGAAGGTCTCGGGTTCGAATCCCAGTGTGTGCACCTCGGGCATCCCAGTGCGGGGGGGTGTCAGAGGTCCACTGGTGATCCCCGATTGATCCTAGGGAAGGGTTACAGGCACGTTGGCCTGGGGGGTTATGGGCGCACTGACCCGCTACTTAACAAGCCCTTTTATCCCAATGGTCTAGTGGTTGGGATTCTGACATGGTATCAGAGCGAAGGTCTCGGGTTCGAATCCCAGTGTGTGCACCTCGGGCATCCCAGTGCAGAGGGGTGTCAGAGGTCTACTGGTGATCCCCGATTGATCCTAGGGAAGGGTTACAGGCACGTTGGCCTGGGGGGTTATGGGCGCACTGACCCGCTACTTAACAAGCCCTTTTATCCCAATGGTCTAGTGGTTGGGATTCTGACACATAGGTCCTTAGGACCGTTTTAGGACTGTTTTTCAGGGTCCACCACCCGTTTTCCGCCGGTTACCGAGTTACCCCGCCCCTTGCCTACACTGCCCTGAGTCGCGCAGCCCTCGCGCTCGCCTCTGCTGGCCCTCGTACAGCCCGCTAGCAGCCCGCCAGCTGCCTCGTCAGCCCCGCGCATAGCTCGCTAGCTGCCTCGTCAGGCCCGCGCGCCGCCCCGCAGCCCCCGCGCTGCCTTCTCCTGCCCCGCACGCAGCTCCGCAGCCCTCGCGCTGCTTTCTACTGCTGCCGACGCGGCCCCATCCTGCTTCTGTCGCGGCCCCGCCTTGCCGTCGACGCGGCCCCGCCATGCCGCGGTCGCGGCCCAGTCCTGCCGCTGACGCGGCCTCGACCTGCCGCTTGTTGGGCTGAAAAGCCCTAGGATCTTTGTAGAGTTAAAGTCTGAGTAAGTGATGTAATAGCGGAAGCGTTGAATAAAGTCCTTGAACCACCTTGCACTAGTATGTGAGGGCAAAGTAAGTTGATTAAAGCAAAGAGATACAGGAATAAATATACGAGTACAAAGAATATGAAGAGACATTATGACTACTTTACTGTTGCGGTTCGATACAGTGCAACTCGGGCAACTGCTCAATGTCGAGTCAGTTGTGTGTCCTTGCTGTCGCGCTGCGTCAGGTCAAAGGTCGCTGACCTTTGACTTTCTCGTAACCTCCAGCGGTTACGTTAACTTCCGAGGGTTGACTCGCGATGCTTCGATTTGAGCTGCTTCGCTTGTGTCTTGAGTTCTGACACGACAGAGCCGCTTAAACTAATTGTTCCCAACACTCCCCTTCGCTTCTGGAGTGTCGCTGATGGTGACGTGGCTTTGTCCAGTCAGCAGCATGCAGTACTCGAACTTCTGTTTTCCGAGCTTCTTCGTCAAGTAGTCAGCTGCCATCTCGGACGTGGGACAGTAGGATAGTTTGAGTTTCCCTTTCTCGATCTCGTCCTTCACGAAGAAGTATCGCAGGGCGATATGCTTCGTTCTGTTCGCGAATCCGCTCTTGTTGGCGATGCGAATTGCATATTGGTTGTCGCAGAACAAAGTGAAGTTGGGTAACTCGGCTAACTTCGCTTCTTCCAGCAGCTCGCGTAGGTAGAGTCCTTCCTTGGTGGCTGAGCAGAGGGCGATATATTCTGCTTCAGCTGAAGAGAGAGCAATTAGTTCCTGCTTGCTCGATTGTTAGGAGATAGGTCCGATAGGTTCGAGGCGGTAGATGTAGCCAGTGCGGGAGCGCCTGTTATCTGAGTCGCCGGCGTGATCGGCATCGACGTAGCCGATTAGTTTCGTCGGCGTAGTTGTGTTTTTGTAGTACGTCAGGCCGATCGTTGCGGTGCTCACGAAATAGTGAAGAGCGCGGCCGAGTTCCGCTAGGTGTTCTGTTTCGGGCCTCTTGAGATAGGTAGCAAGTTGACTTGCGGAGTAGGACAGGTCTGGCCGGCAGGTGACGGCTGCGAAGAGGAGGCAGCCCAGTTTTCGCTGGTAGTTGCGTATTCCGGCGGTTTTGAGTAAGGCGGAGCTTCCTTTGCCGTTCCCTACCGTGTAGCGGTATGGCGTGGAGATAGTAGCGGGTGTTGTTAAACATTGTATGATGTGCTTGTTTAGGCTACAGTGGGTTAGCCTATAGTGGGTACACATTTCTAGGGTTAGGTTTGACCTATTTGTACCCAACACTCATTCTAGTCATTCATTCTCGTTTCTGATTCTGACATGGTATTACGAGCCTAGGTTCCACCTAGGACCGAAACGATAGGGCCCACCGTTTCCGCTAGCCGCGCCCTCGTGCACCGCCTTTTTTTTCCTGCGCCTCGAGCGCCTCGTTCTTAAGGCCCCCTAAGGCCCTCTCGCGTCGCCCCTTAAGGCCCCTCACGGCCCCTCGCGTCGCCCTCTTAAGGCCCCTTACGGCCCGGCGCTAGCCTCTCAAGGCCCCGTGTGGCCCCGCGCTAGCCTCTCACGGCCCCCGATCGGCCCCGCGCTAGCCTCCTAAGGCCCCCGTCGGCCCCGCGCTAGCCCCGCGCTAGCCTCCTAAGGCCCCCGATCGGCCCCGCGCTAGCCTCCTAAGGCCCCCGTCGGCCCCGCGCTAGCCCCTCGCTAGCCTCCTAAGGCCTCCGATCGGCCCCGCGCTAGCCTCCTAAGGCCCCCGTCGGCCCCGCGCTAGCCCCCTAAGGCCCCCGTCGGCCCCGCGCTAGCCTCTCACGGCCTCGCCCTCGCCCTGGACGGCCCCGCGCTCTCACTTAGCAGCCCCACCCGGCCCCGCGCTCGCCCCTCTAGGACCGAGCCGAACCGCGCGACCCGACCGAGCCGCGCGACCCGGCCGAGCCGCGCCGCCCTAGCCGAGCCGCGCCGCCCTAGCCGAGCCGCGCCGCTCTACTGCTACTACCACTGCTGCTACTGCTACTACCACTGCTGCTACTGCTACTCCTGCTACTACTACTGCTGCCACTGCTACTGCTTCAGCTATGGCTAGCCCTACAGTTCTCTCGTTCGATACTGAGGGCCGCCCGATTAAGTTTGATACCTGGCTCGATGATCTGCACCTGTTCCTCCAGCTCACTGCCAGAGAGGATATCTCGCTGTACGATCACGCACTAGGCACAGTCCCTGCTCCTGCTACTACTGCTACCGCTACTGCTCGCTCGCAGTGGCAGACTCGCGATGCCCACGCCTGCTTTGCCATTCGCAACTCCCTGCCAGTCGATGAGCGTGAGCACTTCGGCCAGCATCAGACTGCGCAGGCCCTGTACACTGCTGTAGTTGCGCGCTACTCCTCCCCGGCCTCAGCTGCACTAGGCCGTCTCTCCCTTCCCTACCTGTTCCCCGACCTGTCCGCTTTCCAGACAGTCGCTGACCTCATCACTCACCTCCGTACTAGTGATGCCCGCTTCCGTGCAGCCATGCCCGTTGAGTTTCTTGCCTCCAACCCTCCCCCGCTCTGGCTCACTCTCTACCACCTAGTCACCCGCCTCCCTGACACTCTGCGTACAGTCAGGGACCACTTCCTAGCTCGCTGCCCCACTGAGCTCACCATTGCCGCCCTAGAGAAGGAACTACTTGCAGCTGAGAAGAGTATTGTAGCTGTAGGTGCCTCTCGTGGCGACCCCCGCACCCCTTTCTTCGAGGGGTGTTCCCCCTCCCCCCTCCTCCCCTCTGTCGCCTCTGCTGCTGCTGTCGACCTTCTTGGTGCTGAGCAGGTCGGCTCTGCGTCCGCTCCCAGCGGGCGCCGCAGCGGCAAGGGCAGGGGAGGCAAGGGCGGTGGGGGTGACGGCGGGGGAGGCGGTGGTGGGGGTGGTGGCAGCGGCGGGGGCGGTGGCGGGGCTGGAGGGGCTAGTGGCAGCGGTGGGGGTGGTGGAGGCAGCGGCGGCGGCGGTGGCCGGGGTGGGGGCGGTGGTGGTGGCGGCAGTGGACGTGGCGGCGGCAGGGGCGGTGGTGGTCGTGGTGGAGGCGGCGGTGGTGGTCGTGGAGGCTCTGGCACTGGCCAGAGTGCGCAGCACCCTCAGTCCTCCCAGGAGCTTCGTGAGTGGTACTTACAGCACGGGGGTGGGGGGGGTAGCCTTAGCTGCACGTACGTCATCCGCACTGGTCGCCGCAAGGGACAGACGTGCGGGAGGGCGCACACTGCGCAGCGCTGCTTCTCTCGCCTAGATGATGCTTGGCGTGCTCAGTTTCCTGACGCTCCTGAGCTCCCTCAGTGGGCTGATCTCCTCAAGAAGGATATCGATATCTATGCTCTTGATTTTTATGTTATTCTCAAAGCAATGTATGCATTGACTATTAGTGGAGAGGAGGACCAGTACCTGAGTGTTCCGCCTGACCCAAGCATCCGCACGAGTGAGGCTGCCGCCCTAGGTGCTTGCGTGTCTGCTACCCCAGGTACTGGTGAGGCTACTGCTCTAGGTGCTTGTGTGTCCGCCACCCCAGGTACTACTGAGTCCACTGAGGCACTGCACACCTTCACTCTAGACTCAGGCGCTTCGCGCTATTTCTTTCGTGACCGCACTGCTCTTGAGCCCCTTGCTCGACCAGTCGCTGTCTCGCTCGCTGACCCCTCTGGGGGTCCGGTTATTGCGACCTCCTCCACCCTCCTTCCTTGTCCTGCTGTCCCGTCGGGCACACTGTCAGGTCTTCATCTCCCCTCGTTCTCTACGAACTTGGTGGCGGGTTGTGCGCTTCAGGATGGGGGTGTTCACCAGTTCACCCCTGCCTACGAGCGCGTGACACACTGCACGTGTGCTCGGACGGGCCGTCACCTGGCTACCTTCACTCGGCAGCCGGGGTCGGACCTGTACACACTGACCACTGAGTCCCCTCAGGTAGCGGCGTCTGCGTCTGCGTCTGCGTCAGGTCAGCTGTCTGCCCCCTGCTCGTGTCGCTCTCTAGCGCACAAGACTGTCCTCTGGCACCACCGACTTGGTCACCCGTCAGTGCAACGCCTTCGGGGCATGCACGCCCGGTACCTTGTCTCTGGTCTTCCTCGGGTACTCCCTCCCCTCCCACCCTCCCTTGCTCCTCCTTGTCTTCCCTGTGTCGAGGGGCGGCAGCGCGCTGCCCCTCACTCCTCCTCGTTCCCCCCGACGACTGCTCCTTTGCAGACGCTCCACATGGACGTTTGGGGCCCAGCCCGCGTCCGTGGTCAGGGCCAGGAGAGGTACTTCTTGATCGTCGTTGACGACTACTCGCGCTACACCACGGTCTTCCCCTTGCGCAGCAAGGGTGAAGTCCCTGATGTCCTGATCCCTTGGATCAGCAGAGCACGTCTTCAGCTGCGAGAGCGTTTTCGCTCGGAGTTTCCTGTCCTGCGCTTGCACTCTGACAGAGGTGGCGAGTTCTCCTCCGACCTCTTGGCAGCCTACTGTGCTGAGCACGGCATTCGCCAGTCGTTCACGCTTCCGGCCTCTCCACAGCAGAATGGGGTTGCTGAGCGCCGCATTGGCTTGGTCATGGAGGTCGCTCGTACCTCCTTAGTCCACGCGGCTGCCCCCCACTTTCTGTGGCCGTTTGCGGTCCGGTACGCTGCGCATCAGCTCAACCTCTGGCCCCGTGTCTCCGCTCCGGAGACCTCGCCCACACTGCTGTGGACGGGGGAGGTTGGCGATGCGTCACGCTTCCGTGTCTGGGGATCCCGAGCTTTTGTTCGCGACACGTCTGCGGACAAGCTCTCCTCCCGCACTGCTCCCTGTGTCTTTCTTGGCTTTGCCCCGGATGCGTCTGGCTGGCAGTTTTACCACCCCGCCTCGCACCGCGTCTTCCCCTCTCAGGACGTCACTTTTGACGAGTCCGTGCCCTTCTACCGCCTCTTCCCCTACCGCACTGCCCCGCTCCCTCCCCCGCCTCTCTTCCTCGCGCCATGTGCTGCAGTGGTAGACCCCCTCCCCCCTCAGGGTGCCGCTCCCTCAGGTGTCTCTCAGGTAGACCCGGTTGAGCCTGCCGAGGTAGCTGTCGACTCGCGTCCTGCTAGAGGTGCTGAGCCTGAGCGTGCGGAGCCTGAGCGTGCGGAGCCTGAGCGGGCGGAGCCTGGGGGTGCTGAGCCTGGGGGTGTTGAGACTGGGGGTGCTGAGCCTGGGGGTGCTGAGTCTGGAGGTACTGAGACTGGGGGTGCTGAGCCTGGGGGTGCTGGGTCTGAGGGTACTGAGCCTGGCATTGCTGAGTCTGGGGGTACTGAGCCTGGTTGTGTTGCAGTTGACTGTGAGGCGCCTGGAGGACCTCCCTCTTCGCAGCAGCTCCGTGAGTGGTACTCACGGTACTGCAGCCTCCGGCGGGGTGCGTCTCGGGCTCGTGGTGCTACTGGAGTTGGTACTCGTGTTTCCCCACCACGGCGGGAGCCGCCCTCTTCCCCACAGCTTCGAGAGTGGTACGCTCGGCACATCAGTCTCCGGAGTGGAGCTGCTGGTGCTGGGGTCCCCGGAGTTGACGCTGCTGCGGGTGCTGCGGACCCTGGTGCTGGAGGTGTTGCTGCTGCTGGTGGTGCTGCTGGAGGTGCTGCTCGTACTGAGGACCCTGGTGCTGGAGGTGCTGCTGCTGCTGGTGGTGCTGCTGCTGGAGGTGCTGCTGCTGCTGCTGGAGTGGAGGACCCGGAGAGTGGAGCTTCTGCTGGTGCTGAGGACCCTGCCGCTGGAGCTTCTGCTGGTTCGAGAGTTGCTGCACGGCCACGGCCGTACTTCGTTCCGCTCCTTCAGCAGGTTCTTAGTTAGTGTCCTCCTCTCGCCTTAGAGTGTCCTCCGTCTGTCCAGTCACAGCCACAGTTACCGCCTCCCTCCCCACTCCCTGTGCCTACTCCGTACACTGGTCCGACTGGAGGTCTAGCTGAGAGACGTGAGCCTGCTTCACGTCCTGTGTCCCCTGCGTCTCGTCGAGCGTCGCCTGTTCGTGTTGCTACCACTGCTAGTCGTGTCCAGCGTCAGCGTCCTCCTGCTGTCCCAGGCACTCACCAGATGGCGCTTCGTCAGTCCACTGCTCCGCAGCGTGTCGCTCTCCCGTCGCCTCCTGCGTCCTCTCTTCCTGCGCTTGCTGACCCGGAGTCAGACACCCTTCGCGCTGCCAGTCCTACTGTCACACGTCTCCTCGCTACGGTTGTCACTGACCCTTCCTTTGAGTCCGCTGCTGCGTCTGCCTTAGTCACTGAGCTTGTCGACTTTGCAGCTGCGTGTCGTCTAGACTACGCTGCGAGTCTTGTTGCTGAGTCTGAGTCTGTCTGTCCTCCGTCCGTCGGGGGTGAGTGTGCTCTTGGCACGGACGTTCTTGAGGACAGGCAGGAGGAGGTTGGTTGCCTTGCCGCTGCTTTGCCCCATCTCGTGTCCACGCTCGTTGCCCCTGAGGGAGACCCGGATGCACCAGACATCCCGACCCCACGCTCTTACGCAGAGGCGATGGCCGGTCCCTACTCCTCTCAGTGGCAGTCAGCCATGGACACAGAGATGGCTTCCTGGAAGTCCACTGGCACCTACGTCGACGAGGTTCCCCCACCTGGGGCGAACATCGTCAGTGGCATGTGGATTTTCAGGGTGAAGCGGCCGCCGGGCTCTCCGCCTGTCTTTAAGGCGCGTTACGTTGCACGAGGCTTCAGTCAGCGAGAGGGAGTTGACTTCTTCCAGACCTTCTCCCCGACCCCAAAGATGACCACTCTTCGGGTTCTGCTACACGTCGCCGCTCAGCGTGACTACGAGCTCCACTCTCTAGACTTCAGCACAGCTTTCTTGCAGGGCAGCCTGCACGAGGAGATCTGGCTGCGCCGCCCACCTGGCTTCACTGGGTCGTTCCCTCCTGGTACCCAGTGGAGCCTCCGGCGGCCAGTCTACGGTCTCCGCCAGGCGCCTCGTGAGTGGCACGACACACTGAGGACTACACTTGCGGCTCTTGGGTTCGCTCCTTCTACTGCTGACCCGTCGCTGTTTCTACGCACCGACCCCTCGCTGCCGCCGTTCTACATCCTTGTGTACGTCGACGACTTGGTCTTTGCCACTTCTGACACAGTTGGTCTCGCTCACGTGAAGTCCGAGCTGCAGAAGAGACACACGTGCACAGACCTGGGTGAACTGACAAGCTATCTTGGCTTGCGGATCACCCGGGACAGAGCACGGCGCACCATCACCTTGACTCAGTCACACATGGTGCAGCAGGTCCTTCAGCGCTTCGGGTTCACGTACTCCTCGCCTCAGTCCACTCCTCTGCCTACGGGACACTCGCTCTCAGCTCTGCCTTCGGATGAGTCCGTAGAGCCGAGTGGTCCGTATCCAGAGCTTGTGGGCTGCCTCATGTACCTGATGACCTGCACTCGACCTGACCTTGCATACCCTCTCAGCATCTTAGCACGCTATGTCGCTCCCGGCCGTCACCGGAAGGAGCACATGGATGCAGCTAAGAGGGTGTTGCGCTACTTGTGCAGTACGTCGGGCATGGGGCTAGTGCTTGGAGGGCGAGACCGGCCTGTTCTCACTGGGCACTCAGACGCTTCCTGGGCAGACGACCAGGCTACTCAGCGGTCGTCATAGGGTTACACCTTCAGTCTTGGCTCTGGCTCTGTCTCTTGGCGTTCTACTCGCTCTTCTTCTGTTCTCAGCTCCAGCTGTGAGGCTGAGATCTACGCCACGGCCATGGCTGCCCAGGAGCTTCGCTGGCTCACCTACCTGCTGACTGACCTTGGAGAGCAGCCTCGTTCTCCTCCAGTGCTGTACGTCGACAACAAGGCCACCATTGCCTTGTGTGGGGAGCACAGACTGGAGCACAGGACGAAGCACATTGCTCTGCGCTACTTTCTTGCTCGAGAGCTGCAGCAGCGAGGTCAGCTTTGTCTGCGTTACGTGGCCACTCGGGCCAACACTGCTGACGTGTTCACCAAGGCGCTTCAGCCTTGTGACCATCAGCGCTTCTGTACTGTTCTAGGCCTCGTGCCTACTGTCCCTCATTTGCTCACTTCTTGACTTTGCTTGTACAGTGATCTCTATATATATATACCTGCATGCTTACTCTTGCTAGGTTGTGATTACTGTATCTCTTGTTCTTTTATAAATCTGCATGTGAACTGGTCTTGTGACCGCTTGCTTGTGCTCGGAACTTGTGTGGTATCCTTGAGATCCACCCTGAGCTTTGTTTTGCTTTGACTGGTCTTGTGACCCCTTGTTCTCCCCCACTTTGCCTATGGGGGTGTGTCAAACATTGTATGATGTGCTTGTTTAGGCTACAGTGGGTTAGCCTATAGTGGGTACACATTTCTAGGGTTAGGTTTGACCTATTTGTACCCAACACTCATTCTAGTCATTCATTCTCGTTTCTGAATCTGACAGGTGTGAGCGCGAAGCGTTTGGCGATGGTGTCGGCATACTTTTCGGCGCTGAGGTAGATCGCGTTTTCTTCTTCGCGGATGTTGAGTCCGAGATACTGAGTAACGGTAGTGGAGACCGTGAGTGTGAGGTCCTTCTTCAGCTCCCTTTCGAACTTGGTAGTTATGTCGTCGGTAGAACCGATGTAGAGTAAATCGTCGACGTAGACGATAAGCAGAATGTAGTTGGCGTCTTTGGTGAGTCGGTACATGCCTTGGTTGTGAGGCAGTTGACGGAATCCGATGCGGGTGAGGCGGGTGTGTAGGTGCTGTTGCCACAGCCGTGGGGCCTGTTTGATTCCGTAGAGCGATTTCAGTAGCTGGCAAACCCTCAGGGGTAAGCAGTACGGACTTGAGATGAGGTGAAGCAGCTGCCAGACACTGGAACTCCTCCTGCCTGTCCTCAAGGACGTCCGTGCCAAGGGCACACTCACCCCCGACGGACGGAGGACAGACAGACTCAGACTCAGCGACAAGACTAGCAGTGTAGTCTAGGCGACAGCGAGCAGCAAAGTCGACGAGCTCAGCAACTAGGGAAGACGCAGCAGTGGACTCGAAAGAAGGGTCAGTGACAACAGTAGCAAGGAGACGTGTGACAGTAGGACTGGCAGCACGAAGAGAGTCCGACTCCGGGTCGGCAAGAGCAGGAAGAGAGGACTCAGGAGGAGAAGGCAAAGGGGCACGCAGAGGAGCAGTGGACGGACGCAGAGACATCCGGTGCGTGCCTGGGACAGGAGGAGGACGCTGACGCGAACCGCGAGCAGCACGTACAGGTGACGCAGGGCGGGACGCAGGCTCACGACGCTCAGCAAGACCTCCAGTAGGACCAGTGTAGGGAGAAGGAGCAGGCAAAGGGGAGGAAGGGTGCAACTGTAACTGTGACGGGACAGGCTGTGGACACTCTAAGGGAGGAGGAGGACCAGTAGAAGGTGGAAGACCAAGAACCTGCTGCAGGAGTGGAACAAAGTACGGTCCAGGCCGCGTGGCGAGGCCAGAAGCAGCAGGGACAGCACCAGTACCCTCAGCAGGAGCACCCGCTCCAGCAGCACCTCCAGTAGCTCCAGAGCCTCCAGCAGCACCAGGAGCACCCCCAGTAGGACCGCGAGCGGTAGTCTCAGCGCCAACACCCTCAGCAGCACCAGCTCCAGTCGAACCCGCAGGTCCAGCAGCGTCAGTACTCCCAGTACGAGCACCTCCGGGACCCGCGACCGCAGCACCCTCAGCAGCCAAAGAACCTCCAGCTCCAGCAGTACGGCGCCAGCGCCGGGCAAACCACTCGCGCAGCTCCTGTGGAGAGAGTGGCTCCTGGCGAGACGAAGCATCCGGAGAACCTCCAGGCGGAGCACCTCCACGCTCAGCGTCTTCAGACGTAGCACCCGCAGGCTCAGCACCCCCAGGCGTAGCACCCCCAGGCGCAGCACCCTCCGGCTCAGCACCCCCAAGCGTAGCCACCCCAGACTCAGCACCCCCAGGCTCAGCACCCCCAGACGCAGCACCCCCAGGCTCAGCACCCCCAGACGCAGCACCCCGAGGCTCAGCACCCCCAGACTCCGCACCCCAAGGTCCAGCACCCCCAGGCTCAGCACCCCCAGCAGCACCAGAGTCACCAGTGACCTCGACAGGCTCGACTGCGTCTACCTGGGACACACATGAAGGGGCAGGACCCTGAGGGGGAAGGGGGTCTACCTGGGGGGGACCTGGTACAAGGAAGAGCGGGGGTGGGGGGAGAGAAGGAGTGCGGTAGGGGAAGAGGCGGTAGTAGGGGACCGACTCGTCAAACGTGACGTCCTGGGAGGACAGAACACGTCGAGAGGTGGGGTGGTAGAACTGCCACCCAGGCGCGTCAGGGGGGAACCCCAGGAAGACGCAAGGAGCAGCACGAGGGGACAGCTTGTCCGCAGACAAGTCGCGGACAAACGCCCGAGATCCCCAGACCCGGAACGCTGACGCATCGCCAACCTTCCCCGTCCACAGCAAGGCTGGGGAGGTCTTCAGTCTGGAGACCATGGGGTGGAGGTTGATCTGATGCGCCGCGTACCTCACCGCAAACGGCCACAGAAAATGGGGGGCAGCCGCGTGCATCATAGACGTACGAGCGACGTCCATGACCATGCCAATGCGGCGCTCAGCAATCCCATTTTGCTGCGGTGAGTACGGAAGCGTGAAGGTCTGACGGATGCCTCGTGCACGACAGTAGGCTCGCAGAAGGCCAGAGGAGAACTCTCCGCCTCTGTCCGAGTGCAGACGCAGAACAGGAAAGTCCGAGCCAAAGCTCTGCCTGAGCTGGAGACGAGCTGCGCGGATCCAGTCGATCAGCACCTCAGTGACATCACCCTTGCTGCGCAAGGGGAAGACTGTGGTGTAACGCGAGTAGTCGTCAACAACGAGCAGGAAGTAGCGCTCATGACCTTGTCCACGGATGCGGGCCGGGCCCCACACGTCCATGTGAAGCGTCTGCAACGGGGCCTCTGTCGGAGGAAACTGGGAGGAGTGAGGGGCAGCACGCTGGCGCCCCTTGACACAGGGGACACAGGCAGGGCCAGGGCCCTGAGGAAGGGGAGGGAGGGACCGGGGGAGACCAGACACAAGAAGACGGGAGGCCATGCCCCTGAGCCGAAGCAGAGAGGGGTGGCCAATGCGGTGGTGCCAGAGGAGAGTCTCGTGAGACAAGAGACGGCACGAATAGGGGGCAGACGCAGGACCAGACCTGGACTCCGCAGCAAACACCTGACTCGACGCGGCTACTCTACCAGACTCAGCAACTGGAGGAGACGCAGTGGTCAGAGTGTACAGGCTCGACCCCGGCTGGCGGGCGAACGTAGCCAGGTGTCGGCCTGTGCTAGCCTCTGTGCAGTGTGTCACTCGCTTACGCGCAGGAGTGAACTGGTGGACACCCGCATCCTGTAGGTCAGCACCACTCACTAGGTTCGTCGAGAACGAGGGGAGGTAGAGACCAGACAGGGTGCCAGAGGGAGCCGCCGGACACGGGAGGACAGTGGAGAAGCGAGACAGGACAGGACCCCCAGAGGGGTCAGTCAGAGACACCGCAACCGGCCGACTAAGCGGAGTGAGTGTGGTGCGGTCCCGAAAGAAGGAGCGAGAAGCCCCGGAGTCAAGGGTGAAGGTGAGGGAGGCCGAAGCCGACGTAGTACCTGAGAGCGCAGACTCACCAGTACCTGAGGACGCAGACACACTAGCACCTAGAGCAGCAGCGTCGCAAGCACCTAGGGCAGAAGTCGCACCAGTACCTAGAACAGCAGTCTCAATGCCCGGATCAGGCGGGAAACACCGGTAACAGTCACCCTCATCACTAATAGACACAGCATACATGGCAGAGAGAATAGCATCAAAGTCAAGATCAAAGATGGCGACACCCGCCCTAGACAGCTCATCCCAGCGAGGGATCTCTGAGGCCTCCGGGAACTGGTGACGCCACGCGTCCGTCAGGCGGCCAAAGCAGCGCTGGGTGGGGTGCGCACCCCCACTCTGCTCACCCGCACGGTCGCCGGTGCGCAGGACGTAGGTGCACGGACCAAAGCCCCCACCCCGCTGGCGTGCAGTGTACCACTCACGGAGCTGCTGAGGGGACAGGGTCGCACGACCGCACTGCTGCTGCTGGCGCGAGCCACCACCGGAGCCACTCCTCTGCGAAGACCCGCGACCAGCTCCACCGCCACCCCCACCACCTCCACCGCCCCCACTGCCTCCACTGCCGCCGCCGCCACCACCACCGCCACCGCCACCGCCGCCTCCGCCACCTCCGCCCCCACCGCCACCGCCGCCGCCGCCTCCGCCTCCAGTGCCGCCGCCAACCCCTCCACCCCCACCTCCACTCCCACAGCCACCCCCACTCCCTCCACCGCTTCCACCTCCACCTCCACCGCCCGCTCCTCCAGCTCCCTTGCCCCCCTTGCCCCTGCCACAGCGGCGTCTCCCGCTAGGGGCAGACGCCGCACCGACCGACTCCAGACCAAGGAGGTCGGCCGCAGCAGCAGAGGCGACAGAGGGCAGCAGGGGGGAGGGAGAACACCCCTCAAAGATGGGGGCGCGCGGGTCACCTCGAGAGGCTCCTACAGCGACTATGCTCTTCTCTATCGCTAGGAGGGCCTTCTCGAGGAGATCTACGGTGAGTGTGGTGGGACAGACTGAGAGAAAGTGGTCCCTGACTACACGAAGGGAGTCAGGGAGGCGAGTGACTAGGAAGTACAGAGTGATGTACATGGGGGGGGGGGTTCGCGGCGCAGAAGTCAGCAGGGAGTGCAGCGCGGTAGCGAGTGTCACTAGTGCGGAGGTGCGTAATGAGGTCAGCTACGGTGGGAAAGGCAGCAAGGTCAGGGAAAAGGTACGGCAGCATGAGACGGCTCAGTGCAGCAGTGGAAGGGGAGGAGTAGCGCGCAACTACAGCGTCGTACAGGGTCCTAGCACTCTTGTACTGGCTAAAGTGCGCATGCTCGGAGGTAGGGAGGTGGCGACACACAGCAAGACGTGCAGCAGCATCGCGCGTGGCCCACTGGGAGCGAACAGTGGCGTCAGTATCAGCAGCAGGGGCAGGGGAAGCGCCAGAGGTAAGGTCAAAGAGAGAGAGGCCGTCCGCCCTATCGCACTGTAAGAACAGCTGTAGGTCGTCTACCCAGACCTCAAAGTCAATGGCACGACCCTCAGCGTCAAAAGCGAGGACACTAGGGGTAGCCATGATAGCAGTAGACCAGCAGTGCAAGCAGCAGGGGAAGGGCACGCAGTGACAGAGGGTCTGTGCTCACCGGACAGGGCTGCTCGGGCGGCTCGGCTGCAGGGCGACACGGCAGCCGGGCGGCTCGGCGGCTGGGCGGCTCGGTAGCTGGGCAGCTCGGGCGGCTCGGGCGGTACAGGCGGCTCGGGCGGCTCGGGCTGCTCGGGTACTCAGCGGCACAGGCGGCTCGGGCGGCTCGGCGGCGTACGGGCGGTGCGGGGCCGGGACAGGCGGCGTGGGGACCGGGGCGGCGGCACACGGCTGGGACGACGGCGGAGAGCCGGGACGGGCGGCGCACGGGCGGAGTGGGGCCGGGACTGCGGTGCGCGGCCGGGACGGGCGGCGCACTGGCGGCGTGGGGCCGGGACGGGCGGCGCGTCGGCGTCGACGGGCTGGGGCAGCGGCGTGCGGCCGAGATGGGCGGCGCGCTGGCGGCTAAGGGGCCGGGACGGGCGGCGCGCGGGCGTCTAGGGGCCGGGACGGGCGTCGCGCGGGCGACTAAGGGGCCGGGACGGGCGGCGCGTGGGCGTCTAGGGGCCGGGACGGGCGTCGCGCGGGCGGCTAAGGGGCCGGGATGGGCGGCGCGCTGGCGGCTAAGGGGCCGGGACGGGCGGCGCGCGGGCGTCTAGGGGCCGGGACGGGCGTCGCGCGGGCGACTAAGGGGCCGGGACGGGCGGCGCGCGGGCGTCTAGGGGCCGGGACGGGCGGCGCGCGGGCGTCTTGGGGCCGGGACGGGCGGCGCGCGGGCGTCTAGGGGCCCGGACGGGCGTCGCGCGGGCGGCTAAGGGGCCGGGACGGGCGGCGCGCGGGCGTCTAGGGGCCGGGACGGGCGTCGAAAGGGGCCACTAGGGGCCGAGAGAGAGGGGAGCGCGACTCGGGCAGGGGTAGAGTGCATTCCGGGCAGGAAAAAAAAAGACGGTGGGCCCTAGGAACAGTTCCCACGAGGGAACCTGCTCGATACCATGAGAAAAGTAGAACGAGAATGAATGACTAAGGAATGGAAGTGATACAAATAGGAAACCCTAATTGGGTTGTACCCCCTATGGGATACCCCACTATAGCCTACACAAAATGTATAAGCTATACAGAGTTCTGACACGTCCGTGTTCCTGATCGAATCCTCGCACGACCCAGCGTGCTTTGAACTTCTCGATTGTGCCGTCTGCCTTCGTTTTGATGCGGAAGACCCATTTCCCGGTGAGGATGGACTTGTTCCTTGCCACGCTAACTGGAACGACTTTCCAAGTGTTCCGTTCCTCCAAGGCCTTTAATTCTCTGTCCATGGCTTCACGCCATTTCTCCCTGTGTTCCCCCCCCAGAGCCTGCTGAACCGTCGCAGGCTCTTCAGGAAGAGGATGGCCGTGGACTGCGGTGACGAGGCCGAGAATCTGCAGTCCAGTCTGTGAGTAACGGGGGAGTGTTGTGTCCTCGGGATAAGCTGCTTCATCTCCCGCTTCTGGGTCGGTTATGAAATTCGGTCCTATTCTTTCTGCTTCGTTGGTGTTGACTGTCGCAGGTGTTACGTAACCATTGTCGGCGAAGTGGTAGAAGACTTCGGCGTTGGCGCTTTCGCGAGGATTTTCTTCGTCCATGGGGACGTTGACGGAGCAGAACGGGAGAGGTCCGGCTTCTTGTGATGCGTTGTCGACGTTCTGCTCGTCCCAGTCTGCTTCGTCCGCTGCTGAGGCGAAGGCTCGGTCACCACGAAAGCCACCTGTGGGGTCCTGTTTTTCGTGCAAGTTGGCGAGGTACGTCTGAAGCGTGAGTCGTTCGTAGAAGATCACATCACGTGCTGCTACTGTTTCCTTGGAGTGGACGTCGAAGATTTTCCACGCGTTGTAATTCTTTTCGATGCCGAGGTGTAGTCCCCCACTGTGCGCGTTGTGAAAATCTTCCCGCTCGTGCCTCTGGGGGTCGGTACTGTACCATGCACCCGAAAACTCTTAACATTTTTGTGCTGCCCTGTTTCCCTGTCCACAACAGATGCGGTGATGCGTTGTTCGGAAGTGAGGACGACGACATCAAGTTGTGCAGCATGACAGCATGGTCCATTGCTGCAGGCCACTGGTGGTTGGGTAGCCGCATGCCACGTAACAGTTTGCGCATGCTGTTCTGCAGAGTCGTGTTCATTCGTTCTGCGACACCTTGCTGCTGATGGGCGTAGGGAAGGGAGAGGAGTTGCTTGATTCCTCTTTCCGCCAGGTACTGCTTGAATCGCTGAGAGGTGTATTCTCCTCCTCCGTCTGACTGGAAGCTTTTCAGCTGTGCTCCCGACTCTCTTTCTGCTACTGGTAGCCAGGCGGCGAACGCTACGAGTGCCATGTCGCGGCTGGGTAGATTTAGATGCCAGACGTATCGAGTGGCGGCGTCGATGAAGGTAATCGTGTAGTTGTAGGTAACTTGTCCTGGTTCTCGATTGAAGAGAATATCGCTGTACACCTTCTCGAGTGGTGTGTACGCGGGTGCGCTCGGGTTGTGATGAGGAGTGAACGGTCGATGTGGTAAGTCGGCTTCGGGGCAGGTAAGACAAGTCCCTCGTGCCCGTTGGAGTTCTCTGCCGTCGGGTAGTAATAATGAGTCCTTGTCTAGGACTCCTGCTCTTATCGTGTTATTTAACACTGTGTTGCTTGGATGTCCCATTCGTGCGTGCCATATGTCTTCGGAGGCGCGGTGTCCGGGTGAGCGTCGATACGCGTCGGAGTTGGAGTAAAAGCTGGCAACGAAGTTTGCGCTTCTGTGGACTTCTCGTTGAGTTGGTTTCAACTGCTGTGCGGGTGTTGGTGGTGTTTCGTTGACGAGGACTAGTGTCGTTGGTCCTGCTGCTGCTGCCGATGTTGTCTCTGCTGCTGCCGATGATGTTTCTGCTGCTGCCGATGACGTTTCTGCTGCTGCCCATGTTGTTTCTGCTGCTGCCGAATGTTGAATTGTTGCTAACGCGCGTGTTCTTTCTGCTTCAGGGATGGTGTGCGAGTACCAGAAGCCTTCTGGGCTGAAGTCCGGATCAAGATCCGGAGGATGTGTCCAGTCGGCGAAGTTCACGATGGCGTCGCTGTCTGCAGTGCCCAGGTCTGGGACGAAGTCTAGGACAAAGACGTTGTTCTTCAAGACCGCCTTCCCGATGTAGAGGCCGCCTTTCCCGTGGTATAATTTGAACTCCTAGGTGGTACTGTCGGCTTCCAAGTGAATGCCTTTCGCCATCAACTGGCTGACGCTCAGTAAGTTGTAGCCGAGTCCCTCCGCGATTAGTACCTTTGACATATGCAGTATAACATTTGTCTCTCGTGACTGAAGTTGTACTACTCCTTGTCGTCGTGTGCGCAGGTTCTGGTTGTTGGCGACTGTGATGACGACCTCTCGTTGAAGTCGATGTTCGCGTTGGACGAAGCGTCCCGAAGAGCACATGTGCTGTCCGCAGTAACTGTCCAAGAACCATGTATCTTTCCCGGACGGTTCGCTTTGAGCAATGGCGGCGTACGTCGGGTTCGGTTGAAGGGACTCGCGGCGAGGCATGCTGTTGTCGAGTTGCTCTTCTGGTGAGTAGTATGGTGGTGACTCGGTTGTGCAGGAATCTGTTATCTTTACCATGCAGTTGACGATGTTTCTTGCTTTTTGTGCAGGTTGTCCTGTTGGAGTCGTTGAAGCTTGGACTGAAGGTGTCGGGGTAGCTTGTGTTGAAGTGAATTGGCTGCTCGAAGGTCGAAGTTGTCGCTGTGGTGTTGTCGATTGATGACGATACTGTGAAAGAGAGAACGAGGATGGAATGACTATGAAAGAAGTGAGTACAAATAGGAAACCCTAATTGGGTTGTACCCCCTATGGGATACCCCACTATAGCCTACACAATAGTATAAGCTATATAGTTCTGACACACCCCCATAGGCAAAGTGGGGGAGAACAAGGGGTCACAAGACCAGTCAAGCAAAGCAAAGCAAAGCTCAGGGTGGATCACAAAGTCACCACACATTCTGAGCACAAGTTCAAGGCCACATGGCCAGTTCACATGCAAGATCATATATAGAGATATACAAGAGTCAAGTAAGCAAGAGCAAGAGTATATATAGGCGAAGGTACAAGCAAGGTCAAGAGGAGAGCAAGTGAGGCAAGACAGGCACAAGACCCAACTGCGTGCAACAACGCTGATGATCACAAGGCGCAAGTGCCTTGGTGAAGACATCAGCAGTGTTGGCCTCAGAGGCCACGTACGCAAGTCGCAACTGTCCACGCTGCTGTAGCTCACGAGCAAGAAAGTAGCGGAGAGCAATGTGCTTCGTTCTGTGCTCCAGTCTCTGCTCTCGACACAAGGCCAGCATGGCCTTGTTGTCTACGTACAGGACTGGAGGAGAACGAGGCTGCTCTCCAAGGTCGGTCAACAGGTAGGTGAGCCAGCGTAACTCCTGTGCAGCCATAGCCCCGGCGTAGATCTCAGCCTCACAACTGGAGCCGAGAACAGAAGACGAGCGGGTAGCCCGCCACGAAACAGAGCCGGAACCAAGGCTGAAGGTGTAACCCTGTGACGACCGCTGCGTAGCCTGGTCGTCAGCCCAAGAAGCGTCCGCGTGCCCAGTGAGGACCACTGGACTGCGCCCTCCAAGCACTAGCCCCATGCCCGACGTACTGCACAAGTAGCGCAACACCCTCTTCGCTGCAGCCATGTGCTCTGGTCGGTGTCTCCCAGGAGCAACATAGCGTGCGAGAATGCTAAGAGGGTATGCAAGGTCAGGTCGTGTGCAGGTCATCAGGTACATGAGGCAGCCAACAAGCTCTGCATACGGGCCACTCGACTCTACGGACTCATCCGAAGGCAGAGCTGAGAGCGAGTGGCGAGTAGGCAGAGGAGTGGCCTGAGGCGAGGAGTACGTGAAGCCGAAGCGCTGAAGGACCTGCTGCACCATGTGTGACTGAGTCAGGGTAATGGTGCGGCGTGCTCTGTCCCGGGTGATCTGCAAGCCAAGATAGCTGCGCAGTTCACCCAGGTCAGTGCACGTGTGTCTCTTCTGCAGCTCGGACTTCACGTAGGCGAGTCCAGCAGTGTCAGCTGTGGCAAAGACCAAGTCGTCGACGTACACGAGGATGTAGAACGGCGGCAGAGAGGTGTCGGTGCGCAGAAACAGCGACGGGTCGGCAGTAGAAGGAGCAAACCCAAGTGCCGCGAGCGTAGTCCTCAGTGTGTCGTGCCACTCACGTGGCGCCTGGCGGAGACCGTAGACTGGACGCCGGAGACTCCACTGGGTACCAGGAGGGAAAGACCCAGTGAAGCCAGGTGGGCGACGCAGCCAGATCTCCTCGTGCAGGCTGCCCTGCAAGAAAGCTGTGCTGAAGTCGAGAGAGTGCAGCTCGTAGTCACGGTGAGCAGCAACGTGCAGCAGGACCCGAAGAGTGGTCATCTTCGGGGTGGGGGAGAAGGTCTGAAAGTAGTCAACCCCCTGCCGCTGACTGAAGCCACGAGCCACGTAACGCGCCTTGAAGACAGGCGGAGAACCCGGCGGCCGCTTCACCCTGAAAATCCACATGCCACTGACGATGTTCGCCCCAGGGGGGGGAACAGCGTCAACGTAGGTGCCTGTGGACTTCCAGGAAGCCATCTCTGCATCCATAGCTGCCTGCCACTGAGAGGAGTAGGGACCCTCTATCGCCTCCGCGTAAGAGCGCGGAGTCGGGATGTCTGGTGCATCCGGGTCTCCCTCAGGGGCTAGCAGTACAGACGCGAGACGAGGTGAAGCGGCGGCCAGACACTGGAACTCCTCCTGCCTGTCCTCAAGGACGTCCGTGCCAAGGGCACACTCACCCCCGACGGACGGAGGACAGGCGGACTCAGACTCAGTGACAAGACGGGCAGCGTAGTCTAGACGACAGCGCGCAGCAAAGTCGACAAGCTCAGTGACAAGGGCAGACGCAGCAGACGACTCGAAGGAAGGGTCAGTGACAGCTGTAGCAAGGAGACGCGTGACAGTAGGACTGGCAGCACGAAGGGAGTCCGACTCCGGGTCGGCAAGAGCAGGAAGAGAGGAAGCAGGAGGAGAAGGCAAAGGGGCACGCAGAGGAGCAGTGGACGGACGCAGTGACATCCGGTGCGTGCCAGGGACAGGAGGAGGACGCTGACGCGACCCGCGACCACTAGCGCGCTCAGTACGAACAGGCGACACAGGACGAGACGCAGGCTCACGACGCTCAGTAAGACCTCCAGTCGGACCAGTGTAGGGAGACGGAGCAGGCAAAGGGGAGGCAGGCTGTAGCTGTGGCTGTGACCGGACAGGCTGCGGACCCTCTAAGGGAGGAGGAGGAGGAGGCGGAAGACCAAGAACCTGCTGCAGGAGCGGAACGAAGTAAGGTCGGGGCCGCGCGGCGACACCAGAAACAGCAGGAACAGTACCAGCAGCCCCGGCAGGAGTACCCACTCCAGCAGCACCTCCAGCAGCACCACCAGAAGCTCCAGAACCTCCAGCAGCAGCACCAGGAGCACTCTCAGACCCAGCAGCTCCAGCACCCACAGTACGAGCACCGGCGGGACGCGAGGCAGCAGTACCCTCAGCAGCCGAAGAACCACCAGCACCAGCAGCACACCTCCAGCGCCTGGCAAACCACTCACGCAGCTCCTGCGGGGAGAGTGGCTCCCGGCGAGACGAAGCACCCCCAGGCACAGCACCCCCAGGCTCAGCACCCCCAGGCACAGCACCCCCAGGCTCGGCACCTCCAGGCTCAGCACCCCCAGACGCAGCACCCCCAGGCTCAGCACCCCTAGGCACAGCACCCCCAGGCTCAGCACCCCCAGGCTCAGCACCCCCAGGCTCAGCACCCCCAGGCTCAGCACCCCCAGACTCCGCACCCCCAGGCTCAGCTCCCGCAGCAGCACCAGAGTCACCAGTGACCTCGACAGGCTCGACCGCGTCTACCTGGGACACACCCGAAGGGGCAGGACCCTGAGGGGGGAGGGGGACTACCGAGGGGGGACCTGGTACCAGGAAGAGCGGGGGTGGGGGGAGGGACGGAGTGCGGTAGGGGAAGAGGCGGTAGTAGGGTACCGACTCGTCGAACGTGACGTCCTGGGAGGACAGAACACGTCGAGAGGTGGGGTGGTAAAACTGCCACCCAGGGGCGTCGGGGGGGAACCCCAGGAAGACGCAGGGAGAAGCACGAGGGGACAGCTTGTCCGCAGACACGTCGCGAACAAACGCCCGAGATCCCCAGACCCGGAACGCCGACGCATCGCCAACCTTCCCCGTCCACAGCAGGGCTGGGGAGGTCTCCGGTCGAGAGACCCTGGGGTGGAGGTTGATCTGGTGCGCAGCGTACCTGACCGCAAACGGCCACAGAAAATGGGGAGCAGCCGCATGCATCATGGACGTACGAGCGACGTCCATGACCATGCCAATGCGGCGCTCAGCAATCCCATTCTGCTGTGGTGAGTCCGGAAGCGTGAAGGTCTGACGGATGCCTCGTGCACGACAGTAGGCACTCAGGAGGCCAGAGGAGAACTCTCCGCCTCTGTCCGAGTGCAGACGCAAAACAGGGAAGTCAGAGCCAAAGCTCCTCCTAAGCTGGAGACGAGCTGCGCGGATCCAGTCGATCAACACCGCAGTGACCTCACCCTTGCTGCGCAAGGGGAAGACTGTGGTGTAACGCGAGTAGTCGTCAACCACCAGCAGGAAGTAGCGCTCCTGACCCTGTCCACGGACGCGGGCTGGGCCCCACACGTCCATGTGAAGCGTCTGCAACGGGGCCTCTGTCGGAGGAAACTGGGAGGAGTGAGGGGCAGCCCGCTGGCGCCCCTCGACACAGGGGACACAGGTAGGGCCAGGGCCCGGAGGAAGGGGAGGGAGAGACCGGGGAAGACCAGACACAAGGACTCGCGAGGCCATGCCTCTGAGCCGAAGCAGAGAGGGGTGGCCAAGGCGGTGGTGCCAGAGGAGGGTCTCGTGAGACAGACGACGACACGAGCAGGGGGCAGACTCAGGACCAGACCTGGACGCTGCAGCAAACACCTGACCAGATGAAGGGACCCTACCAGACTCAGCACCTGGAGGAGAAGCAGTGGTCAGTGTGTACAGGCTCGACCCTGGCCGACGTGTAAACGTAGCCAGGTGGCGACCTGTATCCGCCTCCGTGCAGTGGGTCACCCGCTGACGAGCAGGGGTGAACTGGTGGACACCCGCATCCTGGAGGTCAGCACCACTCACCAAGTTCGTCGAGAACGAGGGGAGGTAGAGACCAGTCAGGGTGCCAGAGGGGGCCGCCGGACACGGGAGGACAGTGGAGAAGCGAGACAGGACAGGCCCCCCAGAGGGGTCAGCCAGGGACACCGCAACCGGCCGACTCAGCGGCGTGAGAGTGGTGCGGTCCCTAAAGAAGGAGCGAGACGCTCCAGAGTCAAGGGTGAAGGTGTGAGAGGCCGAAGCCGACACAGTACCTGAGAGGGCAGACTCACCAGCACCTGAGAGCACAGACGCACTGGCACCTAGAGCAGCAGCCTCACTAGTACCTGACGCGGCAGTACCAATGCCCGGGTCGGGCGGGAAACACCGGTAACAGTCATCCTCATCACTACCAGTCACAGCATACATAGCAGAGAGAATAGCATCAAAATCAAGATCATAAATAGCTACACCAGCCCTAGACAGCTCTCCCCAGCGGGGGATCTCAGCGGCCTCCGGAAACTGCTGACGCCAGGCGTCGGTCAGGCGGCCAAAGCAGCGGCGGGCTGTGTGGGCGCCTCCACACCTCTCCCCTGCACGGTCACCTGTGCGAAGAACGTAGGGGCAGGGACCAAGCGCACCACCACGCTGACGCTGCAAGTACCACTCACGGAGCTGCTGAGGGCCGGGGACGGTGCGAGAGCGCTGCTGCTGCTGTGGCTGCTGCTGCGGCTGCTGCTGTTGCTGCTGCTGCTGCTGGCGCTGACCACCCCCAGAGCTGCTCCGCTGGGACGAGCCACTCCGACCCCCGCCTCCACCGCCACCCCCGCCTCCACCGCCACCCCCGTCTCCACCGCCACCTCCCCCACCAGGACCGTCGCTCCCACCGCTCCCACCGCCTCCTCCGCTACCACCTCCGCCGCCACCTCCGCCTCCACCGCCGCCACCAGTACCTCCACTCCCGCCACCACCCCCACCGCCACCCCCACTCCCCCCGCCACCCCCACCGCCTCCTCCACCGCCCCCTCGAGCTCCACCCGCTCCCTTGCCCCCCTTGCTCTTGCCAGAGCGGCGTCTGCCGCTGGGGGCAGACGCCGCGCCGACCGACTCAAAACCAGTGAGGTCGGCCGCAGCGGCAGAGGCGACAGAGGGCAGCAGGGGGGAAGGACCACACCCCTCAAAGATGGGGGTGCGAGGGTCACCCCGAGAGGCCCCTACAGCGACAATACTCTTCTCAGCCGCTAGCAGGGACTCCTCAAGGAGGTCGACAGTGAGAGTGGTGGGACAGACAGAGAGAAACTGGTCCCTAACGACACGAAGGGACTCAGGGAGACGGGTGACGAGAAAGTAGAGGGTGATGTACATGGGAGGAGGGTTCGCAGCGCGGAACTCAGCAGGAAGGGCAGCGCGGTAGCGGGTGTCACTAGCACGGAGGTGGGTAACGAGGTCAGCGACAGTGGGAAAGGAAGCGAGGTCAGGGAAGAGAAACGGTAGCATGAGGCGGCTAAGGGTAGCGGAGGAAGGGGAGGAGTAGCGTGCAACTACAGCGTCGTACAAGGCCTGAGCGGTCTTGCACTGACTAAAGTGGGCACGCTCAGAGGAAGGGAGGTGGCGACGCACAGCAAGACGTGCAGCAGCATCGCGGGTCGCCCACTTGGAGCGAACGGCAGAGTCAGCATCAGCAGGTGGGGCAGGAACAGCGCCAGAGACAAAGTCAAAAAGAGAGACCTCATCTATCGCATCACACAGTAAGTACAGCTGCAGGTCTTCAATCCAGACGGCAAAGTCAATGGCCCTCCCCTCAGCGTCAAAAGTAAGAACATTGGGGGTGGCCATGGCAGCAGCTGGAAGTCTCACCGGGCTGGGAGAGTCGGGTAGGTCAGCAGCAGAAGAACACAGCTCAGGAACAGCAGCACGGCGGCTCGGGCGGCTCGGGCGGCTCGGGCGGCTCGGGCGGTTCGGGCGGCTCGGGCGGCGGCTCGGTCGCAGCTCAGCGGCGGCTTGGGCGGCGGCGGCTCGGCGGCGGCTCGGCTGCTGCTGGGCGGCTCGGCGGCGGCTCGGGCGGCTCCGGCTCGGCGGCGCAGGCGGCGGCGGCTCGGCGGCGGCCCGGGCGGCGGCTCAGGCGGCGGCGGCTCGGCGGCGGCTCGGCTGCTGCTGGGCGGCTCGGCTGATGCTGGGCGGCTCGGCGGGGCCGCGGAGCAGAGGGCGGCGGTGCCGCGTAGGAGAGGGCGGCGGGGCCGCGTAGCAGAGGGCGGCGGGGCCGCGTAGCAGAGGGCGGCGGAGCCGCGTAGCAGAGGGCGGCGGACGGGCCTTCGAAGTAGGGCGGCGGGCGGGCCGGGACGTAGGGCGGCCTTCGAAGTAGGGCGGCGGGCGGGCCGGGACGTAGGGCGGCGGGGCCGCGACGTAGGGCGGCGGGCGGGCCGTCGAAGTAGGGCGGCGGGCGGGCCGGGACGCAGGGCGGCGGGGCCGCGACGTAGGGCGGCGGGCGGGCCGTCGAAGTAGGGCGGCGGGCCACGACGTAGGGCGGCGGGGCCGTCGAAGTAGGGCGGCGGGCAGGCCGCGACTTAGGGCGGCGAGGCCGCGCGATAGGGCGGCGGGGCCGCAAGGTAGGGCGGCTCGACAGGCCGCTAGGGAGGGCGACACGACGGGTCGCTAAAAAAAAGGACGCGCGCCTCGGGGCGCGCTTCGGTGGGCCCAAGCAACAGTCCCTAGTAGGGGACCTGCTCTGATACCATGTGAAAGAGAGAACGAGGATGGAATGACTATGAAAGAAGTGAGTACAAATAGGAAACCCTAATTGGGTTGTACCCCCTATGGGATACCCCACTATAGCCTACACAATAGTATAAGCTATATAGTTCTGACAGATACGGGCAGTGCGTACGAGGATGCCCTGAAGTCTTGCAGATGTGGCAAAACGGAGGTGCTGGCTTCGGTTGTTGTTGCTGTCGACTGTTGTTGTTGTTGTTGTAGCGTCGATGGGTGTGAAACGCGAGCTCTGGTACTGACGTTTTCTTCTTATGTCGTTCTTCTTGCAGGTCCATGTCCTGCTGCTCGGCATGGATTTCGGCGCAGAGTGCTGCTTCGGAGATTCTCCCGTGTGCTCGTAGTATGGCGCGAGTGGAGCGCCAGTGAGGGCCGAGACCGCCGATGACAACCGTGACAAAGGCGTCTTCTGAGATCGATCCCCCACATCGAAGAAGCTTGTCGCGCAGTTCGCGGCAGCGACTGATATACTCCATGCCCTTCTCGCCTGGTTTCATTTCTATTGTTGTCAGCTGCGCCATTAACCGACTTTGGTTTACACTGTCTGTTGCTTGATACAGGTTCTTCAAGTGGTTGTACGCGAGCTCCGCGGAGTTACCGTAACCTCGGTAAGTCCTTATGTTCTGCTGTTGGGTCGGGGTGATGTTCCTCAGTAGTATTGTGTACGCCATCATCGATTGATAGGTGTACTGCTGCTTCTCATACTGTGTGCCATTTGTTGGATATGGCAGGGACCCGTCGAAGAAGCCAAGGATCTGCGCTCCTTCCATCATCAGCTCGAATTCGAACGACCAGGTAAAGAAGTCCTTTCCGTCAAAAGGCTTTGTCGTTTGTAGTTTTAGAACATGCGCCAATTGTTACTGAACTTGTAATGCGTCCAGCGCTCTCTCTTGTCCCGGTGCAGGTTGTGGTTGCGGCATGAAGCTGACAGAGCCGCGCTGGGGCTCGTACGGAGCGAAGGTAGGTTGTTGATGTTGATTCCCGCGTGCGTAGGATGAGCCATCGAGACTCATGGGTGTCACGTTGTTGTTGTTGTTGCTGTTGTTTGATTGCGCAGGTACTCCTTGCTGGTGCTGCTCGTAGAAGGACATGAAGGAGAAGAATTTCTCCATCATGCTTGGATCGAAGCCCGCGCCTTGGTTTGCGGGTGTTTCCGTAGACCCAGCTGCTGGTCTCGTCGTTGTCCCTTCCTCTGTCTGTAGACCAGAGGCAGGAGGTGGAGTAGGGGTAGTACCGGGAGAGCCGTTGGAGGAGCTCCTCTCCTTTCTAGCAGACATGTCTTCTTGATGTATTGAGTGTTGAAAAAATAGTAACTTTTAACTCTAACTGCTCTCATACCATGTTGGGCTGAAAAGCCCTAGGATCTTTGTAGAGTTAAAGTCTGAGTAAGTGATGTAATAGCGGAAGCGTTGAGTAAAGTCCTTGAACCACCTTGCGCTAGTATGTGAGGGCAAAGTAAGTTGATTAAAGCAAAGAGATACAGGAATAAGAATATGAAGAGACATTATGACTACTTTACTGTTGCGGTTCGATACAGTGCGACTCGGGCAACTGCTCAATGTCGAGTCAGTTGTGTGTCCTTGCTGTCGCGCTGCGTCAGGTCAAAGGTCGCTGACCTTTGACTTTCTCGTAACCTCCAGCGGTTACGTTAACTTCCGAGGGTTGACTCGCGATGCTTCGATTTGAGCTGCTTCGCTTGTGTCTTGAGTTCTGACACGACAGAGGCGCTTCAACTATTTGTTCCCAACACCGCTGTCGCGGCCCCTGGACGTCGCCCCCATCCTATCGTGACGCCCCCTGGGTGCCGTCCCTCCTTGTTGCGCCCCCCCCCCCCCCCCCTGACGCTGCCCCTGCCTGACTACCGCCGTCGCTTCTGCTGTAGCTGCCGCGGAGCGCCCTGCCACGGTCGCGGCCCCGCCCTGCAGCAGCTGCCGCGTAGCATTCTGCCGCCGTAGCGGCCCTGCCCTGCAGCAGCTGCCGCAAAGCCTCCAGCAGCTGTCACGGCCCCGCCCTCCAGCAGCTAACGCGGCCCTGCTCTGCCGCAGCTGTCGCGGCTTCGCCGTCGCCGCCGTCGTGCGCCTACCCGGCTGCCGCCCGCCGAGCGCCGGCCCTGCTCGCCCGGTGAGCGCCTGCCCTTCCCGCCACTGGTGAGCACCTGCCTTATTTGCACGCTGCCGCGCCATGTGCCTGTCTGTCTACCAGCCTGCCTGCCTACCTGCCTGCCGGCCTGCCTGCCTGCCGCGCCTGCCCTGCCCGCGCTGCTACTGCTGCTATTTCTGTTTCAGCTGATAGGCTGCTACTGCTGCTGGGCTGCTACTGCTGCTGGTGCTGCTACTACTGCTACGGCTACTACTGGCAGTGGCCAGATGCAGCTCCAGCGACGTTAGCGCGAGTCTCTCACGCCCCAGCAGCTTCGTGAGTGGTACGCTAGTTGGGGTTGTGGCGGTAGCCGTCGTAGCTGCTGCTTGGAGCTGGTCAGTCGGGAGCGTCTGCCAGTGGCCAGCTGCAGCTGCAGCGGCGTCCGCGCGAGACACTTACGCCCCAGCAGCTTCATGAGTGGTACGCTCAGAGTAGAGGGTCTTGGAGTACCGTTCGCTGCCCGTACGTCATTCGCACAGGTGATCGGGCTGGTTAGGCTTGAGGGACGCTTGGTCACACACAGTCCCGCTGCTTCGCCCGTCTGAGCGACGCCTGGCGTACCGAGTTTGGCGACGAGGTTGAGCTCCCCACTTGGCTGGAGCTGCTTAGGCAGAGGGTAGATATCTTTGCTCTTGACTACGATGCTATTCTCACTGCCATGTATGCATTGCCTACTAGTGATGACCGTGCCTGTTACCTGTGCGTACCGCTTGACCCAGGTATAGAGCCTGCTGCTCTAGGTGCTAGTGAGGCTGCTGCTCTAGGTGCTAGTGCGTCTCCTGCTCTAGGTGCTGGTGAGGCTGCTGCTCTAAGTGCTGGTGTGTCTCCTGCTCTAGGTGCTGGTGAGGCTTCTGCTCCAGGTGCTGGTGAGTGTGCTCTCTCTGGTACTGCGCCTGCTGAGGCCTTGTACACCTTCACACCTTGAATCAGGTGCTTCTCGCTCCTTCTTTCGCGACAGCACCACCCTCACGCCGCTCAGTCGGCGGGTTGCAGTCTCCCTGGCAGACCCCTCTGGGGGTCCAGTCCTTGCGCACTCCTCCACGGTCCTGCCGTGTTCGGCGGTCCCGTCTGGCTCCGTGTCAGGTCTTCACCTCCCCTCGTTCTCTACGAACTTGGTGAGTAGTGCTGACCTCCAGGACTAGTGGGTTGACCAGTTCACTCCTGGAGGTCAGCACGTGACCCACTGTATGTGCTCCCGGACGGGCCGGCACCTGGCCACGTTTACCCGTGCGCCTGGCTCGAGTCTGTACACACTGACTACTGTGTCCCCTCAGGTCGGTGCGTCTGCGTCTGCGTCAGGTCAGCCAGCCACCCCCTACTCGTGTCGCGCTTTGTCGCACCAGACCCTCCTTTGGCACCACCGTCTTGGTCACCCCTCGGTGCAGCGCCTTCGTAGCATGCACCGCCGTGTCCTTGTCTCTGGTCTTCCCAGGGTTCTCCCTCCCCTCCCACCCACGCCTGCTCCTCCCTGTCTTCCCTGTGTCGAGGGGCGGCAGCGCGCCGCTCCTCACTCCTCCTCGTTTCCCCCGATGACTGCTCCCCTACAGACCCTGCACATGGACATGTGGGGCCCAGCCCGCGTCAGTGGGCAGGACCGCGAGCGGTAATTCCTGCTGGTTGTTGACGACTACTCGCGTTACACCACGGTCTTCCCCTTGCGCACCAAGGGTGAGGTTCCTGATGTTTTGATCCCTTGGACCCGCGCTGCCCGTCTCCAGCTCCGCGAGCGGTTCGTGTCAAATTATAATATTGTGTAGGCTATAGTGGGGTAGCCCATATGGGGTACACATTTCTAGGGTTGCATATTTGTATCACTCCCATTCCTTAGTCATTCATTCTCGTTCTACTTTTCTCATGGTATCGAGCAGGTCCCCCCTTGGGAACTGTGCCTAGGGCCCACCACATCGAGTTTCAAATTTTTTTTTCTCTCCTGCCCGAAGCGCGCTCCGCCCGAGTCGCGCTCCGGGCTCTCACCTCGCCGAGCCGCCCTAGCGGCCCCCTACGCCCTAGCGGCCCCTTCCCCTAGCGGCCCCCGCTAGGGGGACCTCTGACACCCCCCCGCACTGGGATGCCCGAAATGCATACACCGGGATTCGAACCCGAGACCTTCGCTCTGATACCATGTATGAATCCCAACCACTAGACCATTGTGATAAAAGGGCTTGTTATGTAGCGGGTCAGTGCGCCCATAACCCCCCAGGCCAACGTGCCTGTAACCCTTACCGTAGGATCAATCGGGGATCACCAGTGGACCTCTGACACCCCCCCCCCGCACTACGCACATGGCGAGCGACGACAACGATGCGAGCCCTCGCAGGGGCTGGACTCATGGCACGACTCGTAGCAACGGCCGCGACTTCCGTATGCTTTCATTACCCTCGCTTCTCCCTTTTCACATCCATTTCAAGCACTTCCCTTCCACTTACCATCTCTATTTGCCCGTCCCATTAGAACTCTTCCCTTCCCCTTTTATCCTTCTCCCTTTTCGCATCCTACATGATCCTCCTCTACCTTTACAACTTGGCAGAACTAGATGCGGGAAATCGCTTCACACAACGACTGTTACGGGTGATGTGGTGATAGTGATGCTCGGCGGCGGCCTTCTGCAGTGTGGCAGCAGCGACCACATTCCGCGTCACAATTGAACCCCATGTTCACTTCGTCGTAGATATTCATACCTGTTAGCTTATCCCCCTTGGCTCTTAGCCTCTCATTTGTCGATGGCTGTCATTCTTTGTTTCCCTTACCCCCATCCCCTCCTCCAAGCCGACAGGGAGCCCCAGCCAGTGTGCGTATCTTCACTCGTGAAAGTGCCACCCCTTCCTCCTCCCCCGCTGCTACTGCATTTGCCAGGTGGTCCAATTTCTTCGTAGGGTTCTTTTTCTTAACATATTTATCGTCACACATGCTTCTTTGTGCCTCCCCTCCCGCCATCCGCTCCGCCTCCCCCCAGGGAGCACCAGCCAGTGTGCGGATCTTCACTCGTGGCAGTGCAACCCCTTCCTCCAACCTCTCTATTTGCGCATCGCGGTTCAATCACTTCCCTTCCCCCTACCTCTCTCTTTGCGCATCGCTGTTCGATCGCTCCCCTTCCCCTTCTATCTTTATCCCTTTCCGCATCTTTTTTAATGTTCCCTTCCCCTTTACTATCCCTTATCCCTTTCCGCCACCCAATCTACCACGGTAATCGACCACGGTATGCTTTCCTTACCGTTCTAGAGGTACCAGTGGGAACCTTCTCGCAACACAATTTACAGCAGTGGTAGGGCCGGCAGCGGAAAAGTCTGCAGCGGCAAAGGCAGGGGAGGGTGCAGCAGCGGCAACTGCGGCGGCGACTGCGGCGAACAGCGGCAGCAGCCAAGGGGTGCATTTAATCCACGGGGCATGGCCGACGGGCAGACATGGGAAGACCGGCGCAAGTCAAGGCACCAAGAGTGGCAGTAGCTACGACAGCAACAGGCGTGCTTTGATGGTGTTTGGTTTGCGCCTCCGAACTTCGCTCGATCTCCTACCCTTTCCATTATCACTGCGCTCCTCCCCTCTTCCCCCTCCTTCCCCTCCGGCAGTCATTAACATCCTAGTTTTTCTCTTACCTCGCTGACTTTCCTGTTCTCCGCGTCCCCCGTGCGCCTCTCTCCCCTTTGCCACCACTCCCCCTTCCCCGCTCATTCCCTTCCCCAGTTCCTGCAGCGCACACGATCCGTCGTCCGTATGTTTGACAGAGATGGTTTTCGATTTCATGGAAACCGGTTCGGCAAAGAGCCGCACTCTCGACCACCACCTGCTCGACGCGATTCACGGCAGCGAAGGTGGCTATAACGTGGATGGCGCAGATTCGTTCTACGCGCGCATGGCGGAGCAGGACGCGCAAGCTCCGCGGATGGGGGAGAGCGGTGGGCGTCGGGGAACGGAGGACGTCTCGAGCCTCATTGAGGTGAGGGGGAAAGGGGACAGTGAGAAGAGGGGAAGTCGGAATGGGGATGGGGATGGCCACTGAGGTTGATTTGATGTAGCTGCCGTTTTCCCCCCTATCAATTGTGAAATGCAACTCATCCGCCCCCATCCTTTTCGTTTCGCCCTTTCTGCTTTGCGCCCACCTCTGCGGACGAGTACCAGCTGTTCGCTGACGTCATCACCGACCTGAAAACTGCCAAGAAGGAATCCTCTTCCTCAAATGCTGCCAGCGCTAGCAGCACTAGCAGCACCAGCGGCAGCAGCAATACCGCCGCCAGCAGCGGCAGCGGCGGCAATGGTAATATGAGGCGAGCAGTCATGCGCTTGCTTCGGTCCAAGGGGCACGATGCTGCAGTGTGCAAGGCGCGGAGGGAGCACTCGAAGTGCCTCCCTGCCAATTGTGGTGGTTGTGCTCTGAACCATCTCTTACCTTGACATGCTGGCATGAGTTGCTGTTTTTGTGGTGCAGGCTGAGTACCCCAGCGGGCGCTGAGGACGAGGAGGAGGAGGAGGGGGAGGAGGAGGAGGAGGAGGAGGAGGAGGAGGAGGAGGAGGAGGAGGAGGAGGAGGAGGAGGAGGAGGAGGAGGAGGAGGAGGATGTCAAATTTCTTAGCGAGGCTTAGGAGCCATAGCTAGTGAGGTAGGAAGTTGAGTTCGAGTTGGAGGAGAAGTGTCGAGAGAAAAGGGGGTTTCACTATAGGTTCAAGAGTACAAATATGAGAGAACAAGCAAGAAAGGTCCACCACCAAATAGGAAAACGCTATAACTACAGTAACCAATCCTACAGGCAGTTACATATAGAAAATATTAAATTATATTTTCCGACACGCCCCCATAACTGGCTGTAGGAGATGAGTATGCAGTTAGCGCCCTCTGAAGGGGTACATCACGATTGCGCAGGAGGAGAAAAGTGTTTCAATAATACCACTCCTCTGGCTCCCCCACACCCTCACACCCTCCCACCCTCCCCCCAGCGGCAGCTGCAGTAGTGGGAACGAAAGGAGGAGGCGGGCTGGCGCTGGCTGGTCTCCCACTCCATCCCCTCACCCTCCCCCTCCCCCTCCCCTTCCCCCTCCCCCACACACTGCTGCATGAGCAGCAGAGGGGGGGAAGAGAGGAGAGGTGGAGGGACGGCTGCTGGGTGGTTTCACACCCGCCACCCCAGTGCCACTCCCCGGCCTCCCCCACACCCTCACACCCTCCCCCCCAGCGGCAGCTGCAGCAGCTGGAACAAAAGGAGGAGGAGAGGGGGGGGGGGGGGGCGACGCACGGCCTCCCCGGGCGCCAAAGCAGGCAGCAGAGGGGGCGACGCCTGCCCCCCCCCTTCCAGGTCCCCCGAAGGAGCCGCGACGGGTGACGGGAAAAGGGGGTGGGGCGGTGCACGTGCCCCCGGTGTGCCGCGGCTGGCGACGGGGCATGGCCGGGGCGGGGTCGGGGCCGCAAGTGGGCGGGGCCGCAGGTGGCATCGGGGCCGAAGTGGGCGACGGGGCCGCAGGTGGCGACGGGGCCGCAGGTGACGACGGGGCTGGGGCCGCAAGGAGGCGACGGGGCCGGGGCCGCAGTTAGGTGACGAGGCCGGGGCCGCAAGGTGGGCGACTGGGCCGGGGCCGTAGTGAGGCGACGGGGCCGCAGGTAGGGGACGGGGCCGCAGGTAGGCAACAGGGCCGGGGCCGCAGGTAGGCGACGGGGCCGGGGCCGAAGGAAGGCGACGGGGCCCGGGCCGCACTTACGCGACGGGGCCGTAGGGCCGCAGGTAGGCGACGGGGCCGGGGCCGCAGGAAGGCGACGGGGCCGGGGCTGCAGGTAGGCGACGGGGCCGTAGGGCCGCAGGTAGGCGACGGGGCCGTAGGGCCGCAGGTAGGCGACGGGGCCGGGGCCGCAGGAAGGCGACGGGGCCGGGGCCGCAGTTAGGCGACGGGGCCGGGGCCGAAGGAAGGCGACAGGGCCCGGGCGGCAGTTAGGCGACGGGGCCGTAGGGCCGCAGGTAGGGGACGGGGCCGAGGCCGCAGGTAGGCGACGAGGCCGGGGCCGCAGGAAGGCGACGGGGCCGGGGCCGCAGGTAAGCGACGGGGCCGTAGGGCCGCAGGTAGGCGACGGGGCCGTAGGGCCGCAGGTAGGCGACGGGGCCGTAGGGCCGCAGGTAGGCGACGCGGCCGTAGAGCCGCAGGTAGGCGACGGGGCCGTAGGGCCGCAGGTAGGCGACGGGGCCGTAGGGCCGCAGGTAGGCGACGGGGCCGTAGGGCCGCAGGTAGGCGACGGGGCCGCTGAAAGGGCGGCGACGGGACCGCGAAAAGTAGGGCAAGGGGCACGTCACGGGGCATGCCGAACACAGATTAGCAGCGGAAGCTGTAGGGTGGGCCCACAGGTCAGGACCTTGGTAGCTCTGATAGCATGTGAAGATAAGCAGTAGAAGAAGGCGCCATAGCTAGGAAAGTCCTAGCTAGGCAAGAAACAGTTTAGGCAAAAGAGGACTGTGTGTGATCTTGTGCGTGCTTTTGTATAAGGATGCTTCTCTATTTTGTGGCCTAATTTTATAAATCCGCTATTCTTGAATCACCATGCAAACAAGAAGATTTTAACCAGATATTTTGGATATGTAGGCTTGTTATGCTGTATTGTTACATTTGTTACCTTGTAATTACGTTGTATCAGAGGTCCACTGGTGATCCCCGATTGATCCTAGGAAAGGGTTACATGCACGTTGGCCTGGGGGGTTATGGGCGCACTTACCCGCTACACAAACAAGCCCTTTTATCCCAATGGTCTAGTGGTTGGGATTCTGACATGGTATCAGAGCGAAGATCTCGGGTTCGAATCCCGGTGTGTGCACTTCGGGCATCCCAGTGCGGGGGGGTGTCAGAGGTCCACTGGTGATCCCCGATTGATCCTATGGAAGGGTTACAGGCACGTTGGCCTGGGGGGTTATGGGCGCACTTACCCGCTACACAAACAAGCCCCTTTATCCCAATGGTCTAGTGGTTGGGATTCTGACACGTTGGGTGTAGCTTCACTGTATGTTCTAAGTATCTGCTTCGAGATTGGCACTACCGACATTCTCCGGACTGCAGTGCCAGCTGATGTCGAAGGATCGAGTTGCGACACAGTAATCACTGTGCGGGGACTTTCGACCCCCGCGGAGTTTCAGCAGGGTTGGTACATTGAAACTACTGCACGCTGCGGTGAGTAGTAGTTGCTATGTATCAGCCTATGTTCATACATACTCCACAGGAGTGAAGTCGCGACTTAGTAAGTACACACCACTTTTATTGTACATAGTATGCAGGCACGCCTTTGATACTTTGGAATGCACTTATCCGATGCACTACCTTTTATTTCGACCCCGTCATCTGATCAAGTCCTCCCCATCACACGATCCCGCCCATTCCTACCATTGATCATAATCTCACTCTCCTGTCAAGTGCAGCAGCCGTACAAGTCGCGCGTGGCGAACGTGTCATCTGTTAGTCAAGAACGTGTACCCATATATATTCAAATTACCCCCACCCTCCCTTGTTCCTCCCTACAGTTCCTGTTTGCGGGTGATTCGTGCAAGGCGTATCTTGTGAAGGCCTCAGCTGTTGGTGTCAAGCCAGTTGAGCTCAAGGCTGCAAGCGGTGCAGTCGAAGCTTCCATGGTGGCTCCCGACGTCATATCGTTGCGAATGGTGCACGTGCATGGTGTGGATGATGTCATCCTGCCCAAGACTGCAAGGGCGATGACGACAACCTCAAGCCCTGCAAATGCACCGCGTGGGCTGCTTAGAGTTACACGCCACCAACTAGGTGGTTATCAGCTCGGTAACCAGTCTAGGTTGTTACCAAGCTAGATGGTTACTGGGACCATAGTTCCTTTGTAAGAGGGCCCTACGATAGCAAGGGCCCTCGACGAATATTGACTTGGCAGGTCGGTGGCTAGGGACCGAGACTATTCGGCACCGATGCTGATTTCAGTGGCGGTCACGAGCGACTACGAGTGACAACGGGTGATAACGCCGGAATCGGTGCTGGGAAGAAGATTCGTCTTGGTGTGCTTCCTTATGAGGCACGCCATTCCCAAGCTGAGTTGGGTGGAGTGGCGTGCACGGAAGTGCCTTCGTTGCTGAGTTGGATGGAAGTTTGGTGGGGCACGTTCGCCCACCCTCACAAACCTTCCATGAGGGTGGGGTTACTTGCAGCCCCACGCAACATTGTGAAACCCCTCGCCTACCTATATATGTTTGTGCTTGCTTGTGTGTTTTAGATAATATAACTTTTAGTCAAGTCCAATTGCTACTTGGTTTCTTCCTTAGTCACTTGAGACAACGCTATTGAACTCTACCGAGTTGTTGGCGCAACACCGTTCACATAGTAGAAACTCTCTCGCTATCGCTACGCTCTTTAATAAATTCCTTAATGGTGTGGTGAGCGTGGAACAAACACGCATAGATTTTCATCACCGTTCGTTAGTATACTCGCCTTGGCGATTCTGGCGTTGGTGAAGGGTGCTTTTTGATCAACGTTGAACCTCTCTTAATTTCCCTCCAGTTACGTTCTCAGACCCAAGGTTAGGGCGTTTGTTATTATATTACACTCGTCTGAGGACCCTTGTGAGGTGACCCCAAGATGAGGGATTTAAGGAAGAGACAATTTATTTTATTTTGTGGCACCTTTTAGAGACGTCATAGAGGATGAGCACGGAGGAGGCGAACGTGGAGGACGGTAGTCTGCGCGCACTAGAGGAGGATCTCGTGGCTCGTCATTCTAGTGGTGAGATTAGTGATATAGAATACGAGCTGTCAAACTTATATGCTTTAGTCTGTGTAGGCTGTAGTGGGGTAGACTATATGGGGTACAACATTTCTAGGTTTTCCTACTTGTACCCTCCTGCTTGCTAGTTCATTCATTCCTCATTCTTTCACATGGTATAGAGTAGGTTCCCTAGTGGGAACGCTTCCTTGGGCCCACCACTGAAACTTTTTTCTGACCGGAGCGCTAGTCGCTTCTGCCCGAGGCGCGCCTTGTGGGCCGCCCTTCCGTCAAGGTCCCTTAGAGGCCCCTCCCACGGCCCCCCGTGCTGCCCCTCGCGGCCCCTAGCGGCCCCGTCGCCGCCCCTACGCGGCCCCGTAGCCGCCCCTAGCGGCCCCGTCGCCGCCCCTACGCGGCCCCGTTGCCGCCCCTAGCGGCCCCGTCGCTGCCTCTCCACCTACGCAGCCCCGTCGCCGCCCCTAAGCGGCCCTGTCGCAGCCCCTACCCGGCCCCGTCGCCGCCCCTAGCGGCCCCGCCGCCGCCTCCCTACCTACACGGCCCCGTCGCCGCCCCTACGCGGCCCCGTCGCCGCCCCTACGCGGCCCCGTCGCCGCCTCTAGCACCCCCGTCGCCGCCCCTACCGGCCCCGTCGTCGCCTCCCTACCTACGCGGCCCCAACGCCAGCCCCTAGAGGCCCCGTCGCCGCCCCTACGCGGCCCCGTCGCCGCCCCTAGCGGCCCCGTCGCCGCCTCCCCACCTACGCGGCCCTATCGCCGCCCTCAGCGGCCCCGTCGCCGCCTCCCTACCTACGCGGCACCCCGCTCGCCGCCCCTAGCGGTCCCATCGCCGCTCCCCTCCCTACGCAGCCTCGTCGCCGCCACTAGCGGCCCCTTCAGCCGCCGAGCCGCTCAGCAGCTGAGTCGCCCAGCACCCGAGCCGCCGAGCAGCCGAGCCGCCCAGCCCCCCAGCAGCCGAGCCGCCCGATAGCCAAGCCGCCAAGCACCCGAGCCGCCGAGCAGCCGAGCCGCCCAGCAACCGACCCGCCGAGCCGCCCAGCAGCCGAGCCGCCGAGCCGCCCTGCCGTCGAGCCCCTATTGCCCCTACCGGCGCGCCCCGACCCTACTTACTCGGACTGGTGAGATCACTCCCTGCTAGGCTACTGCAGGTCATGGCTACCCCCAGTGTCCTTACCTTTGATGCTGAGGGTCGTGCTGTTGACCACTGCTGCTCTTAGCCGCCTCATGCTACCGTACCTCTTACCTGGCCTTGCTGCCTTTCCCATAGTCGGTGACCTCATTACGAACCTTCGCACTAATGACACTCGCTACCGCGCTGCGCTTCTTGCTGAGTTCAGTGCCAAGAACCCCCCCCCCCCATGTACATCACTCTCTACTACATAGTCACCAGGCTCCCTGACTCCCTTCGCTTAGTCAGGGACCACTTCCTCTCAGTTTGCCCCACCACACTCACCGTTGACCTCCTCGAGGAGCGCCTCCTAGCAGCAAAGAAGAGCATAGTCGCTGTAGGAGCCTCTCGTGGTGACCCTCGCACCCCCGACTTTGAGGGGTGTTCCCCCTCCCCCCTCTTGCCCTCTGTTGCTTCTGCTGCTGCGGCCGACCTCGTTGGTTTCGAGTCGGTCGGCGCTGCGTCTGCCCCTAGCGGGAGACGCCGCACCGGCAAGGGCAAGGGGGGCAAGGGCGCTGGAGGGCTTGGGGGGGGCGGTGTAGGTGGTGGTGGAGGCGGTGTAGGTGGTGGTGGAGGCAGTGGAGGGGGTGGAGGTGGTGGTGGGAGTGGTGGCGGGGATGGAGGTGTCAGTGGCAGCAGTGGAGGTGGAGGAGGCGGCGGTGGTGGCGGAGGGAGCGGAGGCGGCGGAGGTGGCGGAGGCGGCGGCGGCGGCGGTGGAGCTGGTCGCGGCTCTGCACAGAGGAGTGGCTCCGGTGGTGGTCCGCGCCAGCAGCAGCAGCGCAGTCTTGAGACCCTGTCCTCTCAGCAACTCCGTGAGTGGTACGCTGCGCGTCAGCGCGGTGGGGGTACTGGTCTCTGCACCTACGTCCTCCGTACCGGCGACCGCGCTGGTGAGCAGTGCGGGGGTCTGCACTCCACCCAGCGCTGCTTCGGCCGCCTGACGGACGCGTGGCATCACCAGTTCCCTGAGGCCTCTGAGATCCCTCGCTGGGACGTTCTGTCTAGGGCGGGGGTTGCTATCTTTGATCTGGATTATGATGCTATTCTTGCTGCCATGTATGTTGTGTCTACTAGTGATGAGGATGACTGTTACCTGTGTGTTCCGCCTGACCCGGGCATTGAGGCTGCTGCTCTAGGTGCTGGTAAGGTTGCTGCTCTAGGTGCTAGTGCGTCTGCTGCCCCAGGTGCTTGTGAGTCTGCTCTTTCTGGTACTACGTCGGCTCAGGCCTTACACACCTTCACCCTTGACTCGGGTGCTTCCTGCTCCTTCTTTCGAGACCGCACCACGCTTACGCGGCTTAGTCGGCCGGTTGAAGTCTCCCTGGCGGAACCCTCTGGGGGTCCTGTCCTTGCTAGCTTCTCCACTGTCTTCCGTGCCCGGCAGCCCCCTCTGGCACCCTGTCAGGTCTCTATTTCCCCTCGTTCTCTACGAACTTGGTGAGTGGAGCTGATCTAGAGGATAGGGGGGTTGACCAGTTCACTCCTGCGAGTCAGCGGGTGACCCACTGCACCTGTGCTCGGAGAGGCCGACACTTGGCCCCGTTCACCCGTCGGCCTGGGTCGAGCCTGTACACACTGACTACTGAGTCTCCTCTGGTTGCTGAGTCTGGTAAGGTAGCTGCGTCGAGTCAGGTATATGCTGCAGCATCCAGATCTGGTCCTGAGTTTGCTCCCTGTTCGAATCGTCTCCTGTCCCACAGGACTCTCCTTTGGCACCACCGCCTTGGTCACCCCTCCCTTCCTTGTCTCCGAGGCATGGCCTCCCGTGTCCTTGTCTCTGGTCTCCCCCGGTCTCTCCCTCCCCTACCTTCGGGGCCTGCCCCTACCTGCGTCCCTTGTGTCAAGGGGCGACAGCGCGCCGCCCCTCACTCCTCCGAGTTTCCTCCGACAGAGGCTCCGCTGCAGACTCTTCACATGGATGTGTGGGGCCCCGACCGCGTCCGCGGACAGGGGCACGAGCGTTACTTCCTGTTGGTGGTTGACGACTACTCGCGTTACACCATAGTCTTCCCCTTGTCAGCAAGGGTGACGTCACTGAGGTTTTGATCGACTGGATCCGCGCAGCTCGTCTCCAGCTTAGAGAGAGTTTCGGCTCGGACTTTCCTGTTCTCCGTCTGCACTCGGACAAAGGCGGAGAGTTTTCCGCTGCCCGTCTGGGAGCCTTCTGTCGTGCACAGGGCATCTGTCAGACCTTCACGCTTCCGGCCTCTCCACAGCAAAATGGGATTGCTGAGCGCCGCATTGGCATGGTCATGGACGTCGCTCGTACGTCCATGATCCATGCGGCTGCCCCCCATTTTCTGTGGCCGTTTGCGGTTCAGTACGCAGCGCATCAGCTCAACCTTCAGCCCCGGGTCTCCTTGCCAGAGACCTCCCCCACCTTGCGGTGGACGGGGAAGGTTGGCGATGCGTCTGCGTTTCGGGTCTGGGGATCTCGGGCGTTTGTCCGCGACTTGTCTGCGGACAAGCTGTCCCCCCATGCTGTTCCTTGCGTCTTCCTTGGCTTCCCCCCTGATGCGCCTGGGTGGCAGTTTTACCACCCCACCTTGCGCCGCGTTCTGTCCTCCCAGGACGTCACCTTTGACGAGTCGGTGCCTTACTACCGTCTCTTCCCCTACCGCACTGCACCCCTCCCCCCGCCGCCACTCTTCCTTGCACCAGGTCCTCCCCCGGTAGACCCCCTTCCCCCTCAGGGTCCTGCCCCGTCAGGTGTGTTCAGGTGGACGCATTCGAGCCTGTCGAGGTAGGTGTTGACTCTGGTGCTGCTAGAGGTGCTGTGCCTGAGGGTGCCGGGTCTGAGGGTACGGAGCCTGGGGGTGCTGCGTTCAGGGGTGCGGAGCCTGGGGGTGCTGAGTCTGGGGGTGCTGAGCCTGGGGGTGCGGAGCCACGGGTGCTGGGTCTGCTCGTGTGGCCTCTCGCGGTGCTTCGTCGAGGCGGGAGCCACTCTCTCCACAGGAGCTGCGCGAGGGGTTTGCCTGGCGCTGGAGCCGTGCTGCTGGAGCTGGAGGTACTACTGTTGCTGCTGGTCCTAGAGGTGCTCGTACTGGCGGTAGTGGAGCTGGTGGGGCTGGGGGTGCTGCTCGAGGTACTTCGTTCCGCTCCTTGAGCAGGTTCTTGGTCTCCCGCCCTCTACTGGTCCTGCTCCTCCCTTAGAGTGTCCACAGCCTGTCCAATCGCGGTCACAGTTACAGCCCGCCTCCCCCCTGCCTGCTCCTTCTCCCTACACTGGTCCTACTGGAGGTCTTGCTGAGCGTCGTGAGCCTGCGTCTCGTCCTGCGTCGCCTGTTGGTACTACTCACACTAGTGGTCGTGCTCCGCGTCCGCGTCCTCCTGCGGTCCCAGGCACACACCAGATGGCACTGCGTCCATCCACTGCTCCTCTGCGTGTGCCGTTGCCGTCTCCTCCAGAGTCCTCTCTTCCTATTCTTGATGACACAGAGTCTGACTCTCTTCGTGCTGCAAGTCCTACTGTCACGCGTCTCCTGGCTACTGTTTTCACTGACCCTTTCTTTGAGTCCACTGCTGCGTCTGCCTTAGTTGCTGAGCTTGTCGACTTTGCTGCTCGGTGTCGTCTAGACTACGCTGCTAGTCTTGTTGCTGAGTCTGAGTCTGTCTGTCCTCCGTCCGTCGGGGGTTAGTGTGCTCTTAGCACGGACGTTCTTGAGGACAGGCAGGAGGAGTTCCAGTGTTTTGCTGCTGCTTTGCCTCATCTCGTGTCCACGCTGATTGCCCCTGAGGGAGACCCGGATGCACCAGACATCCCGACTCCTCGATCGTACGCTGAGGCGATCGAGGGTCCCTACTCCTCTCAGTGGCAGTCAGCCATGGACGCAGAGATGGCTTCCTGGAAGTCCAAAAAGGAGTGGCCTGAGGCAAGGAGTACGTCAAGTCGAAGCGCTGAAGGACCTGCTGCACCATGTGTGACTGAGTCAGGGTAATGGTGCGCTGTGCTTTGTCCCGGGTGATCTGCAAGCCAAGGTAGCTGCGCAGTTCACCCAGGTCTGTGAAAATGTCTCTCTTCTGCAGCTCAAACTTCACGTGGGCGAGTCCAGCAGTGTCAGCAGTAGCAAAGACCAAGTCGTCGACGTACACGAGGATGTAGAACGGCGGCAAAGTAGTGTCAGTGCGTAGAAACAGCGACGGGTCGGCAGTAGAAGGAGCAAAGCGAAGAGCCGCAAGTGTGTCGTGCCACTCACGCGGTGCATGGCGGAGACCGTAGACTGGCCGCCGGAGGCTCCACTGGGTACCAGGAGGAAACGACCCAGTGAAGCCAGGTGGGCGGCGCAGCTAGATCTCCTCGTGCAGACTGCCCTGTAGGAAAGCAGTGCTGAAGTCAAGAGAGTGAAGCTCGTAGTCGCGCTGAGCAGCTATATGCTGCAGCACCCGAAGAGTGGTCATCTTCGGGGTGGGAGAGAAGGTCGGAAAGTAGTCAAATCCCTGCCGCTGACTGAAGCCTTGAGCCACGTAACGTGCCTTGAAGACACGCGGAGAACCCGACGGCCGCTTCACCCTGAAAATCCACATGCCACTGACAATGTTCGCCCCAGGTGAGGGAACCTCGTCCACGTAGGTGCCTATGGACTTCCAGGAAGCCATCTCTGCGTCCATGGATGACTGCCACTGAGAGGAGTAGGGACCCTCTATCGCCTCTGCGTAATAGCGCGGAGTCGGGATGTTTGTTGCATCCGGGTCTCCCTCAGGGGCAATCAGCATGGACACGAGATGAGGCAAAGCAGCAGCAAAAGTCTGGAACTCCTC
This sequence comes from Closterium sp. NIES-65, assembly GCA_948144175.1. Classification (NCBI taxonomy): domain Eukaryota; kingdom Viridiplantae; phylum Streptophyta; class Zygnematophyceae; order Desmidiales; family Closteriaceae; genus Closterium; species Closterium sp. NIES-65. Next base: position 2,474,018 of record CANXME010002337.1, on the reverse strand, counting down.
CTGCCTGTCCTCAAGGACGTCCATGCTAAGAGCACACTAACCCCTGACGGACGGAGGACAGACAGACTCAGACTTAGCAACAAGACTAGCGGCGCAGTCTAGACGACAGCGAGCAGCGAAGTCGAAAAGCTCAGCAACTAAGGCAGATGCAGCAGTGGACTCGAAGGAAGGGTCAGTGACAATAGTAGCCAGGAGATGCGTGACAGTAGGACTGGCAGCACGAAGAGAGTCAGACTCCGGGTCAGCAAGAGCAGGAAGAGAGGACTCTGGAGGAGACGGCAAAGGGACATGCAGTGGAGCAGTGGAAGGACGCAGTGCCATCTGGTGTGTGCGCGGGACCGCAGGAGGACGCTGACGCGGAACACGACGACTTGTGCGAGCAGCACGAATAGGCGATGCAAAACAAGACGCAGGCTCACGACGCTCAGCAAGACCTCCAGTAGGACCAGTGTAGGGAGAAGGAGCAGGCAGTGGGGAGGCCAGCTGTAACTGTGACTCGGACGGGATAGGCAGTGGACACTCTACGGAAGGAGCAGGATCAGTAGAGGGCGGAAGACCAAGAACCTGCTCAAGGAGCGGAACGAAGTACGGCCGTGGCAGCGCAGCACCTCCAGAACCAGCAGGGACAGTACCAGCACCACCAGGGTCGGCCTCGACTCCAGCAGCTCCACCAGCTCCAGGAGCAGCAACTCCAGCACCCACAGGAGCACTGGCAACAGCAGCACCTCCAGCTCCAGCAGCTCCAGCAGCTCCAGCTCCAGCAGGACCACCAGAAGACTCAACAGCCCCAGCTCCAGCACCTCCAGCAGCATCAACTCCAGCGGCACCGCTAGCTCCAGCACCGCGAGCAGCTCCAGTACCAGGAGCACCCCCAGGCCCAGCAGCTCCAGTACCTCCAGTACGAAAATCTCCGGGACCCGTGGCACCAGCACCCTTAGCAGCAGTAGAACCTCCAGCTCCAGCGGCACCTCCAGCTCCAGCAGCACGGCTCCAGCGCAGAGCAAACCACTCGCGCTGCTCTTGTGGAGAGGGTAGCTTCCGCCGGCAAGAAGCACCCGAATGACCTCCAGACCCAGTACCGCCAGACTCCACACGAGCAGGTAGAGCACCCTCAGGCTCCGCAACCCCTGACTCAGCACCCCCAGGCTCAGCACCCCCAGGCTCAGAACCCCCAGACCCTCCACCTGCAGGCACAGCACCCCTAGCAGCACCAGAGTCAACAGCTACCTTGACAGGCTTGACTGCATCTACTTGGGACACATCTGAGGGGGCAGGACCGTGAGGGGGAAGGGGGTCTACCGGGGGAGGACCTGGTACGAGGAAGAGCAGCGGCGGGGGGAGGAGGGCAGCGCGGTAGGGGAAGAGACGGTAGTAAGGAACCGACTCGTCAAACGTGACGTCCTGGGAGGACAGAACACGGCGCGCGGTGGGGTGGTAAAACAGGCGCGTCAGGGGGGAAGTGAAGGAAGACGCAGGGAACAGCACGGGGGGAGAGCTTGTCCGCACACAAATCGCAGACAAAAGCTTGAGTTCCCCAGACACGGAACGCAGACGCATCGCCAACCTTCCCCATCCACCGCGGAGTAGGGGAGGTCTCTGGCAAGGAGACCCGGGGCTGAAGGTTGATCTGATGCGCCGCGTACTCAACCGCGAACGGCCACAGAAAATGGGGAGAAGCCGCATGGATCATGGACGTACGAGCGACGTCCATGACCATGCCAATGCGGCGCTCAGCAATCCCATTTTGCTGTGGAGAGGCCGGAAGCGTGAACGTCTGGCGGATGCCCCGTGCACGATAGAAGGCTCACAGAAGGTCAGAGGAAAACTCTCCGCCTCTGTCGGAGTGCAGATGCAGAACACGAAAGTCCGAGCCGAAACTCTCTGTGAGCTAGAGATGAGCTGCGCGGATCGAGTTGATCAATACCTCTATGACCTCACCCTTGCTGCGCAAGGGGAAGACTGTGGTGTAACGCGGGTAGTCGTCAACTTCCAGCAGGAACTAACGCACGTGACCCTGTCCACGGACGCGGGCGGGGCCCCACACGTCCAGGTGAAGCGTTTGCAGCGGAGCCTTTGTCGGAGGAAACTCGGAGGAGTGAGGAGCGGCGCGCTGCCGCCCCTCGACGCAGAGAACGCAGGTAGGGGCAGGCCCTGGAGGAAGAGGAGGGAGGGACCGGGGGAGACCAGAGACAAGGACACGAGAGGCCATGCCTCGGAGACGAGGCAGGGAGGGGTGACCAAGACGGTGGTGCCAGAGGAGAGTCTGGTGAGACAGGAGACGAAACGAGCAGGGGGCAGACTCAGGACCAGACCTGGACGCTGCAGCAAACACCTGACCCGACGCAGCTACCTGACCAGACTCAGTGTGTACAGGCTCGACCCCGGCCGACGGGTAAACGTGGCCAAGTGTCGGCCCATACAAGCACACATACAATGGGTTACTCGCTGACTCGAAGGAGTGAACTGGTCAAACCCCCCATCCTGTAGGTCAGCACCACTCACCAAGTTCGTAGAGAACAAGGTGAGGTAAAGACCTGACAGGGTGCTAGAAGGGGCCGCTGGACACGGTAAGACAATGGAGAAGTGGGCAAGGACAGGACCCCAAGAGGGGTCGGCCAGCGAGACTGCAACAGGCCGACTAAGCGGCGTGAGTGTGGTGCGGTCTCGAAATAAGGAGTGGGAAGCACCCGAGTCAAGGGTGAAAGTGTGCAAAGCCTGAGCCGACGTGGTACCTAAGAGAGCAGACTCACCAGCACCTGGGGCAGCAGGCATACGAGCACCTGGAGCAGCAGACGCACTAGCACTTAGAGCAGCAGCCTCATGAGCACCTAGAGCAGCAGCCTCAATGCCCGGGTCAGGCGGAACACACAGGTAACAGTCACCCTCATCACTAGTAGACACAACATACATGGCAGCAAGAATAGCCTCATAATCAAGATCAAAGATAGCTATTCTGACCTAAGCAGCTTGCCCCAGCGAGGGATCTCAGTGGCGTCAGGGAACTGGAGACGCCAGGCGTTCGTCAGGCGGCCAAAGCAGCGCTGGGTGGTGTGCGGGCCACCGCACGGCTCACCAGTGCGGTCACCGGTACGCAGGACGTAGGCACAGGGACCAGCACCCCCACCCTGATGACGCGCAGCGTACCACTCACGAAGCTGCTTGGGGGGCGGGGTCTCACGAGTGCGCTGCTGCTGCGGGTGCTGACCACCACCGAAGCCGCCCCGCTGCACAGAGCCACCCCGACCAGCTCCACCGCCGTCGCCGCCACCGCCACCTCCTCCGCTCCCACCGCCACTGCCGCCGCCGCCTCCGCCTCCAGCGCCGCCACCGAAGCCCCCACCCCCGCCACCACTCCCACCGCCACCCCCACCCCCTCGGCCGCCTCCACCGCCACCTCCACCGCCCCCGCCAGCTCCTCCAGCACACTTGCCCCCCTTTCCCTTGCCGTTGCGGTGTCTCCCGCTAGGGGCAGACGCAGCGCCGACCGACTCGGTGCCAACGAGGTCGACAACAGCAGCACAGGCAACAGAGGGCAAAAGGGGGGAGGGGGAGCACCCCTCAAAGAAGGGGGCACGAGGGTCACCACGAGAGGCTCCTACAACAACTATTCTCTTCTCAGCTGCAAGGAGGCGCTCCTCGAGGAGGTCAACGGTGAGTGTGGTGGGGCAAACAGAGAGGATGTGGTCCCTGACCGAGCGAAGGGAGTCAGGGAGCTGGGTGACTAGGTAGTCGAGGGTGATGTACATGGGGGGGGGGGGGGGGTTGGCGCTAAACTCAGCAGGAAGCGCAGCGCGGTAGCGGGTGTCACTAGTGCGGAGGTGCGTAATGAGGTCAGCGACTGTGGGAAAGGCGGCGAGGTCATGGAACAGGTACGGCAGCATGAGGCGACTAAGGGCAGCAGTGGCAGTGGAAGAGTAGCGTGCAACAACAGCGTCGTAAAAGGTCTTAGCACTCTTGTACTGACTAAAGTGCGCGTGCTGAGTGGACGGCAGGTGACTATGCATAGGCGGGCAGTAGCATCGCGTGTGGCCCACTGTGAGCGAACAGTACTGTCAGCATCGGCAGCAGGGGCAGCAGAGGCGACAGACGTGAGATCAAACAGTGAGAGACCATGTTTTCTATCGCACTGCAGGAAAAGCTGCAGATCATCGACCCAGACCTCAAAGTCGACAGCCCGACCCTTAGCATCAAAGGTGAGCACATTGGGGGTAGCCATGAAAGCAGCAGTAGCAGGCTAGCAACAGCAACAGCAGGAGGGGCGGGGCTCGGCGGTGCGCTTACCAGGGGCGGGTGGGTAGAAGCCCGCAAGTGGTGGGGCAGGGCCGAGGTGCGCCGGCAGGAACAGGGCCGCGACAGGGCGGCAGAGGAGGGGCCGCGCCTCGGCTGCAGGGTAGGGCCGGGACGGCGGCGGTGGCTGTCATGTCAGCAGTGGCGGCGGCGACCGGCCGTGGCGGAAGCGGCAGCGGCAGCAGGCACGACAGTAGCTGCTGCTGGGGCGGCGACGACGGGGCAGCAGGGCCGTGAAGAGCCGGGGAGGGGCCGCGAAGGGGCCGCAAAGAGCCGTGAAGGGGCCGCGGAGGGGCCGTGAAGGGGCCGCAAAGGGCCACGGAGGGGCCGCGAAGGGGCCGCGAAGGGCGGCGAAGGGGCCGAGAAGGGGCCGCGACGGGCCGCGAAGGGGCCGCGAGGGGCCGCGAGGGGCCGCGAAGGGCCGCGAAGGGGCCGCGAAGGGGCCGCGAAGGGCCGTGAGAGGGGCCATGAAGGGCCGCGAAGGGGCCGCGAAGGGCCGAGAAGGGGCCGCGAAGGGGCCTTAAGGAGGCGCGACGGGCCGCTAAGGGCAGGGGATGCGACGGGAGGGCAGGCGCATGGGGCGCGACTAGGGCAGGCGCGAAGCGCGCTCCGGGCAGGTAAGGAAAAAAAAAATCTTAATTGTGGTGGGCCCTAGAGAACGTTCCCACTAGGGAACCTGCTCTATACCATGTGAGAATCACGAGGAATGAAATGAGTAGGCAAAATGTGGGTACAAGTAGGAAACCTAGAAATGTTGTACCCTAAAGTATCTACCCCACTACAGCCTAGATAGACCATAGCATATAAGTTTGACAGTGCATGCTGACCTTTGTGGCCCTTTTTGTGAAGCAGCTAAGGACGGCAGCCGCTAATTTTCTGTGCTGAAGGATCACAAGACGCGGCACGTCTGGGCCTACCCTTTGCCCAAGAAAAGCGATGCACTGGCGGCGTTCCAGAAGTGGCTCCCGATGTCAGAGAGGCAGTGTAAATGTCGGAAACTCACCCACCTCCTTGTGTACTCCTCTTGGACTACTTTGCTCACACCCTTCTTGACTGCTCTGCTCACTATTCCCTTCCCACTTTATTCTCTTAACTGCACTCATTCACCACTTGTATCACTCGTGAACCTCTCCGTGCATCCTTCCTTCCTCACTCTACTTCCTTGCTCTCTCTGCTGTCACTTCTCTGTCGGTGCCTCTCGTTCCTGCCTTCCTTGATGTGGTCTTCCAGTTACTTCTCTGATGAGCTCTTTGCTCCTTCACACACAATGGCTTCATAAATTACTGTCTTGCTCGTCATATCACCCTATCATCACTATTTGATCATATTGTTGCAAAACATTCGTGTAAAAAGGGAAACATATAAGCAATAAGAATTGCAACCAAGGTTCCGCCTATTCTACCAGCTCTTCCGCCTCCATGACTCAATCCCATCATCCTAGTCTACTTACTAGTGGCTATGAGCCTCTACGAGCAGACTTGCAACCGTGCTGCCTCTTGCCACCCATTCCCAGCCCTTGCTACTTTGCCTCCAGCTGCCATCATCCAGCTCCAGCTAGCTCCTTGGAGCAATCCTGCTCACATATGGAAACAAACACGTATGCACTCGTACACTCATCCATTGCTCGCGGTGAAACTGCCTTCCTGCTGCCGCTGCCTTGTTTTGTGTTGCTTCCCTCTGCCACCAGCTTCTCGCTTACGTAAGTACCGCCCCATTCTTTCCCATGCAATCCTCCGACCCTCTGCCCCTCGCTTCGTGAAATTCTATCTGACCCTTCGGCTCCCATCCGTGTACCTCGCTGACTCGCTATATACAATATATAAAATATTTTCATCCCCCTTACGCTCTCTCCTTACCCTTCACAATCATACAGATGTGTCAGCTGTCGGAAACTCTCCCACCTCCTACTCCTCTTGGACTGCTCTGCTCACACCCTTCTTGACTGCTCTGTTCACTCTTCCCTTCTCACTTTGTTCTCTTGATTGCACTCATTCGCCACTTGCATCACTCGTGAACCTCTCCCTGCATCCTTCCTTCCTCAATCTGCTTCCTTACTCTCTCTACTTCCTTCCTCACTCTGCTTCCTTCCTCTCTCTGCTGTCACTTCTCTGTCGGTGCCTCTTGTTCCTGCCTTCCTTGGTGTGGTCTTCCAGTTACTTCTCTTGCCCCCTCCCATGACCAGCTGCTGCCGTCCTCACCCTGGTCATGGGACCAATATAGGCCGCTGCCTTCTTCTGCTTCCCCGCGTGAGCCACGTTAGTGACATGATCCATGACCTGTTTCCCTTCTGCATCCTCCACCACCAGTACACCTGACTCTCGCACCTCCTTCACCTCCCACCTCTGCTGAGACACTCCCACATCCAGCCCGTCTTGCTTTGCACGTCGTATGTACATAGCCTGTCCCTCCTCTTCTGCTGGCTTCTTCTCCTGCATCTTGCTTAGCTGCTGCTGCTTGTAGTGGTGGATGTCACGCAGCTGTGCTACCTTTAAGCTCTCCATTGTGGTAAGTAGCATCTTCTCTAGGTACCTGGCTCGGGCATCAGCCAGTGCCACCCATTTCTCAACAGTCCTTACTGTTATGCTGTCTGCCTACAATCTTGGTGTTGTTCAGGATCTGTCCATTTGAGAACGTACGACAAAATTATTACTCAACTAAACGCAAATCCGCCTTATAGGATTGTGTACCTTAAGCTTAGCTACCGTCTCCAATTCGAAAGATGGTCTGGAGAGTGAGAACCAAGTAAAAACGTTCAGCAGCCGCATAAATAGAATGCTGGAGGAAGCACAAACATAAAGGCATATAATAGTTGGAGTTGGGGACTCCAAGAGAACCATGAGAGGGAAGGGGTTCTCCAAGAGCTAGGGAAGGATGGTAGGAATCTTCCTAGTAGCAAGGATGCAACCCTCATCATGAGGTTCTTGAGGTGTCACATGCAAAATCCAATCTAGTTGGATTTTGCCTAGGTGATGCAACATTTGCAACCCATGCTAGAAACTTCTAGCCAACCAGATCTAAAAGTCAAAGTTGCCCTACGAACCACCCAACCAAAGATCCCTTTATAGTCATGTCCAAGTAATCACCCAAATTGGAACCCCAAAAGGTAATAAGAAATCCAAGTCTTGGAAATCTTGTAACTTGGGTGATCTTGGTCGGAATAAGGCGATCTTGGTATCGTTAGAACGCTTTGGATTTCTCCTGCATGATCAAGCATTTAAACTTGGAGAAAAACACAGAGATGATAATATCCAACAGCCATGTACAATGACATATGCTCATGCAAACAATGCACGCATGAATAGCACGAGCACTCGGCAAGACGTTAGGATAATATGCACTCAGAATAACATGCATCCAACAAACCCTCGCTCAGACTAACGGACTGCATGCACACACATTCACACACATGCAAACTCTCATGCACACAAACACACATGCACTCATGACTCTGCTTCCCACACTAGTGCAATGCCATGCCACACATCTTAGCACACTTCCAATGTGCGCTCTCGGGAAGTCTCTTGGTGAGAAAATATGCCGCCTGCTTGCTAGCCTTCACATTGTGAAGCTCAATCATCCCCTCCTTCACCATCTGCCTCACCTAATGCCACTTAATCTTCATGTGCTTGTTCAGCCCATTCATGATAGGATTATTGGCCATGCCAACAGCAGCCTCGCTGTCCGAGAATAGTGGTGTAGATCCTTGCTGTTCAGCTCCCATGTCCTCGAGCAGCTTCCTCAGAAGCACAGTCTCCTTGATGGCATGATACATCGCCATGTACTCTGCCTCTCCGGAAGACTGAGCAATCTCACTCTGCTTCTTGGAGTGAGCCATCTCACTCTCCTCAGTGGGCCGCTGCACAACTCTGGCTAACTGCCCCACTCCGAATGAAGCATCAGGTCGCGTATGCACAACAGCATACATCACACTCCCAATGAGTGATTGGTACTCATTCTGCTGCTCATCATCGAGTACATCATCCTCCAAAGCTGCCTTCTTAGTTTGAAGCCCACAAAAAACGGTGTCATCACAGTGCGACCCCCAGTCACACCATACCGCTCCATGACACCAGAGATGTAGTGTGACTGATGCATCTTCAGCCACCTCCTCTTAACATCCGCTCAATCTGCAGCCCCAAGTAGTAGTGGACATCCCCCAGCATCTTGCACTTAATGTTGTCCATCGGCGGCTTTTATGTCCTCTCAATCTGCTCCATGGAAGGTGAGAACAGCAGTATGTCGTCGACATACACCAGTAGCAAAAGCATCTGCTCCTCCTCTCCAAGCAGAAACAACCTATGACCCACTTGGGACGTCTTAAACTCTCCACTCAGCTGCACCTCCTCCAGCTTCTCGTACCAACACTTGGGCGCTTGCTTAAGGCCATAGATGGCCTTCTTGAGCTTGCACACCCGGCTGGTCCCATCCTCATAACCGTCGGGCTGCGCCATATTGATATCCTCTAGCAGCACTTCATTGAGGAACGCAGTGGTGATATCCATCTGTTTCACGTGCCATCCCTTCACAGCTGCACCAGCCAACAAAGTCCTTAGTGTCACTGGCTTAGCAACGGGAGCGAAGATCTCCCCGAAGTCGACCATCTCTTTCTGCTGAAACCCCTTGCGACCAAGCGGCTCTTGAACTGCTCCAACGCACCATCAGCTCCACTCTTCACCTTGAAGACCCACTTGCTGCTGATCGGCCGTCGCCCCTCGGGTAACTCAACAAGCTCCCAAGTCGCATTCTCAATGAGACTGTTGAACTCCACATCCATGGCAGCCTTCCACTCCTTCTGGGGTCCACTCAGTGCCTCCTCCAATATGGCTGGTTCTCCAGGCAGGGGTGTGAAGAAGCAGAAGGCCATCTCCTTATCATCTCCCTCATCCACTTGAACTGCCATGGCACCATGCTTGGGTCCTTCCAAACGGCTATACTTCAGCCTTGAAGGTGCTGCTGCCACTCTCTTTTCGTGGGTTGCAGTTTGCTGCCCATGTGGTGAAGATCCTCTCCGCCCACTCCTCTTGGTGACCTTGGCATTTGCAGCAGGCTCGGGCTGAGTTGGTGAGTCCACACGTGCCGACTCATCCTCCAACCCCCCCTCCGCAGCAGGACCAGCACCTTGCTGCTCACCACTGCCACTGTGGTAACTGGTCAGCTCTGACCCAGGGAGTTCATCAAGGTGCAGCTGAACCTCCTCCACTGTAGACCGCTCAATGTCCTGCAGATGCAAGCCAATCTGCACCTGCTACTGCTGCTGCTGCCAGTCCTTGTACATAACGTCCTCCACAAACTTGACGTCATGACTAACCAGCGTCCTCATACTCTTGGGGTCCCAAATCAGCAACCCCTTTGAGTCAGGAGCCATCCCAAGATGGACAGCCCACACAGCAGCAACTTCCAGCTTGTGCCTCTGCTCCGTAGGCACCATCACAAGCCCCATGCAGCCCCACATCCGCAGCATGTCAATGGATGGCTTCTTCGTAAGCCAACGCTCATACGGCAACCAATGCTTATCGCCAACATGCGTCAAGACCCTGTTCGTGACCGTGATAACATGGCGAACAGCTTCAGGCCAGAACTTGTAGGGCATCCCAGCAGCCCCCAACAAGGTCTTAGCCGCCTCGCCAATGGTCCTGTTGGCACGCTCAGCAATGCCGTTCTGCTGCGGTGTTCCTGGGCAGATCAGCTGGTGTTGGATGCCGTTCCTCTTGAGAAACTTGGTGAATTCCGCTCCAAGGAACTCTCCACCACGGTCGCGGATGTGACCGTAGAGATGGGTGCGGGCTGAATCTAATCGAGTAGGTCCGTACGAGGAGTCATATGCCAGAAGCTTTCCGAGTCAATCACCCAATCGGTGAGGGAATGTAGGAGAACCTTAGGAGCCATAGCGAGGTCTATTGCACCTTCGTTCACGAAGAAGAACCCGGCCTTCCGCTCCTCAGATTTGCCGCCTTTCTCCTCATCTTTCTCCTCTCCACTAGCTCACATGGCTCCCCCACTCCTCTTGCCACCATGCTGGTTGCTTGATGAAGGCGGGATCCAATCCTTGGGTCGTTGGTAGCACTTCCGCCAACGATGTCCGCGCTTCTTGCAGTAGAAGCACACCTCCCCTTGACCCCCACCGCCATCCTCCTTAGGATTATCCTTGTTCTTGCCCTTCCACTTCTTCTTGAAGCCACTTTTTCCACCTCCAACTCCATAGCCAGCCCCCTCCTCCGAGCGCTCCACACTACGCCGCCGCAAGTCTTCCTCTACGATGCGCACGCGAATGTAATCCACGCTCCACTGGGGCTGTTGAGAGTTGAGGTTGATGGCAAGGGCAGACCACGAATCCAGCAGTCATATCACGATCTCCACGCATTGCAGGAGCTCCGGGTACACCACACCGCCGCCTTGGAGCCTTGTGAAGATGTCCCGCATCTCATCCAACACCAGTTGCATCGGCTCTCCATCAATGAACTTGATGTCGCGCAGCCGCCGCACGAGTAGCACGATGCCGGTCGCATGTGTCGGTGAGTGCACATCGAGAAGCTTCCTCCAAGCCTTGGGGCCACACACTGGATCACCCAAGAGGTCCTTGATGTGGTCAAGTTGTCGCCCGCCAACCGCTTGCACCATAAGCATGTACGCGTCGAACGATCGCTTCATCCATGCTCCCTTTAGCTCCGCGGCCTCCTGCATCTTCTCCTTCCCCTCCACCAGATCCAATAGCTTGTATTGGGTGTACGTCAGCTTCATACGGAAGCTCCAGTGCTCGTTGTCCTCCCCCATGAACTTCTTAATAGAAAACGTCTTTACGGGATCCACAGTTGTAGGAGATGGTGTAGAAGATGACGGTAGCGTAGGGTTGGCTGGTTGGTGAGTCCCCACTCCTCCACCAACAACTCCCCCCTGCTCTCCAGCCTCTCTATCTCTAGCTCTCTCGCCATTAGCACCTCTGGAGTCTGTTCCAGTCATATTGAGGCCTTGGTGGAAACTTGAGAAATCGTTTGGAGAGAATTCTGCCAGAAATTTTGACTTTACAGAAATCGCCGTCGCGGATTGGATGATTTGAATTAGAAAGCGGTTGGACCATCAATCGAAAGTTCACAAGCAGGGATACTAGAAACGGGTCTCACTCGTCAACATTGGTTGAGAATTCACAACGATTCGTCATCTCAAAGTCGACTACCCGCTCTGATACCACTTGTTGTTCAGGATCCGTAATGTTGAGAACTTAAAACGAACTCATTATTCAACTGAACGCTCTTGAAAGATGGTCTGGAGAGTGAGAACCAAGTAAAAACGTCCAGCAACCGCATGAATAGAATGTTGGAGGAAGTACAAACATTAAAGCATATAATAGTTGGAGTTGGGGATTCCAACAGAACCATGAGAGGGAAGGGGTTCCCCAAGAGCTATGGAAGGATGGTAGGAACCTTTCTAGCAGAAAGGATGCAACCCTCATCGTGAGATCCTTGAGGTGTCACTTGCAAAATCCAATCTAGTTGGATTTTGCCTAGGTGTTGCAACATTTGCAACCCATGCTAGAAACTTATAGCCATCCCAATCCAAAAGTCAAAGTTGCCTTCCTAACCACCCAACCAAAGATCTCTTTATACTCATGTCCAAGTAATCACCCAAATTAGATATAACCCCAAAAGGTAATAAGAAATCCAAGTCTTGGAAATCTTGTAACGTGGGTGATCTTTGTCAGAATAATGCGATCTTGGTATCGTTAGAAAGCTCTGGATTTCTCCTGCATGATCGAGCATTTAAACTTGGAGAAAAACACAGCGATGATAATATCCAATAGCCATGCACAGTGACATATGCTCATGCAAATAATGCACGCATGAATAGCACGAGCACTCGGCAGGACGTTAGGATGACATGCACTTAGAATGACGTGCATCCAACACTCGGCGCATCCACTGGCATGATGGGCTGCTTCCCAAAGAGCACGAAATATGGGGAGACGTCCTTCAGTGAGGCTTGCTTGCTGAACTTGTATCCCGCCATTACCCACGCCAGCTTGCTGTCCCAATCCCCTTAATTTGCCTCCCCGTAGGCCCGCAGTCCCTTCTTCACTGTCTGTACCAGCCGTTCCATGAGCCCATCGCTCTAGGGGTGGTACCTGGATGTAGTGCGGTGTTGGATGCCATTAGAAGCCAGCAACTCTTTGAATTCCCCTTGGAATTCAGTCCCTTGGTCAGTCAGCACCTCGCCACACGCCCCGAACCGCGTCAGCACCATTTTTTCAAATGCTTCTGCCACCACTCCTGCAGTCTTTGCCACTAGCGGTCTCGCCTCTGCCCACTTGCTCACGTGCTCAATCATGAGCAGAACGTACCTCCTGCCCCTCCGTGACACTGGCAGCTCGCCCACCATGTCTAGGGACCAGCGGTACCCTAACTCCATGATGTTTAGGAGCTGGAGCTCCACCTAGCTCTTCAGCAGGCTGGCTTTGTTCCTGCAGCATAGCTCGCACTTCTCCACCCATTCCTTTACTTCCTTACGCATCCCTGCCCACCACCACCCAGTCTACAGCAGCTGCTGGGTCCTCAAGGGCCTGTAGTGACCCAGCTTGTTGTGCACCTTTGATATTATGTTCTCCCTTTTAGTCGGCGTTGACACCCCTTTCCACCCATCCTTCGTCTGCAGCTGCATCTGTCCCTGAAACCACATGTAATGTTGCCCCCGAGCTCTAGCCCTTGCTCCTGCTCCCCCATCCTCTGCCGTTTCTCCCTTGATCCACGCCAGGGTCTCCTCATCCTGCCACACATCCGCTGCTCCCCTCCGCTGCTCTCCTTCTTGCTTTCGTTCGCTCATCATGGCAGTTAGCACAGGCGATGGCGGTTCTTGCTCTAGTCCAGCTCATGTGCGTTGCGTGGTGGATTCCTGGAGAGTCCGTCCACGTGTTTCATGGTCTTGCCCGGCCGGTGCTTCACTGTGAAGTAGTATTCTTGTAACTTCATCGCCCACCGCGCGTTCCTGCCTGTCAGCGTCTGATTGTGCATCAACCACAGTAGTGGCTGATGGTCTGTTACCAAGGTAAAGTGCTGCCCTTGCAGATACACCCTGAAATGGCCCACCGCCCAGATTGCCGCCAGTCCTTCCCCTTCGTAGGACGAGTAGTTGGCCTCAGCAGGGCTGCATGTCCTGCTGGCAAAGACCACCACTTTCTCCAACCCCTTGTCTGTCTAGCTCAGCAGTTCTCCCATCCCTACGCTGCTCCTGTCGGTGTAGAGTACGAATGGTTCCTGTGCATCTAGTAGCTTCAGCACTGCTCCAGCCTTCACCGCCTCCATCAGACCCCGCATGGCTTTCTCCTGTGGCTCCTCCCACTGCCACTTCTGCTCCTCCCTTAGCAACATGTTCAATGGAGCGGCCTTCCTGCTGAATTCGTTTTATGAACTTGCGTTAGTAGTTCAGAAACCCCAACAGAGCTCGCAGACTGGTCCTGTCCTTGGGCCTCTTCACCCTTTCCAACACCTCTACCTTGGCTTTCTGGATACTGAGCTCCCCTCTTGCCATATCACATCCCAGGTATGCCACACTACTATGGCCAAAGCGGCACTTCCCTAGATGGCAAGTCAGTCTTGCTGCTTCAATTGCTGACCGCGAAGCCGCCACATCTCACACATGTGCCTCTGCATTCAGACTGAAGATGATGACATCATCTATGTAGCATGCCGCGTCCATCACTCCCCTCAGCACTATGTCCATCACCTTCGCACCTTCGCACTAGTGACATTCGCTGCCGCGTGGCCCTTCCCGCTGAGTTCTGCGCCAAGAACCCCCCCCCTATGTACATCACCCTCTACTACATAGTCACCCGGCTCCCTGACACCCTTCGCCCGGTCAGGGACCACTTCCTCTCGGTTTACCCCACCACCCTCACCGTTGACCTCCTCGAGGAGCGCCTCCTAGCAGCACAGAAGAGCATAGTCATTGTAGGAGCCTCTCGTGGTGACCCTCGTGCCCCTGTCTTTGAGGGGTGCTCCCCCTCTCCTCTCTTGCCCTCTGTTGCCTCTGCTGCTGCGGCCGACCTCGTTGGTCTTGAGTCGGTCGGTGCGGCGTCTGCCCCTAGCGGGAGACGCCGCACTGGCAAGGGCAAGGGGGGCACGGGCGCTGGAGGAGCTAGCGGGGGCGGTGGAGGCGGCGGTGGAGGCGGCGGAGGGGGTGGGGGTGGCGGTGGGGGTGGTGGCGGGGGTGGGGCCGTCAGTGGCGGCAGTGGAGGTGGAGGCGGCGGAGGCGATGGCGGTGGGAACGGAGGTGGCAGAGGTGGCGGCGGTGGAGGTGGCGGCGGTGGAGGAGGCGGCAGCGGAGGAGGTGGAGCTGGTCAGGGTGGCGCTACGCAGAGGGTCGGCTCTGGTGGTGGTCAGCGCCAGCAGCAACAGCGTACTTGTGAGATCCCCCCCCCTCAGCAGCTTCGTGAGTGGTACGCTGCACGCCAGCAGGGTGGGGGTTACTGGTCCGTGCACCTACGTCCTACGCACCGGCGACCGCACGGGTGAGCCGTGCGGGGGTGCGCACTCCACCCAGCGCTGCTTTGGCCGCCTGACGGACGCTTGGCGTCACCAGTTTCATGAGGCCACTGAGATCCCTCGCTGGGGCGAGCTGTCTAGGGCGGGAGTAGCTATCTTTGACCTTGACTTTGATGCTATTCTTGCTGCCATGTATGCTGTGACTATTAGTGATGAGGGTGACTGTTACCGGTGTTTTTCGCCCGACCCGGGCATTGGGACTGCTGCTCTAGGTACTGGTGAGGCTGCTACTCTAGGTGCTAGCAAGGCTGCTACTCTAGGTGCCAGTGCGTCTGCTTCCTCAGGTGCTGGTGAGTCTGCTCTCTCAGGTACTGCGTCGGCTTCGGCCTCCCACACCTTCACCCTTGACTCGGGGGCTTCTCGCTCCTTCTTTCGAGACAGCACCACACTCACGCCGCTTGGTCGGCCATTTGCAGTCTCTCTAGCAGACCCCTCTGGGGGTCCTGTCCTTGCTCACTTCTCCACTGTCCTCCCGTGTCCGGCAGCCCCCTCTGGCACCCTGTCTGGTCTTTACCTCCCCTCGTTCTCTACGAACTTGGTGAGTGGTGCTTACCTACAAGATGCGGGGGTTCACCAGTTCACTCCTGCGAGCCAGCGGGTGACCCACTGCACGGACGCTCGGACGGGCCGACACTTGACCACGTTTACACATCGGCCGGGGTCGAACCTGTACACACTGACCACTGAGTCTCCTCCAGTCACTGCGTCTGGTCAGGCAGCTGCGTCGGGTCAGGTGTTTGCTGCAGCGTCCAGGTCTGGTCCTGAGTCTGCCCCCTGCTCGTGTCGCCTCCTGTCTCACGAGACTCTCCTCTGGCACCACCGCCTTGGTTATCCCTCCCTGCCTCGTCTCCGAGGCATGGCCTCCCGTGTCCTTGTCTCTGGTCTTCCCCGGTCCCTCCCTCCCCTTCCTCCGGGGCCTGCCCCTACCTGCGTCCCCTGTGTCGAGGGGCGGCAGCGTGTTGCCCCTCACTCCTCCCAGTTTCCTCCGACAGAGGCCCCGCTGCAGACGCTTCACATGGACGTGTGGGGCCCAGCCCGCGTCCGTGGACAGGGTCACGAGCGCTACTTTCTGCTGGTGGTTGACGACTACTCGCGTTACACCACAGTCTTCCCCTTGCACAGCAAGGGTGATGTCACTGAGGTGTTGATCGACTGGATCCGCGCAGCTCGTCTCCTCAGGCAGAGCTTCGGCTCGGACTTTCCTGTTCTGCGTCTGCACTCTGATCGAGGCGGAGAGTTCTCCTCTGGCCTTCTGCGAGCCTACTGTCGTGCACGAGGCATCCGCCAGACCTTCACGCTTTCGGACTCTCCACAGCAAAATGGGATTGCTGAGCGCCGCATTGGCATGGTCATGGACGTCGCCCGTACGTCCATGATGCATGCGGCTGCCCCCCATTTTCTGTGGCCGTTTGCGGATCGGCAGCGCATCAGATCAACCTTCAGCCCAGGGTCTCCTTGCCGGAGACCTCCCCAGCTTTGCTGTGGACGGGGAAGGTTGGCGATGCGTCTGCGTTCCGTGTCTGGGGATCTCGGGCGTTTGTCCGCGACTTGTCTACGGACAAGCTGTCCCCTAGTGCTGCTCCTTGCGTCTTCCTTGGCTTCCCCCCTAACGCCCCAGGGTGGCAGTTCTACCACCCCACCTCTCACCGTGTTCTGTCCCCCCAGGACGTCACGTTTGACGAGTCGGTCCCCTACTACCGTCTCTTCCCCTACCACAATCCGTCCCTCCCCCCGCCACCGCTCTTCCTTGTGCCAGGTCCCCCCCCGGTAGACCCCCTTCCCCCTCAAGGTCCTGCCCCTTCAGGTGTGTCCCAGGTAGACGCAGTCGAGCCTGTGGGGTGCTGAGTCTGGGGGTGCTGAGCCTGGGGGTGCTACGACTGGGGGTGCTGAGCCTGGGGGTGCTACGCCTGGGGGTGCTGAGCCAAGGGGTGCAGAGCCTGAGGGAGCTGGGCTTGCTCGTGTGACGTCTGGCGGTGCTGGGCCTGGAGGTTCTCCGGGTGCTCCGTCTCGACGGGAGCCACTCTCTCCACAGGAGGTGCGTGAGTGGTTTGACCGGCACTGGAGGCGTGCTTCTGGAGCTGGAGGTGCTTCGGCTGCTGAGGGTGCTGGTGCCACGGGTCCCGGAGGTGTTCGTACTGGGAGTACTGGAGCTGCTAGGCCTGCGGGTACTACTGGAGCTGGAGCCACTGCGTCTTCTCGTGGTCCGACTGGAGCTGGAGCTGCTGATGGTTTTGGCGCTGGCGGTACTGGAGGCGGTCCTGCTAGGGGTACTACTGGTGCTGCTGGAGGTCCTCGAGCTACTCGAGCTGCTGGGGGTACTAGAGCTGGAGGTGCTGCTGGCGCTGGTGCTACCGCTGGGGGTGTTGGAGCTGTCCATGCTGTGGCTGGAGTCGCTGCGCGGCCTCGACCGTACTTCGCTCCCTCTCCATGGGGAGCACTAATAAAACATGTTTTTTTCAGGGGGTGGGCTTATAATATAGTAAAATTATAAGCGCCGGCATTTTTGTTATGTCAAAAATGAAATTTGTTTTTATATATACCAAATCGAAGCATTCTCAAAGGCGAATTCACCATAGTCGAGAACGTTCGAAATTGTGCATGCTTTACGCGTGAAACGGCCAACAAGGCATGGCATGACGCCTTCCACGCCTTGTTGGTCAGGCTAGGTTCATCGAACGTGAACCTGGCCCATGCCAGCGCACATGTACTTCGCATCACAGCGGCCCAATCATGGTTGCATGCGATCGTGGGCACGTCGTGGTTCAGCCATGACGTGCCCATCAACATCAAGATTCCCTGCCACAGAGGCAAAGAGCTTCCCAGCTTAGCTCCTCTGCGGGGAATCTTGACTGTGGCTGGACTTTCCCCGCAGAGGAAGCCGGGCCGTAAAACTGAAGGGGTCTCGGGCGAGGGCTTCATACGGCCCTCATTCTTAGCTTTTGATTCAGTTTTCCTTGTTCGTTTGGCCTGCCGTGGCCATAGCGGGCCTTCTAGGCACGCATTTCTTGTTCTGCCGCCAACCTGCTGCTAGAGAAAGTACCCGCAGAGACACCCGTGACTACTCTCAATGGCAGTCGCGCCCTGCGCCCGTCCCTCCATCACAACCAGTAGTGCCTCCCGTTCCTCCCACTCCTCCTACGCCTCCTACCCCTCCCGCTCCCCCGGCGCCTCCTATTCCTCCCGTTCCTCCGGCCCCTCCTGTCCCGCCTGCTGTTGGTGTTCCGCGACAGGGGGTTCTGCAGCTTCTCCTCTCGCCTTGCTACTCGGCGTTCAACGCCTTCCTGTCCGACCCTGAACGCAGTGGCGGCGAAGGATCTTCTTCCGCATCGGAGCCACGGTGGGGAGCGCCGGCTGATTGCCCGTTGGACGAATCCGCAACCGGTGCAGACGACGACGTGGAGTTCTGGGCTGCTGACGGTCTCCCCGAGCACCTTCCAGTTCCCTCCTTCCCCCCTCCGAATAAAGAAAGGCCCCACCCATCTCGCGATAATCGTGATGTCCGTCCTCCCTCCCCCAGGCACAAGCCGACAAAGCACAGGCGCAATTCCTACACCTCGCATGAGAAGCTGCAATGGATTCTGAAGCTCGAAAACGGAGAGATGAGTGTGCGGCGCATGTCTCGCGAATCCGGCATCTCCCGAAGGTGTCTCACGGAGTGGAAGAACCGCAAGGCTGAGCTTGAGGGCGCGCACGGTGCACGCTGTCGCTTGCACGGCCGCGGAAGGAGCTCGTGGTATCGCGACATGGAAGCGGAGGTGTACCGGAGGTTTCTCGCCCACCGCAAGAAGTGCCTCGCCATCTCGATCGCACGACTGCAGAAGTGGTCGCACGAGGTGATGAAAGAGTTACACCCAGGTGAAAAGTGGGCCGGCTCTCAGCGGTGGACTCAGCGCTTTTGCCGCCGCTGGAACCTGACGACCAGAGCGAAGACCCGGGCCGGCCAGAAGCTCTCGTCAAGTGAGTTATTTGGTGGTGTTGTTGTTTGTATGAACCGTCTATTCACGGCTCTCACTCTGTGTTTGTGCTTTCTGTTCCTCCCATCCCGTGTCCCAGACTGCGAGACTGATGTCAAGAGCTTCTGGACGTACGTGCGTCACTCCCGCCGTCAGTACAAGATCGACCTGCCGTGGATCTTAAACACGGACCAGACGCCCCTCTGGCTCGAGATGCCATCCGAACGCACCGTTGAAGAGGTTGGCTCGCGCTCCGTGCCCGTCCGCAGCGGCGGCTACCAAGAAGAGAGGGTTACCGTGATGCTCGCCTGCACCGCCAGCGGGGAGAAGTTGAAGCCGTGGGTCTTCTTCAAAAGGAAGACCGTCCCCAAAGGAGATTTTGCTTCAGGTATGAAGCACAAGTCGATTACGCGGTGGCATGTTCATGTCAGGTAATAAACGTAAGGTAACTAACATCGTGGTTTTGATGTTGTGCAGATATCCACGTGGGGGTCCATCCCAACGGTTGGATGGACGCGGACGGGGTCATTGACTGGCTGGACGGGGCGGTGAAGCCGTACATCAACCCCAAGTTTGAAGCCCGTCCCCGCAAGGCTCTGCTCGTCCTCGATTCGTACCGCGGGCACCTGACCCCGGAGGTGAAGAAGAAGTTTGGCGAGCTCAACCTAGTCCCTGCGGTTATCCTTGCTGGCTGCACCTTGGAGATTCAACCCCTCGACGTCGCGGTTAACCGCTCCTTCAAGGCCGCCGTTCACCAGCTCTACCATGAGTGGTTTGAGCGTGAGGGGGTCGACACCTTGATGAAGAAAGGTGAGAGGTGCAGCATGTGAAATTGAACAAGAATGAAAAGACTAAGGGAAAGTTGGGTACAAGTACAAACCCTAGAAAGCTATACCCCATATGTGCTACCCCACTATAGCCTACAGCAGCTATGTCATATAAATCTGACACACCCTCGTAGGCAAAGTGGGGGAGGACAAGGGGTCACAAGACCAGTCAAGCAAAGAAAAGCAAGCTCAAGGTGGATCACAACGTCACCACACATTCCGAGCACAAGTTCAAGGCCACAAGGCCAGTTCACATGCAGGATTACATATATATATAAGGCTAAACAAGCAAGAGCAGGTGTGTGTGTATATATATATATATGTCACAGTACAAACAAGGTCAAGGGGTGAGCAAGTGAGGCAAGGTAGGCACAAGAACGAGCTGAGTACAGAAGCGCTGATGATCACAAGGCGCAAGTGCCTTGGTGAAGATATCAGCAGTGTTGGCCTAAGAGGCCACGTACGCAAGGCGCAGCTGACCACTGTGCTGTAGCTCACGAGCAAGGAAGTAGCGAAGAGCAATGTGCTTCGTTCTGTGCTCCAGTCTGTGCTCCCGACACAAGGCCAGCATGGCCTTGTTGTCTACGTACAGCACTGGAGGAGAACGAGGCGGCTCTCCGAGGTCAGTCAGCAGGTACGTGAGCCAGCAAAGCTCCTGTGCAGCCATGGCCCCTGCGTAGATCTCAGCCTCACAACTGGAGCCGAGAACAGAAGACGAGCGGGTAGCCCGCCACGAAACAGAGCCGGAACCAAGGCTGAAGGTGTAACCCTGTGACGACCGCTGCGTAGCCTGGTCGTCAGCCCAAGAAGCGTCTGCGTGCCCAGTGAGGACCACTGGACTCCGCCCTCCAAGCACAAGCCCCATGCCCGACGTACTGCACAAGTAGCGCAACACCCTCTTCGCTGCAGCCATGTGCTCCGGTCTGTGTCTCCCAGGAGCAACATAGCGTGCAAGAATGCTAAGAGGGTATGCAAGGTCAGGTCGAGTGCAGGTCATCAGGTACATGAGGCAGCCAACAAGCTCTGGGTACGGGCCACTCGACTCTACGGACTCATCCGAAGGCAGAGCTGAGAGCGAGTGACGGGTAGGCAGAGGAGTGGCCTGAGGCGAGGAGTACGTGAAGCCAAAGCGCTGAAGGACCTGCTGCACCATGTGTGACTGAGTCAGGGTAATGGTGCGGCGTGCTCTGTCCCGGGTGATCTGCAAGCCAAGGTAGCTGCGCAGTTCACCCAGGTCAGTGCACGTGTGTCTCTTCTGCAGCTCTGACTTCACGTAGGCGAGTCCAGCAGTGTTAGCTGTGGCAAAGACCAAGTCGTCGACGTACACGAGGATGTAGAACGGCGGCAAAGAAGTGTCGGTGCGCAGAAACAGCGACAGGTCGGCAGTAGAGGTAGCAAACCCTAGAGCCGCAAGCGTAGTCCGCAGTGTGTCGTGCCACTCACGTGGTGCCTGGCGGAGACCGTAGACTAGCCACCGGAGGCTCCAGTGGGCGCCAGGAGGAAAATTCCCAGTGAAGCCAAGTGGGCGGCGCAGCCAGATCTCCTCGTGCAGGCTGCCCTGCAAGAAAGCAGTGCTGAAGTCAAGAGAGTGTAGCTCGTAGTCACGGTGAGCAGCTATGTGCAGCAGTACCCGAAGAGTGGTCATCTTCGGGGTGGGAGAGAAGGTCTAAAAGTAGTCAACTCCCTGCCGCTGACTGAAGCCACGAGCCACGTAACGCGCCTTGAAGACAGGCGGAGAACCTGGCGGCCGCTTCACCCTGAAAATCCACATGCCACTGACGATGTTCGCCCCATGCGGGGGAACCTCGTCAACGTAGGTGCCTGTGGACTTCCAGGAAGCCATCTCTGCGTCCATAGCTGCCTGCCACTAAGAGGAGTAGGGACCCTCTATCGCCTCCGCGTAAGAGCGCGGAGTCGGGATCTCAAGTGTATCCGGGTCTCCCTCAGGGGTAAGCACTACGGACACGAGATGAGGTGAAGCAGCAGCCAAACACTTGAACTCCTCCTGCCTGTCCTCAAGGACGTCCGTGCCAAGGGCACACTCACCCCCGACGGACGGTGGACAGACAGACTCAGATGCAACAACAAGACTAGCAGCGTAGTCTAGACGACAGCGAGCAGCAAAGTCGACGAGCTCAGCAACTAGGGCAGACGCAGCAATGGACTCAAAGGAAGGGTCAGTGACAACAGTAGCAAGGAGACGCGTGACAGTCGGACTGGCAGCACGAAGGGAGTCCGACTCTGGTTCAAGAAGTTCAGGAAGAGAGGACTTAGGAGGAGAAGGCACAGGGGCACGCAGAGGAGCAGTGGACGGACGGAGAGACATCCGGTGCGTGCCGGGCACAGGGGGAGGACGCGGACGCGAACCACGACCAGTAGCGGGAGCAGCACGGACAGGCGACGCAAGACGGGACGCAGGCTCACGACGCTCAGCAAGACCTCCAATAATACCAGTGTAGGGAGTAGGAGCTGCCAGTGGGGAGGCCGGCTGTAACTGTAACTGTGACGGGACAGGCTGTGGACACTCTAAGGGAGGAGGAGGACCAATAGAAGGCGGGAGACCAAGAACCTGCTCAAGGAGCGGAACGAAGTACGGCCGAGGCCGCGCGGCGACTCCAGACACAGCAGGGACAGCTCCAGCACCCTCAGTAGTAGCACCAGCGCTAGGAGCACCTCCAGCTCCAGTACCCCCAGCAGCTCGAGTAGCTCCAGGACCTCCAGCAGCACCAGTAGTACCCCCAGCAGGACTGCCTCCAGTACCGCCAGCGCCAACACCCTCAGCAGCTCCAGCTCCAGTCGGACCACGAGAAGACGCAGTGGCTCCAGCTCCATAAGTACCCGTAGGCCCAGCAGCTCCAGTACTCCCAGTGCGAACACCTTCGGGACCTGTGGCACAAGCACCCTCAACAGCCGAAGAACCTCCAGCTTTAGAAGCACGCCTCCAGCGCCGGGCAAACCACTCACGCACCTCCTGTGGAGAGAGTGGCTCCCGTCGAGACGGAGCACCCGGAGAACCTCCAAGCCCAGCACCGCTAGACGCCACACGAGCAGGCCCAGCTCCCTCAGGCTCCGCACCCCCAGGCTCAGCACCTCCACGCGTAGCACCCCCAAACTCAGCACCCCCAGTCGTAGCACCCCCAGGCTCAGCACCCCCAGACTCAGCACCCCCAAGCTCAGCAGCCCCAGTCGTAGCACCCTCAGGCTTAGCACCCCCAGGCTCAGTACCCCCAAGCGTAGCACCCACACGCTCAGCACCCCCAGAGTCAGCACCCCCAGGCTCAGCACCCTCAGCAGCACCAGAGTCACCAGCGACCTCCACAAGCTCGACTGAGTCTACCTGGGACACACCTGAAGGGGCAGGACCCTGAGGGGGAAGGGGGTCTACCGGGGGGGGACCTGGCACAAGGAAGAGCGGTGGCGGGGGGAGGGACGGAGTGCGGTAGGGGAAGAGACGGTAGTAGGGGACCGACTCGTCAAACGTGACGTCCTGGGAGGACAGAACACGGCGAGAGGTGGGGTGGTAGAACTGCCACCCTGCTGCGTCAGGGGGGATGCCAAGGAAGACGCAAGGAGCAACACGAGGGGACAGCTTGTCCGCAGACAAGTCACGGACAAACGCCCGAGATCCCCAGACACGGAACGCAGACGCATCGCCAACCTTCCCTGTCCACAGCAAAGCTGGGGAGGTCTCCGGCATGGAGACCCTGGGCTGAAGGTTGATCTGATACGCCGCGTGCCGAACCGCAAACGGCCACAGAAAATGGGGGGCAGCCGCATGCATCATGGACGTACGGGCGACGTCCATGACCATGCCAATGCGGCGCTCAGCAATCCCATTTTGCTGTGGAGAGTCCGAAAGCGTGAAGGTCTGGTGGATGCCTCGTGCACGACAGTAGGCTCGCAGAAGGCCAGAGAAGAACTCTCCGCCTCTGTCAGAGTGCAGACGCAAAACAGGAAAGTCCGAGCCGAAACTCTTCCTGAGCTGGAGACGAGCTGCGCGGATCCAGTCGATCAACACCTCAGTGACATCACCCTTGCTGCGCAAGGGGAAGACTGTGGTGTAACGCGAGTAGTCGTCAACCACCAGCAGGAAGTAGCGCTCGTGACCCTGTCCACGGACGCGGGCTGGGCCCCACACGTCCATGTGAAGCGTCTGCAGCAGGGCCTCTGTCGGAGGAAACTCGGAGGAGTGAGGGGCAGCACGCTGCCGCCCCTCGACACAGGGGACGCAGGTAGGGGCAGGCTCCGGAGGAAGGGGAGGAAGGGACCGAGGAAGACCAGAGACAAGGACACGGGAGGCCATGCCTTGGAGACGAGGCAGGGAGGGGTGACCAAGGCAGTAATGCCAGAGGAGAGTCTCGTGATACAGGAGGCGACACGAGAAGGGGGCAGACCCAGGACCAGACCTGGACGCTGCAGCAAACACCTGACCCGACGCAGCTGCCTGACCAGACGCAGTGACTGGAGGAGACTCAGTGGTCAGTGTGTACAGGCTCGACCCCGGCCGACGTGTAAACGTGGCCAAGTGTCGGCCCGTCCGAGCGTCCGTGCAGTGGGTCACCCGCTGGCTCGGAGGAGTGAACTGGTGAACCCCCGCATTTTGTAGGTCAGCACCACTCACCAAATTCGTAGAGAACAAGGGGAGGTAAAGACCAGACAGGGTGCCAGAGGGGGCCACCGGACACGGGAGGACAGTAGAGAAGTGAGCAAGGACAGGACCCCCAAAGGGGTCTGCCAGAGAGACTGCATCCGGCCGACCAAGCGGCGTGAGTGTGGTGCGGTCTCGAAAGAAGGAGCGAGAAGCCCCTGAGTCAAGGGTGAAGGTGTGGGAGGCCGAAGCCGACGCAGTACCTGAGAAAGCAGACTCACCAGCACCTGAGGAAGCAGACGCACTAGCACCTAGAGCAGCAGCCTCGCTAGCACCTTGAGCAGCAGCCTCACCAATACCTAGAGCAGCAGTCCCAATGCCCGGGTCGGGCGGAAAACACCGGTAACAGTCACACTCATCACTATTAGTCACAGCATACATGGCAGCAAGAATAGCATCAAAGTCAAGGTCAAAGATAGCTACTCCCGCCCTAGACAGCTCGCCCCAGCGAGGGATCTCAGTGGCCTCATGAAACTGGTGACGCTAAGCGTCCGTCAGGCGGCCAAAGCAGCGCTGGGTGGAGTGCGCACCCCCGCACGGCTCACCCGTGCGGTCGCCGGTGCGTAGGACGTAGGTGCACGGACCAGTACCCCCACCCCGCTGGCGTGCAGCGTACCACTCACGAAGCTGCTGAGTGGGGGGGATCTCACGAGTGCGCTGCTGCTGCTGCTGCTGGCGCTGACCACCACCAGAGCCGACCCTCTGCGTAGCGCCACCCTGACCAGCTCCACCTCCTCCGCCGCTGCCTCCTCCATCGCCGCCACCTGCACCGCCTCCACCTCCGCCACCTCCGCTCCCACCGCCACCGCCGCCGCCGCCTCCGCCTCCACTGCCGCCACCGACGCCCCCACCCCCGCCACCACCCCCACCGCCACCCCCACCCCCTCCACCGCCTCCACCGCCGCCTCCACCGCCCCCGGGAGCTCCTCCAGCGCCCCTGCCCCCCTTGCCCTTGCCAGTGTGGCGTCTCCCGCTAGGGGCAGACGCCGCACCGACCGACTCAAGACCAACGAGGTCGGCCGCAGCAGCAGAGGCAACAGAGGGCAAGAGAGGAGAGGGGGAGCACCCCTCAAAGACAGGGGCACGAGGGTCACCACGAGAGGCTCCTACAGCGACTATGCTCTTCTATGCTGCTAGGAGGCGCTCCTCGAGGAGGTCAACGGTGAGGGTGGTGGGGCAAACAGAGAGGATGTGGTCCCTGACCGGGCGAAGGGTGTCAGGGAGCCGGGTGACTATGTAGTAGAGGGTGATGTACATAGGGGGGGGGTTCTTGGCGCAGAACTCAGCGGGAAGGGCAGCGCGGTAGCGAATGTCACTAGTGCGAAGGTGCGTAATGAGGTCTGCGACTGTGGGAAATGCAGCGAGGTCAGGGAAGAGGTACGGCAGCATGCGGCGGCTTAGTGCAGCAGTGGCAGGGGAAGAGTAGCGTGCAACTACAGCGTCGTACAAGGTCCTAGCACTCTTGTACTGGCTAAAGTGTGCACGCTCAGAGGTAGGCAAGTGGCGACGCACAACAAGACGTGCAGCAGCATCGCGTGTGGCCCACTGTGAGCGAACAGTGGCGTCAGCATCAGCAGCAGGGGCAAGAGTGGCACTTGAAGTGAGGTCAAAGAGGGAGAGATCGTCTGCCCTATCGCACTGTAGGAAAAGCTGCAGGTCATCTACCCAGACGTCAAAGTCAATGGCCCGCCCCTCAGCGTCAAAAGCAAGGACGCTGGGGGTAGCCATGATAGGAGTAGACTAGCAGCGCGATCAGTAGGCTAAGGGCAGCGCAGTGGTAGAGGTGCCGCTCTTACCGGACAGGGCGGCTCGGGCGGCTCGGTGGTTCGGCGGCTCGGCAGCAAATGCAGCTCGGCGGCTCGGGCGGCTCGGGTGGCTCGGCAGCAGCGGCGGCTCGGCGGCTCGGGCGGCTCGGGTGGCTCGGGCGGCTCGGCAGCAACGGCGGCTCGGCAGTACAGCGACAACGGCGGCTCAGCGGTGCCGGCGGCTCGGTGGTGACGGCGGGGCCGCGTAGGGTGGCAGGGCCGCTGAAGGGACGGTGGCGGGGCCGGGAGGGGCGGCGACGAGGCCGTTGAGGGCGGCGGCGGGGCCACGA
The DNA here is from genome assembly GCA_948144175.1 of Closterium sp. NIES-65. Taxonomy (NCBI): domain Eukaryota; kingdom Viridiplantae; phylum Streptophyta; class Zygnematophyceae; order Desmidiales; family Closteriaceae; genus Closterium; species Closterium sp. NIES-65. Next base: position 2,447,679 of record CANXME010002337.1, on the reverse strand, counting down.
AGGGTGGCGACCGGCGCCTTAAGGGTGGGGCCGCGGGGTCGCAAGGGTGGGGCGACGGGGCCAGCAGAGGCGGCGCCGGGGCCGGAAGAGCAGCGCCGGGGCCGCAAGGGTAGGCGACGGGGCCGCGAGGGTGGCGTGGAGGGGTCGCTAGGGCGGCTCGAAGAGGCCGCGAGGGCGGCGCGAAAGGGCCGCAAGGGCGGCGCGACGCGACGGGGCCGCGACGGCGGCGAAATGGGGCCGCGGGGGCGGCGCGACGAGGCCGCGAGGGCGGCGCGACGTGATGGGGCCGCGAGGGCGGCGCAACGGGGTCGCAAGGGCGACTCGACGGGGCCGCTAGGGAGGCGCGACGTGACGGGGCCGCTAAGGTGGCGCGACGGGGTCGTAAGGGCGGCGCGACGGGGTCGTGAGAGGGGAGCGCGACTCGGGCAGAGGCTGAGCGCGCTCCGGGCAGGAAAAAAAAAAATCGGTGGGCCCTAGGAACAGTTCCCACAGGGGAACGTGCTCTATACCATGTGAAATTGAACGAGAATGAAAAGACTAAGGGAAACTTGGGTACAAGTACAAACCCTAGAAAGCTGTACCCCATATGTGCTACCCCACTATAGCCTACAGCAGCTAAGTCATATAAATCTGACACATCACTGATTATGTTTTTATTTCTTTAACCCGTGCTGGCCTGGTTTGTGGATTTGCGTGGCAGGCAACATCAAGAAACCTCCTGTCGAGCTGATGCTCAAGTGGATCTCGGCGGCCTGGAAGTCCGTGCCCAAGGAGCTCATTCAACGGGCGTTCCTCACCTGCGGCATCAGCAACGCCCTGGATGGGTCCCAGGACAAGCTCTGCCTGCAACACAGGCGAGACGAGCTCGAGGGCGAGGAGGTTGACATGGATGATGAAATTGCAGCAGACGGTTTCTTCTGCAACAACGTAGAGGAACCTGAGTCGGACTCTGAGGCCGACCCAGATGACCCCACTGCAGCTGATGATTAGAGTAGGGTAGATTTCTAGAAAATGGTGAAGCCTGTGTGAGGCTCGTAGGTAGAAGTAGATTAACTAGAAGTAGATAAACTAGTTGTAGATTAACTAACATGATATGCTAGTGGATTAAATGTATAAAATGTCTTCAAGTTAAAAAAACAACAAAAAAACAGGGTGGCGGTTATAATGTGTACGGTATAGGTATGCGGTTATAATCTGTAAGCCTTTTAGGTATGCGCTTATAATCGAGCACCGGATATAAGTGTCAGAATGTTATTTGTCTAGCCTGCAGTGGGGTGCTCAGTACTGAGTACAACCCCTTAGGGTTTTCTATTTGTGTGTCCTGCTGCTTGCTAGTCCACTCCATTCTTCCTTCCAATTCTCCTTAGTAAACCCTAACTCCTAGTTCTAGAGCAAGCCCACCTACCTCCTAGTGTGGGCCTAGGCTACTAAGCCTAGGCCCCACACCTACTATTCTCACATGGTATCTAGAGCCGGCAAGATCCTGCCGCCTAGTTCATCGGGCCCACCACCTACTTCCGCTGCCGTATTATCCGCCGCGCGCCCCTGGTGCGCGGCAGTGCATTTTTATCCCGCCACGCGCTTCGAACGCGTGGCGGCTTTTTCTGCCCGCCGCGCGCTCGGGGCGCGCGGCGGTTTTCCCGTCCGTCGGAGCGCCCTCGGGGGGGCCTGCGCGCTGCCCTCCCCGCTGCTCGTCACGGCGCCCCCTGCGGGACCCGCGCGGCGTCGCCCTGCTTGTTGCGACGTCCGTGCGGGACCCGCGGGGCGTCGCCCCTGCTCGTCGCGACGCCCCCTGCGGGACCCGCGCGGCGTCGCCCTGCTCGTCGCGACGTCCGTGCGGGACCCGCGGGGCGTCGCCCCTACTCGTCGCGACGCCCCCTGTGGGACCCGCGGGGCGTCGCCCCTGCTCGTCGCGACGCCCCCTGCGGGACCCGCGGGGCGCCGTCAGATCCTGCAGCAGCAGCCGCCGCCGCCCTGCAGCAGCAGCCGCCGCCAGGCCTGCAGCAGCAGTGAAGCAAGGAAAACAGGAATGAAATGACTAAGGAAAGATTGGGTACAAATACAACCCTAGAAACCCTGTACCCCATATGTGCTACCCCACTATAGCCTACAGCAACTATGTCATATAAATCTGACACACCCCCATAGGCAAAGTGGGGGAGAACAAGGGGTCACAAGACCAGTCAAGCAAAGCAAAGCAAGCTCAGGGTGGATCACAAAGTCACCACACAGTCCGAGCACAAGAGTAGGGCCAGAGGCCAGTTCACATGCAGGAGTACAGACATATATATAAAACTAGACAAGCAAGAGCATGCATATATATATGTCACAGTACAAGTGAAGTCAAGAGGAGAGCAAGTGAGGCAAGACAGGCACAAGACCCAGCTGGGTGCAAAAGCGCTGATGGTCACAAGGCGCGAGTGCCTTGGTGAACACATCAGCAGTGTTGGCCTCAGAGGCCACGTACGCAAGTCGCAACTGACCACGCTGCTGCAGCTCACGAGCAAGGAAGTAGCGGAGAGCAATGTGCTTCGTTCTGTGCTCCAAGCGCTGCTCTCGACACAAGGCCAGCATGGCCTTGTTGTCTACGTACAGCACTGGAGGAGAACGAGGCGGCTCTCCAAGGTCGGTCAGCAGGTAGGTGAGCCAGCGAAGCTCCTGTGCAGCCATGGCCCCGGCGTAGATCTCAGCCTCACAACTGGAGCCGAGAACCGAAGACGAGCGAGTAGACCGCCACGAGACAGAGCCGGAACCAAGGCTGAAGGTGTAACCCTGTGACGACCGCTGCGTAGCATGGTCGTCAGCCCAAGAAGCGTCCGCGTGGCCGGTAAGGACCACTGGACTCCGCCCTCCAAGCACTAGCCCCATGCCCGACGTGCTGCACAAGTAGCGCAATACCCTCTTCGCTGCAGCCATGTGCTCCGGTCGGTGTCTCCCAGGAGCAACATAGCGAGCAAGAATGCTCAGAGGGTATGCAAGGTCAGGTCATGTGCAGGTCATCAGGTACATGAGGCAGCCAACAAGCTCTGCATACGGACCACTCGACTCTACGGACTCATCCGAAGGCAGAGCTGAGAGTGAGTGGCGAGTAGGCAGAGGAGTGGCCTGAGGCGAGGAGTACGTGAAGCCGAAGCGCCATGTGTGACTGAGTCAAGGTAATGGTGCGGCGTGCTCTGTCCCGAGTAATCTGCAAGCCAAGGTAGCTGCGCAGTTCACCCAGGTCTGTGCACGTGTGTCTCTTCAGCAGCTCGGACTTCACGTAGGCGAGTCCAGCAGTGTCTGCTGTGGCAAAGACCAAGTCGTCGACGTACACGAGGATGTAGAACGGCGGCAGGGAAGTGTCGGTGCGAAGAAACAGCGACGGGTCAGCAGTAGAAGGAGCAAACCCAAGAGCCGCAAGTGTAGTCCTCAGTGTGTCGTGCCACTCACGCGGTGCCTGGCGGAGACCGTAGACTGGCCGTCGGAGGCTCCACTGGGTGCCAGGAGGGAAAGTCCCAGTGAAGCCAGGTGGACGGCGAAGCCAGATCTCCTCGTGCAGGCTACCCTGCAAGAACGCAGTGCTGAAGTCAAGAGAGTGAAGCTCGTAGTCGCGCTGAGCGGCTATGTGCAGCAGCACCCGAAGAGTAGTCATCTTCGGGGTGGGAGAGAAGGTCTGAAAGTAGTCAACTCCCTGCCGCTGACTGAAGCCACGAGCAACGTACCGTGCCTTGAAGACAGGTGGAGAGCCCGGCGGCCGCTTCACCCTGAAGATCCACATGCCACTGACGATGTTCGCCCCAGGAGGGGGAACCGCGTCAACGTAGGTGCCTGTGGACTTCCAGGAAGCCATCTTTGCATCCATAGCTGCCTGCCACTGAGAGGAGTAGGGACCCTCTACGGCCTCCGCGTAAGAACGCGGAGTCGGGATGTCTAGTGCATCCGGGTCTCCCTCAGGGGCAAGCAGTACAGACGCGAGATGAGGTGAAGCAGCCGCTAGACACTGTAACTCCTCCTGCCTGTCCTCTAGGACGTCCGTGCCAAGAGCACACTCACCCCCGACGGACGGAGGACAGACAGACGCAGACTCAGCAACAAGACTAGCAGCGTAGTCGAGACGACAGCGAGCAGCAAAGTCGACGAGCTCAGCGACTAGAGCAGACGCAGCAGTGGACTCAAAAGAGGGGTTAGTGACGACAGTAGCAAGCAGACGCGTGACAGTAGGACTGGCAGCACGAAGAGAGTCCGACTCAGGGTCGGCAAGCGCAGGAAGAGAGGACTCAGGAGGAGAAGGCAAAGGGGCACGCAGAGGAGCAGTGGACGGACGCAAAGACATCCGGTGCGTGCCAGGGACAGGAGGAGGACGCTGACGCGAACTGCGACCACTAGCGCGAGCAGCACGAACAGGCGACGCGGGACGAGACGCAGGCTCACGACGCTCAGCAAGACCTCCAGTAGGACCAGTGTAAGGAGAGGGAGCAGGCAGTGGAGAGGAAGGCTCCAGCAGGGACTGCGACTGGACAGGCGGTGGACCCTCTACTGGAGGAGAAAGACCAAGAACCTGCTGCAGGAGCGGAACGAAGTACGGTCGAGGCCGCGCGGCAGCTCCAGACTCACCAGGGACAGCACCAGCACCCTCAGCGACAGCACCAGCGCCACCCACACCTCCAGCGGCAGGACCAACAGCAGTAGACTCAGCACCAACGCCCTCAGCAGCTCCAGCTCCAGGAGGACCCGCAGGTCCAGCAGCTCCGGGACCGGCAGCACCCGCACCCTCGACGGTCGAAGAAGCTCCAGCTCCAGCTCCAGCAGCACCTCCAGACTCAGCAGCACGCCTCCAGCGGCGAGCGAACCACTCGCGCAGCTCCTGTGGAGAGAGGGGCTCCCGGCGAGACGCAGCAGCAGGAGAAACCCCAGGCTCAGCAGCTCCAGACGCAGCACCCCCAGGCTCAGCAGCTCCCAGCTCAGCACCCCCAGGCTCAGCAGCTCCCGACCCAGCACCCCCGGACCCAGCACCTCCAGGCACAGCACCCCCCGGCTCAGCACCCCCAGGCTCCGCACCCTCCGCAGTAGCACCCTCAGGCCCATTACCCCCAGCAGTAGCACCCCCAGGCTCAGCACCCCCGCGTACAGCACCCCCAGAGTCAGCACCCCCAGGCTCAACAGCCGCAGCAGCACCAGAGTCACCAGTAACCTCGACCGGGTCAACGGCGTCTACCTGGGACACACCTGAGGGGGCAGGAACCTGAGGGGGGAGGGGGTCTACTGGGGGGGGAACCGGCACAAGGAAGTCCGGGGGAGGGGGGAGGGAAGGAGTGCGGTAGGGGAAGAGACGGTAGAAGGGGACTGACTCGTCAAACGTGACGTCCTGGGAGGACAGAACACGACGAGAGGAGGGGTGGTAAAACTGCCACCCTGGGGCGTCAGTGGGGAAGCCAAGGAAGACACAGGGAGCAGCACGAGGGGACAGCTTGTCCGCAGACAAGTCGCGGACAAACGCCCGAGATCCCCAGACACGGAACACAGACGCATCGCCAACCTTCCCCGTCCACAGCAAGGCTGGGGACATCGCAGGCCGAGAGACCCGGGGGTGAAGGTTGAGCTGATGCGCCGCGTACCTCACCGCAAACGGCCACAGAAAATGGGGGGCAGCCGCATGCATCATGGACGTACGAGCGACATCCATGACCATGCCAATGCGGCGCTCAGCAATCCCATTTTGCTGTGGTGAGTCCGGAAGCGTGAAGGTCTGGCGGATCCCCCGTGCACGGCAGTAGTCTCGCAGAAGGCGAGAAGAGAACTCTCCGCCTCTGTCCGAGTGCAGACGCAGAACAGGAAAGTCCGAGCCGAAGCTCTTCCTGAGCTGGAGACGAGCCTCGCGGATCCAGTCGATCAGCACCTCAGTGACCGCACCCTTGCTGCGCAAGGGGAGGACTGTGGTGTAACGCGAGTAGTCGTCAACCACCAACAGGAAGTAGCGCTCGTGACCCTGCCCACGGACGGGGGCTGGGCCCCACACATCCATGTGAAGCGTCTGCAGGGGAGCCTCTGTCGGGGGGAAGTGGGAGGAGTGAGGAGTAGCCCGGAGGCGACCCTCGACACAGGGGACACAGGAAGGTCCTGGCCCGGAGGGGAGAGGAGGGAGAGACTGGGGAAGACCAGAGACAAGGACACGGGAAGCCATGCTCCGAAGACGGGGCAAGGAGGGGTGGCCAAGACGGTGGTGCCACAGGAGAGTCTCGTGAGACAGGAGGCGACAAGAACAGGGGGCAGACTCAGGACCTGACCGGGACGCAGCAGCAAGCACCTGACCTGACGCAGCCACCTGACCAGACGCAGGGACAGGAGGAGACTCAACTGTCAGGGTGTAGAGACTCGACCCAGGCCGACGTGAGAACGTGGCCAGGTGGCGGCCTGTGCGTGCCTCCGTGCAGTGGGTCACCCGCTGACTCGCAGGAGTGAACTAGTGAACCCCCACATCCTGCAGGTCCGCTCCACTCACCAAGTTCGTAGAGAACGAGGGAAGGTACAGACCAGACAGGGTGCCCGAAGGGGCAGCCGGACACGGGAGGACAGTGGAGAAGTGAGACAGGACCGGACCCCCAGAGGGGTCAGCAAGGGAGACCGCAACCGGCCGGCCGAGCGGCGTAAGGGTAGTGCGGTCCCGAAAGAAGGAGCGAGAGGCCCCGGAGTCAAGTGTGAAAGTGAGGGAGGACGAGGACGACGCAGTACCTGAGAGCGCAGTCTCACCAGTACCTGAGAGCACAGACGCACTGGCACCTAGAGCAGCAGCCTCACAAGCACCTAGCGCAGCAGCACCTATGCCCGGGTCGGGCTGGAAACACCGGTAACCCTCATTCTCCTCACTATAATCCACAGCATACATAGCAGCAAGGATAGCATCAAAATCAAGATCAAAGATCGCTACACCAGCCCTAAGAAGCTCATCCCAGCGAGGGATCTCACTAGCCCCAGGGAACTGCCGACGCCAAGCGTCCGTCAGGCGGCCAAAGCATCGCTGGGTGGCGTGGGCACCCCCACACTGCTCACCCGCGCGGTCGCCGGAACGAAGAACGTAGGTGCAGGGACCAGTACCCCCACCCCTCTGACGCCCAGCGTACCACTCACGAAGCTGCTGAGGCGGAGGGATGTCCCGCGAGCGCTGCTGCTGCTGCCGCTGCGAGCGCTGGCCACCACCACCGCCGCTACGCTGCTGGGTACCACCCCGACCAGCTCCACCTCCTCCACCACCACCGCCTCCTCCGCTGCCGCCTCCACCGCCTCCACCTCCGCCGCCTCCACCTCCGCCGCTGCCACCACCACCACCGCTGGCACCACCACCACCGTCTCCGCCGCTGCTGCCACCACCACCACCGCCAGCCCCGCCACTAGTCCCGCCACCACCCCCACTCCCTCCGCCGCCACCGCCGCCACCGCCACCGCCCCCTCCAGCTCCACCCGCGCCCTTGCCCCCTTTGCCCTTGCTAGAGCGACGTCTCCCACTAGGGGTAGACGCCGCGCCGACCGACTCAAGACCAAGCAGGTCGACAGCAGCAGCAGAGGCAACAGAGGGCAGCAAGGGGGAAGGAGAGCACCCCTCAAAGATGGGGGTGCGAGGGTCACCACGAGAAGCACCTACAGCGACTATGCTCTTCTCCGCTGCGAGGAGGGCCTTCTCGAGGAGGTCGACGGTGAGGGTGGTGGGACAGAGAGCGAGAAAGTGGTCCCTGACGACGCGAAGGGAGTCAGGGAGGCGCGCGACTACGTAGTAGAGAGCGATGTACATGGGGGGGGGGTTCTTAGCGCAGAACTCAGCAGGAAGGGCGGCGCGGTAGCGAGTGACACTAGTGCGGAGGTGCGTAATGAGGTCAGCAACAGTGGGAAAGGCAGAGAGGTCAGGAAAGAGGTAGGGAAGCATGAGACGGCTCAGTGCAGCAGTGGCAGGGGAGGAGTAGCGCGCAACTACAGCGTCGTACAAGGTCTGAGCACTCTTGTACTCGCTAAAGTGCGCACGCTCAGAGGTAGGGAGGTGGCGACGCACAGCAAGACGTGCAGCAGCATCGCGGGTGGCCCACTGAGAGCGGACAGAGGGATCAGCATCAGCAGCAGGAGCAGGAGAGGCGCCAGAGGTGAGGTCAAAGAGAGAAAGGTCGTCAGCCCTGTCGCACTGTAAGAACAGCTGCAGGTCGTCTAACCAGACCTCAAAATCAATGGCGCGACCCTCAGCGTCGAAAGCTAGGACACTAGGGGTAGCCATGGCGACGACAGCGACGCAGTGCAAGCAGTAGGGAAAGAGCTCGCAGTGTCAGTGGGACTGTGCTCACCAGGCAGGGCAGGTCGTGCAGCTCTGCAGAAAGGCAGCTCAGCGACCGGGCGGCTCGGGTGCACAGCGGCTCGGCTCCCGGGCGGCTCGGTGGCTGGGCGGCTGGGGCGCAGGGCGGCTCGGCTCCAAGACGGCTCGGCGGCTGGGCGGCTCGGGTGCAGGGCGGCTCGGCTCCCGGGCGGCTCGGCGGCTGGGCGGCTTGGGTGCAGGGCGGCTCGGCTCCCGGGCGGCTCGGCGGCAGGGCGGCTCGGGTCCCGGGCGGCTCGGCGTTGGGCGGTTCGGCTGCTGGGGCGGCTCGGCCGGGAGATGCAGGGGCGGGGCCGTCAGGTGCAGCGGCGGGTCGACCGGTGCAGTGGCGGGCCGGCAGGTGCAGCGGCGGGCCGGCAGGTGCAGCGGCGGGCCGGCAGGTGCAGCGGCGGGCCGGCAGGTGCAGGCGGCGGGCCGTAGGGTGCAGCGGCGGGCCGTAGGGTGCAGCGGCGGGCCGGCAGGTGCAGCGGCGGGGCCGTCAGGTGAAGCGGCGGGCCGCTGGGTGCAGCGGCGGGCCGGCAGGTGCAGCGGCGGGCCGGCAGGAGCAGCGGCGGGCCGGCAGGAGCAGCGGCGGGGCCGTCAGCAGAGGCGGCGGGCCGGCAGGAGCAGCGGCGGGCCGTAGGGTGCAGCGGCGGGGCCGTCAGAGGCGGCGGGCCGTAGGGTGCAGCGGCGGGCCGTAGGGTGCAGCGGCGGGGCCGTCAGAGGCGGCGGCGGGGCCGCGGCAGTAGAGGCGGGGCCGCGTCAGGGGAGGCGGCGGGGCCGCGTCAGGGGAGGCGGCGGGGCCGCGTCAGGGGAGGCGGCGGGGCCGCGTCAGGGGAGGCGGCGGGGCCGCGTCAAGCAGGCGGCGGGGCCGCGATCAGGAGAGGTGGCGGGGCCGCGTCTGAGGGACAGCGGGGCCGCGAGGGAAAAGGCGACCCGAGGGGTCGCTAAAAAAAGGCGCGCCTCGGGGCGCGCTTCGGTGGGCCCTAAAAAAACGGTCCTAAGGCAGGACCCGCTCTATACCATGTGAAGCAAGGAAAACAGGAATGAAATGACTAAGGAAAGATTGGGTACAAATACAACCCTAGAAACCCTGTACCCCATATGTGCTACCCCACTATAGCCTACAGCAACTATGTCATATAAATCTGACAGCAGCAGACGCCGCCGCCCTGCAGCAGCAGCCGCCGCCAGGCCTGCAGCAGCAGCCGCCGCCAGAGCCTGCAGCAGTAGCCGCCGCCAGAGCCTGCAGCAGCAGCCGCCGCCAGATCCTGCAGCAGCTGCCGCCACCGACCCAGGAGCAGCAGCCGCCGCTCTACCAGCAGCAGCAGCCGCCGCCGCTCTGCCGCAGCAGCCACCGCTGCCCAGCAGCAGCAGCCGCCGCCAGAGCCTGCAGCAGCAGCCGCCGCCAGCGCCTGCAGCAGCTGCCGCCCCTGGACCCGGTACGCTCTGTGCTGCCCTGCCTGTGCTGCCCGTGCCTGTGCTGCCCGTGCCTGTGCTGCCCGTGCCTGTGCTGCCTGTGCCTGTTGCTGCCCGTGCCTGTGCTGCCCTGTGCTGCCTGTGCCTGTTGCTGCCTGTGCCTGTGCTGCCCGTGCCTGTGCTGCCCGTGCCTGTGCTGCCCGTGCCTGTGCTTCCTGTGCCTGTTGCTGCCTGTGCCTGTGCTGCCCGTGCCTGTTGCTGCCTGTGCCTGTGCTGCCCGTGCCTGTGCTGCCCGTGCCTGTGCTGCCCGTGCCTATGCTGCCTGTGCCTGTGCTGCCTGTGCCTGTTGCTGCCCGTGCCTGTGCTGCCCTGTGCTGCCTGTGCCTGTTGCTGCCTGTGCCTGTGCTGCCCGTGCCTGTGCTGCCCGTGCGTGTGCTGCCTGTGCCTGTTGCTGCCCGTGCCTGTGCTGCCCTGTGCTGCCTGTGCCTGTTGCTGCCTGTGCCTGTGCTGCCCGTGCCTGTGCTGCCCGTGCCTGTGCTGCCTGTGCCTGTTGCTGCCCGTGCCTGTGCTGCCCTGTGCTGCCCGTGCCTATGCTGCCCTGTGCTGCATGTGCCTGGTGCTGCTCGTGCCTCGTGCTCGCGCCCTCGTGCGCTCTGCTACTGTCTTCGCCCTCGTGCGCACTGTTTCTGCTCTCCCCCCCCCCCCCCCCCCCCCCCCCCGTTTGCGGGTATGGGGGTGGCTGGTGTGCATTCCTCCCTTTGCTCCTCCTCCTCCTTCGTCTCCCACTGCTGCAGCTGTCGCTGAGGGGGGTGGTTGTGTGGGAGACTGGGGTTTAGGGTTTAAGGGGGGTGCGTGGGAGTGGAGCTAGCGGTGTAGCAGCGGGTGTGTGTCAGGGGGGTGGGACTGTTTGGGGAAGCTGCATGGAAGTTACCGTACTGTAGTCCGCAACACCTGTAGTCCGGGGCGCTGTCCCGGTAGCCCAGTGAGCTAGACTTCTACGCCAGCCGCCCGTGGGTCCGTTGCTCGTCTGCCGCTACTTTAGCCGCGGGGCCTGTTACTCCTGTAGTCCGGGCGCTTAGTCCGGTAGCCGCTGTGCCAGTCTGCCTCCTGTTGCCCGTGTGTCTGCAGCTTCAGCCGTCTCCTCCTATCTCCTCTCCCCTCACTCTCCCTCCTCCTCCTCACTTGCCCGTTGTGACTACCACTAGCTTTGCTCATAATTCTTAACTTTAAACTATTGCTTCTTTAACCTGTGCTCAGAATGTGTGGTGACATTGTGATCCACCCTGAGCTTGTACTGCTTTGCCTGCTCTGCTGATTACACCCCACTTTGGCTATGGGGGTGTGTCAGAATATTATTTGTCTAGCCTGCAGTGGGGTGCTTAGTACTGAGTACAACCCCTTATGGTTTTCTATTTGTGTGTCCTGCTGCTTGCTAGTCCACTCCATTCTTCCTTCCAATTCTCCTTAGTAAACCCTAACTCCTAGTTCTAGAGCAAGCCCACCTACCTCCTAGTGTGGGCCTAGGCTACTAAGCCTAGGCCCCACACCTACTATTCTCACAATAAGCGCCATACGCCAATTAAAAGCGCCAGGCGCTTATCCGCAGGTGGCGCTTATATCCGGGGTATGACGGTATTGCTTGTGACTTATGGTATAGGATACATGATGTCTTTGTGATTTAGGTTTTTATTTCATATGCGGTTAATATGCTTTGCCAGTTCGGCTTCGTGCGTGCGCGTATGTGTGAAGGTGTATGATCATGTGTATGTGTTGTGTTGTGTGCGTATGTGTTTTCATTCATGTTTCAATTGCATTAATAACACATGTCTGTGGGTTTTACAAATTGGGATCAAACTATCATTTCCGAGAAGGTTCTTTGCGCACTCAGTGAGTGTGTCCATTCGAACTGGATTTGATAGAATTGACCCGTTTCTTATATCACACAGATTGTGTTGTTTCATGTAACAGTTGGATGATTCACAAACTTTGCTATTGAGCTCCCCCCCATGCTAGGCAGGGGATGCGGTAGCATAGGGTCTGGGTAAATTAACTGTTACGCATTTCCATTTTGCTACCGTATGCATTCATTTAACTACCACAGTAGCACATGTATTGTAATTATGCACTTCGCATTTACTTCATCTACGCATCACATTATCCGGCATATGCATCACGGAATAAACAGTTACGCATTCACAGTACATCATTTTGGCAACTCTTGAAATATAGGTTCAGTCCAGGCCCTCAGATTCGTTTTTGGCCTGTCTGATTCGTCAGACTAGTACACAGTTTTAGTCTGAAAATCTCAGAGTTGGTATAAAAAAAAGGCTGAAATTTCAGAGTGTCCTAAAAAAAAAGTCTGATCATTCAAAAACAATGTATTCAATGTTTCATCGGAATGTAATCAATGTTTCATTCATCTGCTACCGAAACACACAACACTAAGGGGATTTCCGATAAAACATGCTCTGACAGGGCGAATATATGTGTCAGGGCGAATCTTGGGGTGCTAAAGAGCGAATCTGCAATGTCAGGGCGAGTTTTCTGTGATTGGTCGAAAATTGTTGTGCTCTTACAGCGCAAGACAGTTGTGCCAGGGCGATTTTGCTATGATTGGGCGAAAATCTTGTGCTGTAAGGCTCGGATTTGCTGTGTCAAGGCGATTTTGCGTTGACATTGCGAATCTGTTGTGACCTGTAAGTCCGAATCACCAGTCAAGGACGCGTTTGTTGTACTCTGAATGATCAGAGTACACTCTCAGAAAACTCTGAACTCTCAGAGTTAGCCTTAAAAAAGGTCTGAAAATTACAGAGTTTGGGCCCAAAAAAGTCTGATTTTAACAGAGTACACTGGAAAAAAAATCTGAAATATCAGAGTTTTTTGTCCAAATCAGAGAAAAAAGTCTGACTTCGTAGGGCCTGGTTCAGTCAAAGCAAACTAGGAAATGAGAAGGAATGTAGTTCGGCACGTGGTAAATTGACGTGGCAAATACATAGTAGTCAGTCACTTCACTTAGCTTCTGTTCACTAGATTTTTTTCATCCTTCATTTTTTGAAGTAAAGAAGATGAAAAAAAAAATTGTACATAACGATCGTAATAGGTTGCTTCGCAACCCAAAACACACACACACACACGCACGCACGCACGCACGCACGCACGCACGCACGCACGCACGCACGCACGCACGCACGCACGCACGCACGCACGCACGCACGCACGCACGCACGCACGCACGCACGCACGCACGCACGCACGCACGCACGCACGCACGCACGCACGCACGCACGCACGCACGCACGCACGCACGCACGCACACACACACACACACACACACACACCTGTCCATGCAGTGCAAGGTCAAATGAGAACAGCCAGCCACCCATACAATTGAGAAGAAAGCCTCAGCACCCTAACTGAACACACCTTCCACCTTACCTGGCCTGGTACTGCTGGTGTACCAAAGGCAGTTTAACATGGATGGAGCCTACCTAGCGCATGCCTCGTATGTGTACTCCATTGCAGTGCAGAGGCACATATGCCGCATTGACGCGTAATAAGCTACGTATGCTAACTCACATCACGACTAATCTCACTGCCGCTACACCACATGGACAAACGCCATACCGTACGGTATTTGGTTCTGATATGTACTAGCCCTAAGCATGCTGCTGTGGCTAACACTTTCATAATTACTGTAACATACTTATAGTAAAGCAACTGTACCCATGGCAGTCAGGTCAACCTCTAAGCCAGTTCAGAAGCTGCTGCAGAAGGGCGGGCCATACATGCAGCGCCAAGGGAAGGGGACAGGGAATGAGAGTAAAGAAAATAGGAGTGAACGAATTTAGGAGAGCTGATGACGGCCAGAGCCAAGCCCTTGCATGACAAGACAATTGGCCTATAGAGAACTGTATTGCACCGCACTCCATTCCAATCAAAAACTATATGCTATGGAACAGATTAGTACTAGCACCATCTGAGTAACAGTACTCTGTGCCATACCATCCCATCCCATCCCATCCCATCCCATCCCTTACCTAGCCAGGGCGTGCCATGCCATGCACAGTCGAATTATAAGCACCATCCATGCAACAATGCCTGAGGAAGTAATCAGCCATCCTTATGCCATGGGCATTCGTACACATGCCCATACCAAAACAACCACGGCATACACAAATCCATACTGCAGCCACACAACAGCATACCCAAACAGCACCCACCCATACCCATATAACACCCACCGATACCCATACAACACCCACTCATACCCATACAATACCCATACCCCATACCCATACGATACCCATACCCATACCCATACAACACCCATACCCATACAACACCCATATCCATCCAATCACATACCCATACACTAACCAAACCTATGCAATACCCAAACCCTGACCGTGTCCATTGAAGCGACCAAACCATAACCACGACTAGAATCTGCACTGACATTTCCATACAACCATACCATATGAAACCCATCCATGACAATGCTCAAAATGCTGACAGCAACACAACCTCAGGCATCAAACGCAGCATGATACTAACCTCCTCGATTCACCCGCCCACCCACCCCCCCACCCACCCACCTGTGCTAGTCACCCTTGCAGCTTCAACGGTTTCTCCAGCACACACGTGAGCACAAAGTGGTTGCCTTTCCGCTCCGAAGCACGCTGCTTCCTCCCCAGGCTCCAGTACCGCTTGCCATACCCAAACGCCTCCAGCGCTTGCACGTACGCCTTCATCTCCCTGTCGGGCGCGTAGAACATCTCTATCCACCACAGCCCGCCCGGTCTCACCACCCTGTCCCACTCGAACAGCATCGCCTCAAACTCAGCTAAGTGCGGGTACTTAACGCTGTTGAGCGTGTGAATGAGGTCCAAAGTGTTGTCAAAAAACGGAAGAGGAGCCGAGTGCGGGAGGTAGAGAGGAACGAGGCCACGCTGGGCTATGGTCTGCATGTATGGGACAGCTTTCTCGTCCTCTCGCCCGCCATCCGTGTTCATTCCTGTGGTGATTATAGTGATATTGTGCAGAGCCATCACCGCAGCGAACCCTCCCGTACCACCTCCCACATCCAGGCCAATCCTCAGCGCCCCTGGCGGCTTCAGCTTGAGGAAAGCCTTGAGGGGAATCGTACCGGACACACTCTTATCCCACCAGTGCTGTTCCGACTCCACGTCAAAGCACCCCTTGCACGCCACGCCCTCCTCCTTACTCACCTCCACGCACTCCTTATACGACCCGCACCGCATGCCCTCCCCCCACCGCACGTTCTCGTCTCGCAGCGCCTCCTTCGCAAACACAGCCGCCGGGAAACCGAGGGTGTACTCTTGAAAATCCGGGGGGGTGAGAGCAGTGGCTCGGCAGCGGCGGCGGGGGAGGTGCAGGCAGTTGCGAGCGAAGCGGAGGTGCTCGACAAAGCGCCAGTCGTCGGGGCAGGCGGCACGCTTGGTGTAGTTGAGATAGCGCCGCATCTCCGCTGTTGTCGCCATGCACAGCCCAAACCCGGGTGACCGCGCCGCTGCACTCGCTGCACTTCCCCCTGCTGCTGCTGCTACCACTCCCGCTCCGGCTGCCCCGCCCCCACCTGCTCCCCCTCCCGCTCCCCCTCCGCTGTCTCGCATCTTCGCCAGCTCAGCGACCAGCTGGGCTTTCTCCTTCTCCGATTGGGCGAGCGCTGACCTGGCGTCGTCGAGCTGGCGGTTGATTTCGGCCATCTTCTCCTTGATGGCAGAGAGTGGGCCCGTGGGGATGGACCCCGACAGCAGCTCCCAGTTCATGTGGGGGCGTTCAGACGAGGGGGTGGAGGAGGGAGAGGAGGGAGTGGAGGGAGGGGTGTTGGTGCTGGTGCTGCTGTCGCTACTGGCAGTGGCACCACTACTGCAGTTGGTGTTGGTGGTGGTGGTGGTGGTGGTGCCACTGCCGCTGCTGTCGCTCCGTGCAGAGCTGACTAGGTCAGCGCGGCACTGCTGCAGAGCCGTCTTGCACGTCGCCACCTCCTGTGCTGCCGCTGCTGCCGCCGCAGCCGCTGCTGCTGTTGCGGCAGATGACGCTGCTGCTGCTGCTGCTTCTGCTGCTGGCGCTGCAACGGACCCTGCACTAGGAGACCCCGTGGTTGTTTCTGCTGCACTAGGAGACCCCGTGGTTGTTTCTGCTGCACTAGGAGACCCCGTCGATCCTGCTGCACCTACTGCTGCTGCCCCTGGATCAGCGGCCAGCAGGGCCGAGGCTTGCTCTTCCGCTGACGACGCCGCGCTTTCAGGCGGCCCATCCGCTGCTGACTCAGACGAGCCCTCCTCTGACGTGTCACCATCTGCGTCAGACAAAGAGGGAATGAAAGCAGCCATTGCGGCCCCGTCCGCTTCCCCCCTACCTCCCTCCTCTCCTCTCGGCCCACCTCCGTCCATCTCCCCCGATTGAGCCGTCCCTCCCCCTGCCAATCCTCCCCCGTCCCCGCGTCCCCCGTCATGCTCCACCCCCGTTGCAATCACGCCCCCCTGACCCTCCCTATAGCGAGCAATTTCCGCCTGAAGCACGCGCACAGGCTCGCCCCTGTCCCCCTGCTGCCATCCCCCCAACGATCCCCCTCCCCCTTCCGGTCTCCCCCGGCGCGCCTCTTCTCGAAACCAGCGCAGCGTGTCGTGCGGAGAAACTCTCGTCGGGTAGCGCCCCGACGCGACGGCAGCGGCGACGGCGGGCGACGCGGCGGCGGGCGCGGCTGACGCGTCGTCGTTTGATTGGAGGAAGAGGTCGGAGAGGAGGATGCAGAGGCAGAGGAGGAGCGAGCCGACGAAGACGAGCCGCACGGGGCGGTTGGAGAAGAAAGTCGCGGGGTTGATGGAGAGTGAGGAGATTAAGGAGGAGGGGAGTAAGGCATGCTGCTGCTGCTTGCCTCGCGCCGTCATTTCGAGTCGCGCTGCTGGTGAGTTACTGCCAACACCGCCGCCACGCTTCGTTCCTCAATTGCCTTCCCAATCACTTGTCTCGCACCTAGAAGACACTTTTGGGAGATCGCACGCACCAGGAGTGCGTCATGGACGCACCTTATTGCCGATTGTACATCTACTAACACCGCTCCCAACCGCTCCCATCTCCGCTCTTTCCGCCGAAACAGATTCTGGCACCTTCTTGCCAAATCTGCATCTACAAATCGCACGCTATCGAACTCGCTAAAAATCGGGCGACCCGCCACGTACGTTGTTCTACGAAAAGGTAAGCGGAACTTCACACCCGCAGGTAATTCCGTCAAGCCAACCTGCTATCGAGTCTGCGCTCTCTCGCGTGAGCAGACGCGCACTAAGAGCAGCGATGCGCCTGGGCGAGCACCTGAGCCTCACACGCGCTGTTGGTTCGACGACAAAGGATCAACTGAAATAAAAAATGCCGTGAATATGGTGTTACGGGTGTGCGGGCAAGGGGGAAAATCTCCGAGACATACGGGGCTTTCAGGTGATTCAGGGGTGTGACGCGAGAAAAAATGCCGTGTGTTATGAATTGTTAGGCCCGACGGCCTAAGTCCGCTAAAGAATTAGCGGGGTCGACTAAGTCGAGGATGAAACGCGGCGGAAGACTTCGGCGAAAGAACTATTGGCGAAATAGGCGAAGAAGTTACTGAGTAATTGAAGAAGAGTTGAATGAGAATTGATTGATAATGGCAAGTACAAGCAAGGTTTATATAGCATGCAAGAAACAAGGTTGGAAAGTGGAATGTGGGACCAAGAATTGGAGTGCAAGAAAAGTAGAGTGCCACGTGGCACTAGAGAATCTGAGAAGATAAGGATAATGGTGACTAGGAATGTACTGTTCGGAATGAACAGTAAACACCCCTCTAACACTACCCCCCGCCCAAGGAGGCGACGTCCGCGGCGCCTGCAGACTGAAGGTACGCTTGGAGGCAAGCGTTGTCAGGAGACAGCGAGGACGAAGGAACCCAGCTGTCGTCTGCTCCGTCGTAACCACGCCAACGAACCAAGAAGTCGATGAAAGTGACACCCCCCTGGAGACGGCGACGGTGCCTGAGGATGCGCTGGATCTGGTAGTCGGGCTCGTCGGTGTCAACAGCTACCGGCAGTGGAGTGCGATCACGGCCCGAGAAGGTGGCATTGGGATCGGTGTATGGGCGAAGGAGAGACACGTGGAATGACGGGTGCATGCGGAAATGTGCGGGAAGGCAAAGGCGGTATGCGACTGGACCTAGTGCGCGCTCAATGGCGAATGGACCAATGAAACGTGGACGAAGCTTGCTGTCCTGTGGCAGTCGGAGGTTGCGGCTATCCAAGAGAACACGGTCGCCGACTGCGAACGACACCTCACGACGACTGCGGTTGGTGGTGCGTGCCATGCGTGCATTTGCGAGCTCAAGGTGCTTCCTCACGTGATCATGAATGAAGGTGAGATGCTGGTGGAAGTTGTCCGCACGAGGGACTGTGGGTGTGAGATCGACACGAGTGGGGACATTGGGGTGCTGGCCGTAAAGTGCAAAGAACGGTGACATGCCTGTGGCGGAGTGGTGCGTGTTGTTGTAGGCGAACTCTGCCACGCTCAGCTTCTTGTCCCATGCGGCTGCGTCGTGCATCGTGATGCTGCGAAGGATCTGCTCCAAGGTCTGGTTCACACGCTCGGTCTGTCCGTCTGTCTTTGGGTGGTACGCAGACGACATGGCTAAGCGAGTCCCAAATAGTGCGAAAAGCTGCTTCCAGAACTTCGAAGTGAAACGAGGGTCGCGGTCTGAGATGATGGAATCTGGAACCCCGTGCAGTCGGACTACGTTATCTACGAACAACGTCGCGGCTTCCTCTGCTGTGACCTTGCCGTGCGTGGGGATGAAATGCGCTGCTCGAGAAAACTTATCCACTACTACGAAGATGGCGTCGTGACCCCTAACTGTGCGCGGTAAAGCCATGATGAAGTCCATGGTAACTACCTGCCAAGGGCGGTCGGGCGGTGGAATCGGCTGCAAGAGTCCTGCTTTGCGCTGGCGAGAGGACTTCGTACGCTGACACGTGTCGCACGAGCGAATGTAATCCTCTACGTCTGCTGCAAGCCCGGGCCAGTAGTACGTGCGACTAAGCGTCTTAGCCGTCTTATCTGCTCCGAAGTGCCCTGCACTAACTACGTCGTGTGCCTCTGAGAGAAGGAGCTGTCGAAGAGGGCGGTAGGCTGGAACCCAAATCCGTGTGGTACCCTTCCGTATGTAGACACTACCCTGCACCTCTGCTCCTGCGGGCGGCTGCGGTGTGAAGTCGGGATCTACTATGTAACCGTGCTCGAAGAGTGCTGTGAGAAGTGGGTGGCCAGCAGTGAC
Organism: Closterium sp. NIES-65; assembly: GCA_948144175.1. NCBI lineage: Eukaryota > Viridiplantae > Streptophyta > Zygnematophyceae > Desmidiales > Closteriaceae > Closterium > Closterium sp. NIES-65. The sequence goes on along the minus strand of CANXME010002337.1, from coordinate 2,428,642 downwards.
TGTGAGACTGGCGAGCTGACAACTAGGGCGAGTGAGCGGATCTGCTGGGTTGCGCACGCCTGGCTTGTACTCTATCCTGAAGTGAAAGCTCCCTTCCATGAACTCCATCCACCTAGCCTGGCGACGACTCAGCTGCGGCTGCGACTTGAGGAAACGAAGCGAACAGTGGTCCGTGCGTATAACACTATCTGCCCCCTCCAGGTAGCACCTCCACACCTTATACGCATGGATGATCGCGAGCGCCTCCTTGTCGTGTATGGGATAGTTCAACTCCGCTCCCCTAAGCTTACGCGACTCGTACGCGATCGGCTGCAACCCGCGTCCCTGGTCCTGAAGAAGCACTGCTCCTATGGCCTGATCGGAAGCGTCGGTCACTACAACGTATGGGCGAGTGGGATCAGGGTACGACAGTGTCGGTGAGGACGTGAGCGACTGCTTCATCTGCTCGAACGCCTGCTGCTGCGCTGGACCCCAAACGTACTCTACGCCCTTCCGAAGTAGGTCGGTGAGTGGACTAGCGATCGATGCGTAACCCTGAACGAAACGACGGTAGTAGTTCGCGAAACCGAGGAAGCTCTGCAACTCCTTGACTGAGGTCGGTGCTACCCAATCCTGTACTGCTGCGATCTTCTTCGGGTCAGTCCTAATGCCACTAGCGGATACGACGTGTCCTAGGAACTCGACCTCTGGAAGGAAGAACTCGCACTTCGACTGCTTAGCGTATAACTGCTCCCTCCGTAAGACCTCGAAGACCTTCTGCAAGTGCTGCACGTGCTCATCTTTCGTCTTAGAGAACACTAGGATGTCGTCTAGGTAAACGACAACGAACGACCCTAGGAACTCGGAGAGGACTGTGTTCATGAGCGTCTGAAACGTCGCTGGGGCGTTGGTCAATCCGAACGGTAGAACCCTAAACTCGTACAACCCCTGCTTCGTACGAAATGCCGTCTTGTGCTGGTCCTCTGGAACTACTCGAATCTGGTGGTAACCCGAACGAAGGTCGATCTTTGAGAAGACTCTAGCGCCCTGCACTGCATCGAGAAGATCCTCTACTCTCGGCACCGGGAATCTATTCTTGACGGTGGCGGCGTTCAGTGCGCGGTAATCTATGCACATCCGTAACCCTCCGTCTTTCTTGGGTGCGAAAAGTATCGGTGCGGCCCAAGGCGATCTAGATGGCTGTATGAAACCCTGTGCGAGAAAGTGCCTAACTTGCTGCGTCATCTCCTCTGTCTCCGCTGGACTCAACCTCCACTGTGGCTTCGCTACTGGCCTGCTCCCCGGCTCCAATTCTATTCGATGGTCTACTGTTCGGCTGGGAGGCAACCCTGGGGGCAACTCGTCGGGGAAGACGTCTGCGAACTCTGCTAACAGTGCACTCACCTCAGCAGGAAGAGTCGCCTTCTCACTAATTGCTGCACTCCCTCCTTTCCCCTCCTCAGCTTCCACCTCCTCAAGAAAAACCGCGAAGATCCGTGCCGCACGCTTCACTAACTGTCGCACACGAACAGCATTAATGATAGCTGTGGATGATGTGGCCCCATCGCTCCACTGTGGCAGCTCCCGGAACTCCCCGTCTACCTTGACGCTGCAGCTTCCCTGAGCCCAATCGAACTGAGTACTAACCGTCCGTAGCCAATCTCTCCCGAAAATAAAATCGTATCCGTCCAGCGTCGCAGAGTCGAAATCACGCCTGACTGTGATCGGTCCTAGCACTACGCGCAACTTGCGGATGATCGGTCCTATGTGAAGTGGCGTCCCATCTACCATGCGAGCGTCCTTAAAGTTGACTGCTGAATCTGCTTCGAGATGGAGACGAGAAACTAACGATGAAGTGACGAACGAGTGGCTAGCTCCGCTATCTACGAGAATCTTAACAGGAACTCCGCGAAGCTTCCCTAGAAGCACGACTGGACGATCAACAGTGTCTACCTCGTTCTCCGTAGATGACTGCTGCAAAGTCGTCTCCTCTACGTTGGTAGACGTGGCGGGTACGGGAACCTCCACACCAGCTAGCGACCCGCTATCTACTGGCGGTTTCCGTTTCCCTGCTGTCGCTCCTTAAGCTGTGGGCAGTCTCGCTTCATGTGTCCCGGCTTTTTGCAGTAGTGACAGTTCCCCCTAAATCCCATTTTCTGTGAGCCGTCACTGTTAACTGCACCAATCTCCATGGGCGATGGTCCGTCCCTCGATCGAGCGTCGTTGATCGGTCTGTTGTATCCCCTATCGCGATCGTCACGACCCCGTCGGCTTCGTACTGCGTCGACGCGTTCTGCTGCTGCGACTACCGACTCGAAGGTGGACAACCCGTGAATCGCAATGACTTCCGCTATGTCCGGCTTCAACCCTTCGAGGTAGCGATCGCGCATCTCTGCTTCCGTGATATCGTCTATCTCGTTGCAGATGCTCAAGAACCGTCGTGTGTACTCCTGGACGTTGCCTATCTGTCGGAAATGACGCAGACGCTTCCTAGCAGCTTCGGAGGCGTTCACCAAATCGAACCTACTTTTCAGCGCCGCTTCAAATCCTTCCCATGTGGTCGGAACCGTGGTAACACCCAAAGCTAAACTCCCTAAGCTCGAAGTTGCAGCTGCATGCCCCACGCCCTGTTGATGCCCGTCCGTCTGAGCCCTTCTTACAGCAGTTTGAGTGAGTTGGCGCCACCACTCCAAGGCCAGGCCCCTCAGCAGTGTAACAGCGTACTCGATCCGCTGCTGCGCGTCCGCCTCTTGCACCCCGCTAGCGGCGAAGTAGTTGTTCAGCATGAAGAGCCACGTCCGCACGTTCGCGTCGCGTTGACTTGGGTCGAACGACTCGGGTTTCTGCGGCTTGAGTGCGCTTCGACATTCCGGCAGCGCTTCCGCGCCAGTCGACGTGTTGGGTGCAAGAGTTGGTGTGGCATGACCATGGGGGTTAGAAGCCAATTCACGAAGCTGTTGCATTTCAGCTCGTACCTGTCGATTTTCCAGCGTCAACTCTTGAAGTTGGCGCATGAGTTCGGCAAGTGTGTTGCCCATGTCGTGGGGGACTGCGTGCATGGTTTCGTCCATGTTCGCTCAACGACTCCAAGTCTGCAAGTCGGCACCGCGGGACGATGACGTCGTAGTCTCGTCGTCGACGGTCGCTCGTTGGAAGTCGCTCCCCGCGAAGGCTCTGATACCAAGTGTTAGGCCCGACGGCCTAAGTCCGCTAAAGAATTAGCGGGGTCGACTAAGTCGAGGATGAAACGCGGCGGAAGACTTTGGCGAAAGAACTATTGGCGAAATAGGCGAAGAAGTTACTGAGTAATTGAAGAAGAGTTGAATGAGAATTGATTGATAATGGCAAGTACAAGCAAGGTTTATATAGCATGCAAGAAACAAGGTTGGAAAGTGGAATGTGGGACCAAGAATTGGAGTGCAAGAAAAGTAGAGTGCCACGTGGCACTAGAGAATCTGAGAAGATAAGGATAATGGTGACTAGGAATGTACTGTTCGGAATGAACAGTAAACACCCCTCTAACAGTTAGTGAGCAGCGATGCGCCTGGGCGAGCACCTGAGCCTCACACCCGCTGTTGGTTCGACGACTAAGGATCAACTGAAATAAAAAATGCCGTGAATATGGTGTTACGGGTGTGCGGGCAAGGGGGAAAATCTCCGAGACATACGGGGCTTTCAGGTGATTCAGGGGTGTGACGCGAGAAAAAATGCCGTGTGTTATGAATGAACTTGCAGAGTGCGCAGTAAAACGAATAACGAGAATAACTGAATTACTGAATGACGATACAATGAGAAAGGCACGACTAAATAGGGGAAGTCCTAGCTAGGCGGAGAGGTTGGGCGAGGATGGCTCGGTGATGGTTGCGATTGGGGCGGAGGCGACTCGGGAGTGGTTCGGTGCGACGAAATAGGAAGGACAGGTTCGTCGCGTGACCCTCGGGATGGCCTCGCTAACGAGTGCCTCAGTAAGGATTCTGTAAATCCTTACACCGTGAATATGGTGTTACGGGTGTACGGGTTTCACAAACGAATTGAAAAGACTTGCGGTATAAAATTTATTACGGAATGTGCAACTAATGTCTATGACGAGGATAAGAGTAGTGTGGAGTAGAGTCCAGCTATGTGAGGTTCACAGGTTGGGTTAGGCTAGGTTCGGTGGAAACCTCTCTGACGCGATGACTACCCTGCTGGAAACCGATACTGCCTCATCATCCCCCTAACCCAGCACTGTTCGCCACTGAATCTTCACTTCGAATGTTCACACAAAAACTTTTGTTACCGTCTCCCCCCGGATATACCCCCATGGGGGGCAATAATAAAGCAGGTTTTTTCATGGGGGTGGGCTTATAATCGAGTAAATTTATAAGCGCCGGCGTTTATAAAATGACATACATATTTTTTATATCTTTTAACACCAAACTGTAGGTCTCGTGCTTGCCTTTTCAATCGAGTCGAAGTTACATGGGATCGTCTGTGAAATTCTCGCGCGCGCTGGGAGATACTGTCAAATGTTGTAGCCTGTAGTGAGGTTTGTCTTAGGGGGTACAGAAGTTAGGGTTTGTTATATGTACCCCAACCAACATCAATGGCATCATCATTCCTCATTTTGACATGGTATCAGCTAGGTTAGGATCCTGTGGGATCCCATTCCTCCGTTCTCCGTTCGTCCCTCCCGAGCCTGATCCTACCTCTCGTTCGTACCGGTTCCGTTGTTACCGCGCCTAGTACCGAGCTTAGCGCCCTTTCTCCCCGTCGCCTAGCGCCCTTCCCCCCCCCCCCCCCCCCCCCCCCGTCGCGTCGCGCCCTTTCCCCCCGTCGCCTAGCGCTCTTTCCCCCCGTCGCGTCGCGCCCGTTCCCCCCGTCACGTCGTGCCCGCCCTTTCCCCCCCGTCCCGTCGCCCTGTCCGGTCGCGTCGCCCTGCCCCGTCCCGTCGCCCTGCCCCGTCGCGTCGCCCTGCCCCGTCCCGTCACCCTGCCCCGTCGCGTCACCCTACGCCCTGGCCCGTCGCCCTACCCTACGCCCTGGCCCGTCGCCCTACCCTACGCCCTGGCCCGTCGCCCTACCCTACGCCCTGGACCGTCGCCCTACCCTACGCCCTGGCCCGTCGCCCTACCCTACGCCCTGGCCCGTCGCCCTACCCTACGCCCTAGCCCGTCGCCCTACCCTACGCCCTGGCCCGTCGCCCTAGCCCGCTCTTCCGCTGCGACTGAGTCCCCTTCCCACCTGAACCCTAATTTGCCTCTTCTCCCCGGTTGTTACTCGCCTGTTCATTCGCGTTAGTTCTCACTATGGCGACTCCGCGAGTTCTTCGTTTCGACGCTGACGGTAGACCACTTGACTTTTCCGTCTGGCTTCTTCGCGCTCGCCGTCTGTTAGAGAGTCAGGTCCAGGGGGGCGAGACCCTCTGGTCGCACGCTACTGGTGACCTCCCCGAGCCCCCCGAGCCTACAGCTTTAGGCTCTGCCCCTGACGACGCTGCTACGGCTCGCTTTGCCCGTCAGCGCGCTGACCGGACGGCTTGGACGTCGCGTGACGCTGCGGCCTGCATCGCACTCAGCAGCCTCCTCCCTGAGTCAGAGGAGGTCCACTTTACTCAGGTTCGCACCGCTGCTGCGTACCTCACTGCGATTAAGGCCCGCTACTCTACTCCCGCTACTGTCTCTCTTGGCCGTCTTTTCCTCCCGTTCCTGTTTCCTGATCTCGCCTCGTTTGAGCGCTCTGCTGACTTGATCGCTCACCTCCGCTCGCTCGACGCTAGTTACCGCGCTGCTTGCACTGAGGCACAGCTTGCACTGCTTCCTCCCCCCATGGTGATTACTGTCTATTTCATCGCCACTAGCCTCCCTGACCGCCTAGCCTCCGTTCGTGACGCGCTTCTGCTGAAGCACCCTAGTGAGCTGACTATCGAGGTCCTTGAGTCTGCACTCAAGGACGTCGAGAGCAACCTTCGTTCGGTAGCTGCCGCCTCTGGTACTGTGTCCCCCCCACTCTTCCACGGGTGCACAGTCCCGCAGTTACCCACCTTCACTGCCTCTCTCGCCACTGCCGCTACTGACGCGACTGCGGCTGCTGTTACGACTGCGTCGCGGTCCCGCGGCAAGGGGGGCAAGAAAGGTAGTTCAGGTGGAGGTGGAGGTGGAGATAGCGGAGGTAGTGGGGGTGCTGTTGCGACTGGCGGTGGTGGGAGTGCAGCGTCTGGAGAGACCCCTCGTGCAGCGGCTGGTGACTCCACTGCGCCTGCTGGTGGCGGCGACCCCCGAGCTCGTCAGTCGCCTCCTGTACTGCCGACCCCGCTAGGTGGAGCAGCGGCGTGGTACCAGGCTCAGCGTCAACAGCACCTTCAGCAGCAGCAGCAGCCCCTTTCCTCCCGCCAGCCTCAGCAGCAGCAGCGTCAGCAGCTGGCTCCGGGGTCGGGGCTGCGTCAGCCCCAGCGCGGTGCTTCTTACCCTCCCTGCACCTATCAGGTTCTGACAGGTCCTCGTCGGGGCCACCCTTGTGGCCGCTTTCACCCCCCTGGTCAGTGCTTTGCTCAGCTCACTGACACGGTCCGGTTGGCCTACGGGGTTGGTGGTCCTGCTCTTGACTGGCTTCCTCTGGTTCAGCGCTACGGCTCCGCTCTGTGGGGCATGTCTGCTGAGCAGTTAGTTGATCTGATTGGTGCTCCTCATGCTATGTATGCTGTTGTTGACTCTAGTGTTTCTGACTCTGTTTACTCTGGTGTTGTTAGCTTAGGTGCTAGTCTTGCTCAGTTGCCTGTTGCTAGTGTAGGTTCTTGTGTAGACTCTAGACCAGCGACTACCTCAGAGGACGCTTCGCTGTCGTTCACGCTGGACTCTGGAGCCTCACACTGCTTCTTCCGGGACAGCACGACACTTACACCACTTCCTGCGCCTGTTTCTGTGGCTTTGGCTGATCCCACTACGGGACCAGTCACTGCACGTCACACTACCACTTTACCGTGTCCTGCTGCTCCCTCCGGGTCTCTCACTGGGTTTCACGTCCCCTCGTTCTCCCGGAACTTGGTGGGCGTGCGACCCCTCGTGAGTCAGCACGTGGGTGTGTGGTTTGAGCCTTCTGGAGAGACTGCGGTGTGTGTTGACGGAGACTCTTACCAGCCTCTTGCTACCTTTACTGCTGAGCCGGGCTCAGGTCTCTACACTCTTCACACTGGCCCGCGTGCGCCGCAGCAGCAGCCGCAGCAGCAGCAGCAGCCGCAGCCGCAGCAGCAGCAGCAGCAGCAGCTGCACCAGCGGTCGCACCAGCAGCCGCCCCTACTGCCACTGCCCCCGGTTCCCCCCCCCGTTCGGGTCCCCGCGTCTCACCAGGTTGCTTCGTCCCCCCAGGTGTCTGTGTTGTGTCAGGTTCCTACGTCTGCTCCAGTCGCTGCGTCGTGCTCCTGCCGGTCGCTTGCCCACCCCACCGTTCTGTGGCACCACCGGATGGGGCACCCGTCCCTTCCTCGTCTGCGCGCTATGTCTAGTCAGCGTCTTGTCCTAGGCCTCCCACGTGTCTTGCCGTCGCTGCCGCCTTCGCTTGCGCCGCCGTGTGGTCCCTGTGTCGAGGGTCGGCTGCGCGCCGCCCCTCACTCCTCCTCCCTTCGTCCGGCCACCGAGCCTTTTGAGACGCTTCACTTGGACGTCTGGGGCCCCGCCCCTCGTCTAGGCCCTGAGCGTGAGCGCTACTTTCTGGTGGTCGTTGACGACTTCTCCCGCTACACCACAGTGTTCCCTCTGGCGAAGAAGTCTGAGGTGACTTCTACGCTGATCAGGTGGTTGCTCACCACCGAGGACACTCGTGGTCGTCGTGTCAGCTGCCTCCACTCCGACCGTGGGGGTGAGTTTCGCTCCGGCATTCTCGCTGGATTCTGTCGCGAGCAGGGCATTCGTCAGTCCTGGACGCTTCCAGAGTCCCCACAGCAGAATGGGGTTGCTGAGCGCCGCATAGGCCTGGTCATGGAGATCGCCCGCACCTCCCTGACTCACGCCTGTGCCCCCCATTTTCTGTGGCCCTACGCGGTCAGGTACGCCGCGCACCAGCTGAACCTCTGGCCACGTGTCTCTCGACCAGAGGTTTCACCGACCAGTCTTTGGACAGGGTCCCCTGGTGTTGCGTCGCGGTTTCGTGTCTGGGGGTGCTTGGCTCTTGTCCGCGACACCTCCGCGGACAAGCTCTCGCCTCGTGCCGTCCCCTGTGTCTTCCTTGGTTTCCCTGAGGACTCCTCTGACTTCACCTTTTACCACCCTCCCTCTCACCGGTTCTTTGACTCCCGTGACGTCCGTTTCGAGGAGTCCACTCCGTACTACGTCAGGTACCCCAGTCGAGGTCTCCAGGTTCCTCCTCCCCCCCTCTTCCTGACTGCCGCTCCCCCTCCTGTTCCCCCGGTACAGCCTCCCCCCCCTGGTCCAGCCCCGTCGGGTGTGTCCCAGGCTACCCCTCCTCCTTCGGTAGCCTCTCCGGTACAGCCTCCCTCCCCATAGTCCTCCTCGCAGCGTGCCGCAGGTGCTAGCTCTCGAGAGGTTGGTGCTGCGCCTGTTCCTGTACCGGTTTCTGGTTCTGGGGGTGGTGGAGTAGGAGCTGGAGTTGGAGCTGGAGTTGGAGCTGGAGTTGGCACTGGAGTTTCTGGTTCTGGGGGTGCTGGGGTTGGAGCTGGAGTTGGAGCTGGAGTTTCTTGTTCTGGAGTTGGAGCTGACCCGGTGGGTGCAGAGGACTCTTGTCGTCCGGGAGCTGGTGCTGGTCGCGCGGACACTGGGGGTGAGAGTGCGCCTCCTTCGGGTTCTGGTGAGCCTGGGTCTGGAGCTGGTGTTAGTGCTGCCTCTGGGGGTGGTGCGCCTGGTTCTTCGGGGATGGACTCTGGAGCTACCGCTGCTTCGGACACTACTCCGCCCCCCCACCCCTACCCGACTAGGCACCAGGCTCGTGTTCGCCGTGCCCGTGACGAGCAACTGGCGTTGGAGAGAGAGGAGAGGGAGTTACAACGGCTGGAGGAGCAGCAGCAGCAGCTGGAGCCGCAGGAGGAGCAGCAGCAGTAGCAGCAGCTGGACCCGCAGGAGCAGCAGTCCCAGCAGCAGCCGCTTCCGCAGCAGCAGCAGTCGCAGCAGCAGCAGCAGCAGCCACTTCCTCCTCCTGTCTCGGGTCTTCGGACCCTTGGTCTCCCCTCCCCTTCTCCTCCCTCCTCCGCCTCTCCTCCTGTCTACGGTCCCACGTTTCCTCCTCCTGACTCCTCCCTCGCTGTTTTCCCCAGTTCTCCGCCTTTGTCCTCTCCTCCTCCGTCTCGTTCTTGGGCTACTCGTCGCTCCCCTCGTGCTCGTCCCTCGTCTCCTGTTCCCTTCACTGACCTTCGTACTGCCTTCCTTCTTTCTAGTCCACCTCGTCCGTCTCAGTCTGTGCTTCTGTCTCCTCCTGAGTCGGCCCTCACTGTGTCGCTCCCTACTCCTGTCACTGACTACTACCGCACGTACCGTCCTGTTCTCTCTCGTGTTCTCGCCTCTCTTGTTACTCACCCTCGTGCCTCTGTGTCCTCTGTGTCCGCTCTTACTGCCGCAGTTACTGACTTTGCCTCTACCCGCCGCCTTGACTACGCCACCACGCTTGTGGCTGCTCCTCCTACCAGTCCTCTGGCCGTCGGGGGTGTGTCTGCCCTTGGCTGTGACGCCCTAGAGGACAGGCAGTTTGAGCTAGAGTTCCTGGCGGCCGCTTCCCCTCATCTCTGTGCCATGCTCCTCGCCCCTGAGGGTGACCCCGACGCCCTTGACATTCCGACTCCTCGCACTTACGCTGAGGCAGTGTCAGGGCCTTGGGCCTCTCAGTGGAGAGCTGCCATGGACGCAGAGATGGCTTCCTACAGATCAACAGGCACCTACGTTGATGAGGTTCCCCCCCCTGGGGCGAACGTAGTCGACGGCATGTGGATCTACAGGGTGAAGCGGCCACCGGGATCTCCCCCGGTCTTCAAGGCGCGCTACGTGGCTAGAGGTTTCAGTCAGCGCGAGGGAGTTGACTTCTTTCAGACCTTCGCACCTACCCCGAAGATGACCACTCTTCGGGTGTTACTACACGTAGCAGCACAGAGAGACTACGAGTTACACTCTCTCGACTTCTCCACTGCTTTCCTTCAGGGCAGCCTACACGAGGAGGTCTGGTTGCGTCGTCCCTCGGCCTTCACTGGCACCTTCCCTCCTGGGACCCAGTGGAGGCTGAGGCGACCTGTTTACGGTCTTCGCCAGGCCCCTCGTGAGTGGCACGACACTCTGCGTTCTACCCTCTCTGACCTTGGGTTCCAGCCGTCTTCTGCCGACCCGTCGCTGTTCGTTCGTCGTGGCTCCACACCGTTCTTTGTTCTGGTTTACGTCGACGACCTCGTTTTCGCCACTCCGGACAGGGTTGCTTTGGCAGACGTGAAGTCCGAACTGCAGAAGAGACACACGTGCACTGATCTTGGTGAGCTGCGCCACTACCTTGGCCTGCAGATCACCAGGGACAGAGCCACTCGCACCATTACACTCTCACAGTCACACATGGTGCAGCAGGTCCTTCAGCGGTTCGGGCTTCAGCACTCCACCGTACAGCGCACACCTCTCGCTTTTGACCACAGACTCACTGGTCCCTTTCCTGACGAGCCGTTTGAGCCTAGTGGTCCCTACGCAGAGCTTGTGGGTTGCCTCATGTACCTGATGACTTGTACTCGCCCGGACCTCGCCTTCCCTCTCAGCATCCTTGCGCGCTTTGTTGCGCCAGGGAGACACCGTCCTGTTCACTGGACGGCAGCTGTGAGGGTGGCGAAGTACCTAGCGACTACATCAGGCGTGGGGCTAGTTCTTGGAGGGCAGCAGTCTGTCGTACTCACTGGTCACTGTGACTCCTCTTACGCTGACGACGCTGAGACTCACAGGTCTACTCAGGGGTACTGTTTCAGTCTGGGTTCTGGAGCTGTTTCCTGGCGTTCCACGCGCTCCTCTTCTGTCTCGACCTCTACAGCTGAGGCTGAGATTTACGCTGGTGCCATGGCGGCACAGGAGTTGCGTTGGTTGACCTTCTTGCTCGCCGACCTTGGTGAGCGGCCGAGCTCTGCACCGACCTTGTTCACTGACAACAAGGCGTCGATCCTCCTCTGTCGTGAGCCGCGACTGGAGAGCAGAGTGAAGCACATTCACGTCAGGTACTTTCTTCTGCGAGAGTTGCATAGACGTGGACAGGCTCGCTTCGAGTTTGTGGAGTCCGAGGCCAACACTGCAGACATCTTCACCAAGGCGCTTCCGCCTCGTGACCACCAGAGGTGTTGTGTGCAGTTAGGCCTTGTTGACACAGGTTCTAGTCATGTGTAGGCTTGAGTTTATTGCCTGCTTCGTCTGTACTCTTGCTATATATACTTGTGATCTCTTGGACTGGCCTTGTGGCCACTGTTGCTTGTGCTCAGAGAGTGTGGTGACGTTGTGATCCACCCTGAGCTTTGTTTTCTTTTGGACTGGTCTTGTGACCGTACTCTTTTTTATTTTGCTAGACACCCCTCACTTAGGCTATGGGGGTGTGTCAAATGTTGTAGCCTGTAGTGAGGTTTGTCTTAGGGGGTACAGAAGTTAGGGTTTGTTATATGTACCCCAACCAACATCAATGGCATCATCATTCCTCATTTTGACAGATACACCCAATCTGACTCACATCCAGCTCCTGACAGGTCCTGCTGACTGGACCCGCATCCAGTGCAGGGTCCGAATGTGAAGGGAACCGAATCTGCAACATATCCGCCTGCTAAAGTAAAAATCGTTACAGCTTTTTGAACACATTTCAAATTTTAAAGTTTACGTGCGCTTATAATAAAACAAGTTTTTTCAAGGGGTACGCTTATAATCGAGGAGGGGATATAAGCGCCATATGCCAATTAGAAGCGCCAGGCGCTTATCCTAGGGTGGCGCTTATATCCGGGGGGAGACGGTATTAGGGAAGTTCCTAGCCTCAGTACTAATGAGGCCCAAATTGGCCTTACAGTTGTTCAAGAGGAGGCCCTCAAATTGGTTTTGGGGCACGCTGATTCGTCAGTGTTGCTCATTGGAAAAAAACTTTATGGCAATGTTGGTTACAAAAAAAAAAAAACCATGAAAAATCAGTGTTTATGCAAAATAAAAACTTTCTCATCAATGTTAGAGCGAACAAAAAAAACTTTTTAGACAACAATGCATAATTGAAGGCAGATTCAACCAGAATCAATAATAATATTAATAATAATAATAATAATAAATCATTTGCATAATAGCTAGCAATGCATTGCAAGCTACCTGACCTAACTAATACCACAAATAATCTTCAGCATCACTATCTGTGAAGAAATGAGGAATGAAGAAGAGAGGAGAGGGGGTTCACTAGCAAACATTGGGATACATATAGCAAACCCTAAAAGGGTTGTACTCACTATAGAGTACCCCACTGCAGACTAGAGAAACATAATATTCTGATACACCCCCATAGTCAAAGTGGGGTGTAATCAGCACAACAAGCAAAGTAGAACAAGCTCAGGGTGGATCACAATGTCACCACACATTCTGAGCACAAGTACAAGAAGCAACAGTTTAAAGTTCACAAATGTAAGCAAAGCTAGAGGCTATCGCAGAGGGCAAGTGTGGAGGAGGAGGGACTATGAGAGGAGAGGAGGTAGTGGGCGGCAGCTGAAGCTGCCGGCACACGGCGCAACTGGAGCAACTGGCACACGGGCAACTGGAGCAACTGGCACACTAGCAACTGGAGCAACTGGCACACGGGCTACTGGAGTAACTGGCTCCGCGGCTAACTCTGAGCGGCAGGAGCAACAGACTCACGGGCGACTGGAGCAACGGGCTCACGGGCGACTGGCGCAACGGTCTCACGGGCGACTGGAGCTGCGGGCTTCACGGCGGTCACCCCCTTCAACCTCCCCAAACTATCCCACCCCCATTTCACACACCCCCTACTGCACCCCTAGGTTCACTCACACCCCACCCCCTAGCACCACTCCGTCGACTCCCACACACCCACCCCCCTCAGCGGCAGCTGCAGCAGTGGGAGACAGAGGAGGAGGAGGAGCAGGGGAGACCACATACCCGCCACCCCCTACTCGCCACCCCCAAACCCTAACAGAGGGCAGGGCGGGATGGCGGGTAGGGAGGTTACGGGGGGGGGGGGGCGACGCGCGGCCTCCCAGGGCGCCAAAGCAGGCGGCAGAAGGGGCGACGCTCGCCCCCCCCCCCCCCCCCCCCCCCCCAGGTCGCCCGCGGCCCCCGAAGGAGCCGCGACGGGCGACGGGAAAAGGGGGGGGGGGGGGGCGGTGCACGTGCCCCCGGTGCGCCGCGGCTGGCGACGGGGCCGCTGGCGGTGACGACGGGGCCGCTGTCTGCGGCGACGGGGCCGATAGGAACGGCGACGGGGCCGCTAGGGTCGGCAACGGGGCCGCTGGCGGCGGCGACGGGGCCGCTGGCGGCGGCGACGGGGCCGCTGGCGGCGGCGACGGGGCCGATAGGAGCGGCGACGGGGCTGCTAGGGTCGGCGACGGGGCCACTGGCGGCGTCGACGGGGCCGATAGGGGCGGCGACGGGGCCGCGAAGGGGCCGCGAGGGGCCTGGAAGGGCGGCGACGGGCCGCGAAAGGGGCGGCGACGGGGCCGCGAAGGGGCCGCGAGGGGCCTGGAAGGGCGGCAACGGGGCCGCGAAGGGGCCGCGAGGGGCCTGGAAGGGCGGCAACGGGGCCGCTAAGAGTAGCGCGAGGGGCACACCACGGGGCGTGCCGAACACAGAGTAGCAGCGGAAGCAGTTAGGTGGGCCCACAGGCCAGGAGCGAAGATGCTCTAATAGCATGTGAAGAAATGAGGAATGAAGGAGAGAGGAGAGGGGGTTCACTAGCAAACATTGGGATACATATATCAAACCCTAAAAGGGTTGTACTCACTATAGAGTACCCCAGTGCAGACTAGAGAAACATAATACTCTGACACTATCATCAGCCCGAGCATCATCAGTATCATCATCAGGCCCTCAGATTCGTTTTTGGCCTGTCTGATTCGTTAGACTAGTACACAATGTCACAACATTATAGCTTATGCTTTTGTGTAGGCTGTAGTGGGGTAGCCCATATGGGGTACAACCCAATTAGGGTTAGTACTTGTACCCAACTCTTTCATACTGCATTCATTTCTCGTTTCCGTTTTTTCTCATTGTATCAGAGCAGGTTCCCTCGTGGGAACTGTTCCTAGGGCCCACCGATTCGATTTTTTTCCTGCCCGAAGCGCGCTCAGCCCTTGCCCGAGTCGTGCTCCCCCTTTCTCACTCTGTCGCGCCGCCCTTGACGGCCCCTCGCGCCACCCTTCCCGACCCGGCCCCGCCCTTGCTGGCCCCGTCGCCTAACTGCGGCCCCATCGCCTACCTGCGGCCTCGTTGCCTACCTGCGGCCCCGTCGCCTACCTGCGGCCGCGTCGCCTCCTTGCGGCCCCGGCGCTGCCCTTCCCGGCCCCGACGCCGCCCTTCGCGACCCAGCCCCGCCCCTGCTGGCCCCGTCGCCTAGCCCCGCGGCCCCGTCGCTGCCCTTCCCGGCTCAGGCGCCGCCCTTTCTCGGCCCCGACGCCGCACTTCCCGATCCGGCCCAGTCTCTGCTGGCCCCGTCGCCTACCTTACGGCCCCGGCGCCGCCCCTTCCCGGCCCCGGCCAAGCCCCTGCTGGCCCCGTCGCACGCCCTTCCCAGCCCCGACCCCGCCTTTACGCGGCCCCGCCGAGCTACTGCCGAGCCACCAGCGCCACCCGAGCCGCCCGAGCCGCCGCGCCACCTGAGCCGCCCGAGCCGCTGTCCCGCCGAGCCACCTGAGCCGCCCGAGCCGCCCGAGCCGCCCGAGCCGCCGTCCCGCCGAGCCGCCCGAGCTGCCCAAGTCGCCTGAGCCGCCCGAGCCGCCCGAGCCGCAGAGTAGCCGAGCCGCCGAGCTGTAGTTCCTGCCGAGCCGCCGAGCTGCAGCTCCTGCCGAGCTGCCGAGCCGCCGAGCCGCCCGAGCCGCCCTGTCCGGTAAGAGCAGCGCCTCTGTCACTGCACTGCCCTTACCCCACTGTTCGCGCTACTAGTCTACTGCTGTCATGGCTACCCCTAGTGTCCTCGCTTTTGACACTGAGGGTCGGGCCATTGACTTTGATGTCTGGGTAGATGACCTGCAGCTTTTCCTACAATGCGATAGGGCAGACGGTCTCTCCCTCTTTGACCTCACCTCTGGTGCCTCTCTTGCCCGTGCTGCTGATGCTTACGCCACTGTTCGCTCACAGTGGGCCACACGCGATGCTGCTGCACGTCTTGCTGTGCGTCGCCACCTGCCTACCTCTGAGCGTGCGCACTTTAGCCAGTATAAGAGTGCTCAGACCTTGTACGACTCTGTAGTTGCACGCTACTCCTCCCCTGCCACTGCTGCACTGAGCCGCCTCATGCTACCGTACCTCTTCCCTGTCCTTGCTGCCTTTCCCTCAGTCGCTGACCTCATTACACACCTCTGCACTAGTGACACTCGCTACCGCGCTGCGCTTCCTGCAAAGTTCTGCGCCAAGAACCCCCATCCCATGTACATCACTCTCTACTACATAGTCACCCGCCTCCCTGACTCCCTTCGCGTAGTCAGGGACCACTTACTCTCAGTTTGCCCCACCACCCTCACCGCTTGACCTCCTAGAGAAGGCCCTCCTAGCAGCGGAGAAGAGCAGAGTCACTGTAGGAGCCTCTCGTCGTGACCCTCGCACCCCAATCTTTGAGGGGTGTTCCCCCTCCCCCCTTTTGCCCTATGTTGCCTCTGCTGCTGCGGCCGACCTCGTTGGGCTTGAGTCGGTCGGTGCGGCGTCTACCCCTAGCGGGAGACGCCGCCTTGGCAAGGGCAAGGGGGGCAGGGGAGCTGGAGGAGCTAGCGGGGGCGGTGGAGGCGGCGGTGGAGGCGGCGGAGGGAGTGGGGGTGGCGGTGGGGGTGGTGGCGGGGGTGGAGGTGTCCGTGGCGGCAGTGGAGGCGGAGGCGGCGGCGCTGGCGGTGGGAGCGGAGGTGGTGGCGGAGGAGGCAGCGGTGGAGGAGGCGGTGGCGGAGGAGGTGGAGCTGGTCGGGGTGGCGCTGCGTAGAGGGTCGGCTCCGGTGGTGGTCAGCGCTAGCAGCAGCAGCAGCGCACTCGTGACATCCCCTCCCCTCAGCAGCTCCGTGAGTGGTACGCTGCACGCCAGCGGGGTGGGGGTACTAGTCCGTGCACCTACGTCCTACGCACCGGCGACCGCGCGGGTGAGCAGTGCGGGGGTGCGCACTCCACCAAGCGCTGCTTTGGCTGCTGACGGACGCTTGGCGTCACCAGTTCCCGGAGGCCACGGAGATCCCCCGCTGGGGTGAGCTGTCTAGGGCGGGAGTAGCTGTCTTTGACCTTGACTTTGATGCTATTCTTGCTGCCATGTATGCTGTGACTATTAGTGATGAGGGTGACTGTTACCGGTGTTTTCCGCCCGACCCGGGCATTGAGACTGCCGCTCTAGGTACTGGTGAGGCTGCTGCTCTAGGTGCTAGCGAGGCTGCTGCTCTAGGTGCTCGTGCGTCTGCTCCCTCAGGTGCTGGTGAGTCTACTCTCTCAGGTACTGCATCGGCTTCAGCCTCTCACACCTTCACCCTTGACTCGGGGGCTTCTCGCTCCTTCTTTCGAGACCGCACCACACTCACATCGCTTGGTTGGCCAGTTGCAGTCTCTATGGCAGACCCCTTTGGGGGTCCTGTCCTTGCTCACTACTCCACTGTCCTCCCGTGTCCGGCGGCCCCCTCTGGCACCCTGTCTGGTCTTTACCTCCCCTCGTTCTCTACGAACTTGGTGAGTGGTGCTGACCTACAGGATGCGGGGGCTCACCAATTCACTCCTGCGCGTCAGCGGGTGACCCACTGCACGGACGCTCGGACAGGCCGACACCTGGCCACGTTTACACGTCGGCCGGGGTCGAGCCTGTACACACTGACCACTGCGTCTCCTCCAGTCACTGCGTCGGGTCAGATGTATGCTGCAGCGTCCAGGTCTGGTCCTGAGTCTGCCCCCTGCTCGTGTCGCCTCCTGTCTCACGAGACTCTCCTCTAGCACCACCGCCTTGGTCACCCCTCCCTGCCTCGTCTCCGAGGCATGGCCTCCCGTGTCCTTGTCTCTGGTCTTCCCCGGTCCCTCCCTCCCCTTCATCATGGGCCTGGCCCTACCTGCGTCCCCTGTGTTGAGGGGCGGCAGCGGGCTGCCCCTCACTCCTCCCAGTTTCCTCCGACAGAGGCCGCGCTGCAAACGCTTCACATGGACGTGTGGGGCCCGGCCCGCGTCCGTGGACAAGGTCACGAGCGCTACTTCCTGCAGGTGGTTGACGACTACTCGCGTTACACCACAGTCTTCCCCTTGCGCAGCAAGGGTGATGTCACTGCGGTGTTGATCGACTGGATCCGCGCAGCTCGTCTCCAGCTCAGGCAGAGCTTCGGCTTGGACTTTCCTGTTCTGCGTCTGCACTCTGACAGAGGCGGAGATTTCTCCTCTGGCCTTTTGCGAGCCTACTGTCGTGCACGAGGCATCCGCCAGACCTTCATGCTTCTGGACTCTCCACAGCAAAATGGGATTGCTGAGCGCCGCATTGGCATGGTCATGGATGTCGCTCGTACGTCCATGATGCATGCGGCTGCCCCCCATTTTCTGTGGCCGTTTGCTGTTCGGTACGTGGCGCATCAGATCAACCTTCACCCCAGGGTCTCCATGCCGGAGACCTCCCCAACTTTGATGTGGACGGGGAAGGTTGGCGATGCGTCTGCGTTCCGTCTCTGGGGATCTCGGGTGTTTGTTCGCGACTTGTCTGCGGACAAGCTGTCCCCTCGTGCTGCTCCTTGCGTCTTCCTTGGCTTCCCCCCTGACGCGCCAGGGTGGCAGTTCTACCACCCCAACTCTCGCCGTGTTCTGTCCTCCCAGGACGTCACGTTTGACGAGTCGGTCCCCTACTACCGCCTCTTCCCCTACCGCACTCCGTCCCTCCCCCCGCCACCGCTCTTCCTTTATACCAGGTCCCCCCCCGGTAGACCCCCTCCCCCCTCAGGGTCCTGCCCCTTCAGGTGTGTCCCACCTAGACGCAGTCGAGCCTGTCGAGGTTACTGGTGACTCTGGTGCTGCCGAGGGTGCTGAGCCTGGGGGTGCTGACTCTGGGGGTGCTGAGCGCGTGGGTGCTGCGCCTGGGGGTGCTGAGCCTGCGGGTGCTACACCTGGGGGTGCTGAGCCTGGGGGTGCTACGAGTGGGGGTGCTGAGCTTGGTGGTGCTGAGCCCGGGGGTACTACGACTGGGGGTGCTGAGCCTGGGGGTGCTGAACCTGGGGGTGCTACGCCTGGGGGTCCTGAGCCTTGGGGTGCTACGCCTGGAGGTTCTCCGGGTGCTTCGTCTTGACGGGAGCCCCTCTCTCCACAGTACCTGCGTGAGTGGTTTGCCCGGTGCTGGATGCGAGCTACTGGAGCTGGAGGTTCTCCGGCTGCTGAGGGTGCTGGTGCCGCGGGTCCCGGAGATGCTCGTGCTAGGAGTACTAGAGCTGCTGGGACTGGAGCTGGAGCTGCTGAGGGTGTTGGCGCTGAGGCTATTACTGTCGGTCCTGGAGGCGGTCCTGCTGGGGGTACTACTGGTGCTGCTGGAGGTACTTGAGCTGGAGGTGCTCCTGGCGCTGGTGCTGCCGCTGGGGGTGCTGGTGCTGTCCCTGCTGTGTCTGGAGTCGCCGCGCGGCCTCGGCCGTACTTCGTTCCGCTCCTTCAGCAGGTTCTTGGTCTCCCGCCTTCTACTGGTCCTCCTCCTCCCTTAGAGTGTCCACAGCCCGTCTCCCTACACTGGTCCTACTTGAGGTCTTGCTGAGCGTCGTGAGCCTGCGTCTCGCCCTGCGTTGCCTGTCTGTGCTGCTCGCGCTAGTGGTCGTGGTCCGCGTCAGCGTCCTCCTTCTGTCCCTGGCACGCATCGGATGTCTCTGCGTCTGTCCACTGCTCCTCTGCGTGCCCCTTTGCCTTCTCCTCCTGAGTCCTCGCCCTCTGCTCTTGCCGACCTGGAGTCAGACTCTCTTCGTGCTGCCAGTCCAACTGTCGCGCGTCTCCTTGCTACTGTCGTCACTGACCCTTCCTTTGAGTCCACTGCTGCGTCTGCCCTAGTTGCTGAGCTCGTCGACTTCGCTGCTCGCTGTCGTCTAGACTACGCTGCTAGTCTTGTCGCTGAGTCTGAGTCTGTCTGTCCTCCGTCCGTCGGGGGTGAGTGTGCCCTTGGCACAGACGTCCTTGAGGACAGGCAGGAGGAGTTCCAGTGTTTGGCTGCTGCTTCACCTCATCTCGTGTCCGTACTGCTTACCCCTGAGGGAGACCCGGATGCACTTGACATCCCGACTCCGCGCTCTTACGCGGAGGCGATACAGGGTCCCTACTCCTCTCAGTGGCAAGCAGCTATGGATGCAGAGATGGCTTCCTGGAAGTCCACAAGCACCTACGTTGACGAGGTTCCCCCGCCTGGGGTGAACATCGTCATTGGCATGTGGATTTTCAGGGTGAAGCGGCCGCCGGGTTCTCCGCCTGTCTTCAAGGCGCGTTACGTGGCTCGTGGCTTCAGTCAGCGGCAGGGAGTTGACTAATTTCATACCTTCTCTCCCACCCCAAAGATGACCACTCTTCGGGTACTGCTGCACATAGCTGCTCACCGCGACTACGAGCTGCACTCTCTTGACTTCAGCACTGCTTTCTTGCAGGGAAGCCTGCACGAGGAGATCTGGCTGCGTCGCCAACCTGGCTTCACCGGGTCTTTTCCTCTTGGCACCTAGTGGAGCCTCCGGCGGCCAGTCTACGGTCTCCGCCAGGCACCGCGTGAGTGGCACGACACACTGAGGACTACACTTGCGGCTCTTGGGTTTGCTCCCTCTACTGTTGACCTTGTCGCTGTTTCTGCGCACCGACACTTCTTTGCCGTCGTTCTACATCCTTGTGTACCTCGATGACTTGGTCTTTGCCACACCTGACACTGCTGGACTCGCCCACGTGAAGTCCGAGCTGTAGAAGAGACACACGTGCACAGACCTGGGTGAACTGCGCAGCTACCTTGGCTTGCAGATCACCCGGGACAGAGCACGCCGCACCATTACCCTGACTCAGTCACACATGGTGCAGCAGGTCCTTCAGCGCTTCGGCTTCACGTACTCCTCGCCTCAGGCCACTCCTCTGCCTACTCGCCACTCGCTCTCAGCTCTGCCTTCGGATGAGTCCATAGAGTCGAGTGGCCCGTACCCAGAGCTTGTTGGCTGCCTCATGTACCTGATGACCTGCACACGACCTGACCTTGCATACCCTCTTAGCATTCTCGCACACTATGTTGCTCCTGGGAGACACAGACCGGAGCACATGGCTGCAGCGAAGAGGGTGTTGCGCTACTTGTGCAGTACGTCGGGCATGGGGCTTGTGCTTGGAGGGCAGAGTCCAGTGGTCTTCACTATGCACGCAGACGCTTCTTGGGCTGACGACCAGGCTACGCAGCGGTCGTCACAGGGTTACACCTTCAGCCTTGGTTCCGGCTCTGTTTCTTGGCGGGCTACCCGGCTCCAGTTGTGAGGCTGAGATCTACGCCGGGGCCATGGCTGCACAGGAGCTTCGCTGGCTCACCTACCTGCTGACTGATCTCGGAGAGCCGCCTCGTTCTCCTCCAGTGCTATACGTAGACAACAAGGCCATGCTGGCCTTGTGTCGAGAGCAGAGACTGGAGCACAGAACGAAGCACATTGCTCTCTGCTACTTCCTTGCTCGTGAGCTGCAGCAGCGTGGTCAGCTGCGTCTTGCGTACGTGGCCTCTGAGGCCAACACTGCTGATATCTTCACCAAGGCGCTTGCGCCTTGTGATCATCAGCGCTTCTGTACTCAGCTGGGTCTTGTGCCTGCCTTGCCTCACTTGCTCACCTCTTGACCTTGCTTGTACTATTACATATATATATATATACACCTGCTCTTGCTTGTCTAGCCTTTTATATATATATGTACTCCTGCATGTGAACTGGCCTTGTGGCCTTGACCTTGTGCTCGGAATGTGTGGTGACTTTGTGATCCACCCTGAGCTTGCTTTGCTTTGCTTTGCTTGACTGGTCTTGTGACCCCTTGTACTCCCCCACTTTGCCTATGGGGGTGTGTCAGAACATTATAGCTTATGCTTTTGTGTAGGCTGTGGTGGGGTAGCCCATATGGGGTACAACCCAAATTCGGGTTAGTACTTGTACCCAACTCTTTCATACTGCATTCATTTCTCGTTTCAGTTTTTTCTCACACAATTTTAGTCTGAAAATCTCTGAGTTGGTATAAAAAAATGGCTGAAATTTCAGAGTGTCGTAAAAAAAAAGTCTGATCATTAAAAAACAATGTATTCAATGTTTCATCGGAATGTAATCAATGTTTCATTCATCTGCTACCGAAACACACAACACTAAGGGGATTTCCGATAAAACATGCTCTGATAGGGCGAATATATGTGTCAGGGCGAATCTTGTGGTGCGAAAGAGCGAATCTGCAATCTCAGGGCGAGTTTTCTGTGATTGGTCGAAAATTGTTGTGCTCTGACAGCGCAAATCTATTGTGTCAGGGCGATTATGCTATGATTGGGCAAAAATCTTGTGCTGTAAGGCTCGGATTTGCTGTGTCAAGGCGATTTTGCGTTGACATTGCGAATCTGTTGTGACCCGTAAGTCCGAATCACCAGTCAAGGACGCCTTTGTTACTGTGAATTATCAGAGTACACTCTCAGAAAACTCTGAACTCTCAGAGTTAGCCTTAAAAAAAGTCTGAAAATTACAGAGTTTGGGCCTAAAAAGGTCTGATTTTAATAGAGTACAATGGAAAAAAAATCTGAAATATCAGAGTTTTTTGTGCAAATCAGAGAAAAAAGTCTGACTTCGTAGGGTCTGATCATCATCCAACTCAAGTGGGTTGGCCGCTTCTCCGCCAGCCGCATCCGCCTCCTTCCCCCTTCTCCTCCTGTCATCCTCCTGCCGGGCTATGGTGCTGGTGTTGAGCGGCTTTCTCTTCTTGTAGTTTCGCCATATCTCTACGATCTCGTCCCAGATGGGCTCGTACTTCAGCAACGACACGCACATCAAGTCGCTGAGCCGTGCATCCTTGAGGCTGCCTCTCTGCCAAGACTTGATGATGTCCTGGCGCGAGAAACCGCGCTCGCACTCAACTGTGCTCAGCGGCAAGACCTCCACCTCCACCCACAACCGCACCAGGTTCGGGTAGTGCACCTGCCAGTCCGTGGTCTTGATCATGGCGGTGAGCCCTGTGTGGAAGCCGCGCTCACTCTTCGGTGCATGCGCGAAGACGGGAATAAGCAGCCGCAGCTCCTTGACTGCTTTCTTCTTCTCTATGCATGCAACAAGATTGGAAAGACGCATAGAAGTAGCAGAGATTAAGAAACAGGAAACGTTCAAGGCAGGAAGCCGCACAGGAAGGAACACGATATACAAAGGATATATATAAGATAGATACTGTGAAGTTTAGAACAAGAGAATGATTGAACTATGAAACAGTTGGGTACAAGTACTAACCCTAATTGGGTTGTACCCCTTATGGGCTACCCCACTACAGCCTACACAGATGTATAAGCTATAATGTTCTCACACACCCCCATAGGCAAAGTGGGGGAGAACAAGTGGTCACAAGACCAGTCAAGTAAAGCAAAGCAAGCTCAGGGTGGATCACAAAGTCACCACACAGTCCGAGCACAAGAGCAAGGCCACAAGGCCAGTTCACATGCAAGATCATATATATAAAGGTAAACAAGCAAGTGCAGGTATAGAAAGAGTACAGTACAAACAAGATCAAGAAGTGAGCAAATGAGGCCAGGTAGGCACAAGACCTAGCAAAGTACAGAAGCGCTGATGATCACAAGGCGGAAGGGCCTTGGTGAAGATATCAGCAGTGTTGGCCTCAGAGGCCACGTAAGCAAGGCGCAACTGACTAGGTTGCTGCAGCTCACGAGCCAGGAAGTAGCGGAGAGCAATGTGCTTCGTTCTGTGCTCCAGTCTGTGCTCCCGACACAAGGCCAGCATGGCCTTGTTGTCTACGTACAGAACTGGAGGAGAACGAGGCGGCTCTCCTAGGTCAGTCAGCAGGTAGGTGAGCCAGCGTAGCTCCTGTGTAGCCATGGCCCCTGCGTAGATCTCAGCCTCACAGCTGGAGATGAGAACAGAAGACGAGCGGGTAGACCGCCACGAAACAGAGCCGGAGCCAAGGCTGAAGGTGTAACCTTGTGACGACCGCTGCAGAGCCTGGTCGTCAGCCCAAGAAGCGTCAGCGTGACCTGTGAGGACCACTCGACGTCGCCCTCCAAGCACTAGCCACATGCCCGACGTACTGCACAAGTAGCGCAACACCCTCTTCGCTGCAGCCATGTGCTCTGGTCGGTGTCTCCCAGGAGCAACATAGCGTGCCAAGATGCTACGAGGGTATGCAAGGTCAGGTCGTGTGCAGGTCATCAGGTACATGAGGCAGCCAACAAGCTCTGGGTACGGGCCACTCGGCTCTACGGACTCATCCGAAGGCAGAGCTGAGAGCGAGTGGCGAGTAGACAGAGGAGTGGCCTGAGGCGAGGAGTACGTGAAGCCGAAGCGCTGAAGGACCTGCTGCACCATGTGTGACTGAGTAGGGGTAATGGTGCGCTGTGCTCTGTCCCGGGTGATCTGCAAGCCAAGGTAGCTGCGCAGCTCACCCAGGTCTGTGCACGTGTGTCTCTTCTACAGCTCGGACTTCACGTGGGCGAGTCCAGCAGTGTCAGCAGTGGCAAAGACCAAGTCGTCGACGTACACGAGGATTAGAACGACGGCAAAGAGGTGTCAGTGCGCAGAAAAAGTGACGGGTCGGCTGTAGAAGGAGCAAACCCAAGAGCCGCAAGTGTAGTCCTCAGTGTGTCGTGCCACTCACGGGGTGCCTGGCGGAGACCGTAGACTGGCCGCCGGAGGCTCCACTGGGTACCAGGAGGAAACGACCCAGTGAAGCCAGGTGGGCGGCGCAGCCAGATCTCCTCGTGTAGGCTGCTCTGCAGGAAAGCTGTGCTCAAGTCAAGAGAGTGAAGCTCGTAGTCGCGCTGAGCGGCTATGTGCCGCAGCACCCGAAGAGTGGTCATCTTCGGGGTGGGAGAGAAGGTCTGGAAGTAGTCAACTCCCTGCCGCTGACTGAAGCCTTGAGCCACGTAACGCGCCTTGAAGACAGGCGGAGAACCCGGCGGCCGCTTCACCCTGAAAATCCACATGCCAATGACGATGTTTGCCCCAAGTGGGGGAACCTCGTCGACGTAGGTGCCTGTGGACTTCCAGGAAGCCATCTCTGCGTCCATGGCTGACTGCCAGTGAGAGGAGTAGGGACCCTCGATCGCCTCAGCGTACGATCGAGGAGTCGGGATGTCTGGTGCATCCGGGTCTCCCTCAGGGGCAATCAACGTGGACACAAGATGGGGCAAAGTAGCAGCAAAGCACTGGAACACCTCCTGCCTGTCCTCAAGGACGTCCGTGCTAAGAGCACACTCACCCCCGACGGACGGAGGACAGATAGAATCAGACTCAGCAGGAGGACGCGGACGCGCAGTACGACCACTAGTGCGAGCAGCACGAACAGGCGACGCAGGACGAGACGCGGGCGCACGACGCTCAGCAAGACCTCCAAAAGGACCAGTGTAGGGAGAAGGAGCAGGTAGAGGGGAGGCGGGCTGTAACTGTGACTGCGACTGGACAGGCTATGGACACTCTAAGGAAGGAGCAGGACCAGGAGAGGGCGGGAGACCAAGAACCTGCTCCAGGAGCGGAACGAAGTACGGCCTCGGCCGCTCAGCGCCTCCAGAGCCACCAAGGACGGCACCAGTACCCCCAGCGGCAGTACCAGCGCCAGCAGCACCTCCAGCTCCAACAGTGCCAACTCCAACACCCTCAGAAGCACCAGCGCCATCAGCACCGCCAGCGCCAACACCCCCAGCAGCTCCAGCTCCAGCAGCACCAACTCCAATAGGACCGTCAGCTCCAGCAGCCTCAGCAGCACCCCCAGACGCACCAGCGCCAGTAGAAATACCAGCGCCAACACCCCCAGCAGCTCCAGCTCCAGCAGCACTAGTACCGCCAGTAGCTCCAGCAGGACCACCTCCACTAGCCCCAGCAGCACCCCCAGTCTCAGCAGCACGTCTCCAGCGGCGGGCAAACCACTCGCGCAGCTCCTGTGGAGAGAGTGGCTCCCGCCTCGACGAAGCACCGCCGGCGGCCACACGAGCAGACCCAGCGCCCCGAGGCTCGGCACCCCCAGGCTCCGCACCTCCAGGCTCCGCACCCCCAGGCTCCGCACCCCCAGACCCAGCACCCCCAGGCTCAGCACCCCCAGACTCAGCACCCCCAGACTCCGCACCCCCAGGGTCAGCACCCCCAGTCTCAGCACCCCAAGACCCGGCACACGCAGGCTCAGCACCTCTAGCAGCACCAGAATCAACAGCTACCTCGACAGGCTCGACTGCGTCTACCTGGTACACACCTGACGAGGCAGGACCCTGATGGGGGAGGGGGTCTACCGGGGGAGGACCTGGTGCTAGGAAGAGCGGCGGCGGGGGGAGGGGCGCAGTGCGGTAGGGGAAGAGACGGTAGTAAGGCACCGACTCGTCAAAGGCGACGTCCTGGGAGGACAGAAGACGGCGCGAGGTGGGGTGGTAAAACTGCCACCCAGGCGCGTCAGGGGGGAAGCCAAGGAAGACGCAGGGAACAGCACGGGGGGACAGCTTGTCCGCAGACAAGTCGCGGACTAACGCCCGAGATCCCCAGACCCGAAACGCAGACGCATCTCCAAACTTCCCGGTCCACCGCAAGGCGGGGGAGGTCTCTGGCAAGGAGATCCGGGGCTGAAGGTTGAGCTGATGCGCGGCGTACTGAACCGCAAACGGCCACAGAAAATGGGGGGCAGCCGCATGCATCATGGACGTACGAGCGTCGTCCATGACCATGCCAATGCGGCGCTCAGCAATCCCATTTTGCTGTGGAGAGGCCGGAAGCGTGAAGGTCTGGCGGATGCCCTGTGCATGACAGAAGGCTCCCAGACGGGCAGAGGAAAACTCCCCGCCTCTGTCAGAGTGCAGACGCAGAACAAGAAAGTCCGAGCCGAAACTCTCTCTGAGCTGGAGACGAGCTGCGCGGATCCAGTCGATCAACACCTCAGTGACGTCACCCTTGCTGCGCAAGGGGAAGACTGTGGTGTAACGCGAGTAGTCGTCAACCACCAACAGGAAGTCACGCTCGTGCCCTTGTCCATGGACGCGGGCAGGGCCCCACATGTCCATGTGGAGGGTCTGTAGCGGAGCCTCTGTCGGAGGAAACTGGGAGGAGTGAGGGGCGGCGCGCTGTTGCCCCTCGACGCAGGGGACGCAGGTAGGGGCAGGCCCCGGAGGTAGGGGAGGGAGAGACCGAGGGAGACCAGAGACAAGGACACGGGAGGCCATGCCTCGGAGACGAGGCAGGGAGGGGTGACCAAGGCGGTGGTGCCAGAGGAGAGTCTGGTGGGACAGGAGACGACACGAGCAGGGAGCAGACTCAGGACTCGACCTGGACGCTGCAGCAAACACCTGACTCGACGCAGCTACCTGGCCAGACTCAGCAGCCGGAGGAGACTCAGTAGTAAGGGTGTACAGGCTCGACCCTGGCCGACGGGTGAACGTGGCCAAGTGTCGGCCTGTCCGAGCACACGTGCAGTGGGTCACTCGCTGACTCGCAGGAGTGAACTGGTCAACCCCCCTATCCTGTAGGTCCGCTCAACTCACCAAGTTTGTAGAGAACGAGGGGAGGTAGAGACCTGACAGGGTGCCAGAGGGGGCTGCCGGGCACGGTAAGACAGTGGAGAAGCTAGCAAGGACAGGACCCCCAGAGGGGTCCGCCAGGGAGACTGCAACCGGCCTACTGAGCGGCGTAAGAGTGGTGCGGTCTCGAAAGAAGGAGCGGGACGCACCCGAGTCAAGGGTGAAGGTGTGGAAGGCCTGAGCCGACGTAGTACCTGAGAGAGCAGACTCACCAGCACCTGGGGCAGCAGACGCATTGGCACCTGGGGCAGCAGACGCACTAGCACCTGGGGCAGCAGACGCACTAGCACCTAGAGCAGCAGCCTCACCAGCACCTAGAGCAGTGGCCTCAATGCCCGAGTCAGGCAGTATACACAGGTAACAGTCACCCTCAACACTAGTAGTCAAGATCAAAGACGGCAACCCTTCGCCCTAGACAGATCTCCCCAGCGAGGGATCTCTGACGCCTCAGGGAACTGGCGACGCCACGCGTCCGTCTGGCGACCGAAGCAGCGCTGGGTGGAGTGCGGGCCCCCGCACTGCTCACCAGCTCGGTCGCCGGTACGGAGGACGTAAATGCAGGGACCAAAACCCCCACCGCGCTGACGCGTAGTGTACCACTCACGAAGCTGCTGAGGGGACAGGGTCACACCACTCCGCTGCTGCTGGCGTGGACCACCACCTGAGCCACTCCTCTGCGCGACCCGCTCCACCACTGCCGCCGCCGCCGCCGCCTCCGCCGCCTCCTCCACCTCCGCCTCCTCCGCCACCTCCGCCGCCTCCGCTCCCTCCGCCACCACCGCCGCCTCCGCCGCCTCCACTGCTGCCGCCGCCGCCGCCACCCCCAGCACCACTCCAACCACCACCCCCACTCCCTCCACTGCCTCCACCACCACCTCCACCGCCCCCGCCAGCCCCTGCAGCGCCCTTGCCCCCCTTGCCCTTGCCGATGCGGCGTCTCCCGCTCGGGGCAGACGCAGCGCCGACCGACTCGAAACCAACAAGGTCGGCCGCAGCAGCAGAGGCAACAGAGGGCAAGAGGGGGGAGGGAGAACACCCCTCAAAGTCGGGGGTAAGAGGGTCACCACGAGAGGCTCCTACAGCGACTATACTCTTCTCTGCTGCTAGGAGGGCCTTCTCGAGGAGGTCAACGGTGAGAGTGGTGGGGCAAACTGAGAGGAAGTGGTCCCTGACTACGCGGAGAGAGTTAGGGGGCCGAGTGACTATGTAGTAGAGGGTGATGTACATGGGGGGGGGGTTCTTAGCGCAGAACTCAGCAGGAAGCGCAGCGCGGTAGCGAGTGTCACTAGTGCGGAGGTGCGTAATGAGGTCAGCGACTGTGGGAAAGGCAGCAAGGCCAGGGAAGAGGTACGGTAGCATGAGGCGGCTCAGTGCAGCAGTGGCAGGGGAGGAGTAGCGTGCAACTACAGCGTCGTACAAGGTCTGAGCACTCTTGTACTGGCTAAAGTGTGCACGCTCAGTGGTCGGTAAGTGGCGGCGCACAACAAGGCGAGCAGAAGCATCGCGCGTGGCCCACTGTGAGCGAACAGTGGCGTCAGCATCAGCAGCAGGGGCAGGAGAGGCACCAGAAGTGAGGTCAAACAGGGAGAGACTGTCTGCCCTATCGCACTGTGGGAAAAGCTGCAGATCATCTACCCAAACCTCAAAGTCAACTGCCCGACCCTCAGCGTCAAAGGTGAGAACACTAGGGGTGGCCATGACAGCAGTAGACAGGCAGTGAGTACAGTGGGGCAGGGCAGTGCAGTGGCAGAGATGCTGCTCTTACCAGGTATTGAGGCGGACCCGGGCAGGCCGACAGGCGGCGGCGCCTCGGCTGCAGTGCGGCTCGGCGGCTCAGCGGCAAAACGCGGCTCGGCGGATCAGCAGCAAAACGCGGCTCGGCGGCTCGGCGGCAAAGGCGGCTCGGCGGCTCGGCAGCACAGGCGGCTCGGCGGCTCAGCGGCTCGGTGGCTCGGTTGCGCAGCGGCTCGGCAGCTCGGCAGCAAAGGCGGCTCGGC
Source organism: Closterium sp. NIES-65 (assembly GCA_948144175.1). NCBI lineage: Eukaryota > Viridiplantae > Streptophyta > Zygnematophyceae > Desmidiales > Closteriaceae > Closterium > Closterium sp. NIES-65. The sequence continues at coordinate 2,399,846 of CANXME010002337.1, read as the reverse complement.
GGGGACGCGGAAGGGTGGCGACGGGGCCGCTGGAAGGGCGGCGACGGGGCCGCGGAAGGGCGGCGACGGGGCCGCTGGAGGGCGGCGACAGGGCCGCAGGTAGGGGCGGCGACGGGGCCGTTGAAAGGGCGGCGACACGGCCGCGGAAGGGCGGCGACGGGGCCGCTGAAAGGCGGTGACGGGGCCGCTGAAGGGCGGCGACGAGGCCGCTGAAAGGGCGGCGACGGGGCCGCGGAAGGGCGGCGACAGGGCCGCTGAAAGGGCGGCGACAGGGCCGTGGAAGGGGTGGGCGGCGACGGGGCCGCTGAAAGGGCGGCGACGAGGCCGCGGAAGGGCGGCGACTCGGCCACTGAAGGGCGGCGACGGGGCCGCAGGTAGGGGCGGCGACGTGGCCGCTGATGGGCGGCGACGGGGCCGCTCAAAGGGAGGGGACGGGGCCGCGAAAGGTCGGCGACGGGGCCGCTGAAGAGTGGCGACGGGGCCGCAGGTAGGGGCGGCGACGGGGCCGCTGAAAGGGCGGCGACAGGGCCGCGGAAGGGCGGCGACGGGGCCTTTGAAAGGCGGCGACGGGGCCGCTAAAGGGCAGCGACGGGGCCGCTGAAAGGCGGCGACGGGGCCGCGGAAGGGCGGCAACGGGGCCGCTGAAGGGTGGCGACGGGGCCGCTTAAAGGGCGGCGAGACGGGGCCGTAGGGGCGGCGCGACGGGGCCGCAAGGGCGGCGCGACGGGGCCGACAGGAGCCGTAAGAGGGGCCGTTAGGGGCCGTAAGAGGGGGAACGACACGGGGCGCGACTCGGGCAGGGGCCAAGCGCGCTCCGGGCAGGAAAAAAAAAGATCGGTGGGCCCTAGGAACAGTTCCCACGAGGGAACCAGCTCTATACCATGTGAAGTTTAGAACAAGAGAATGATTGAACTATGAAACAGTTGGGTACAAGTACTAACCCTAATTGGGTTGTACCCCTTATGGGCTACCCCACTACAGCCTACACAGATGTATAAGCTATAATGTTCTGACAGATACTGGATACAATCAGGGATAGGCATAGCATTGATATAACAACATGCAAATGCAACATCTATGTTGAATTATATTTATATATGTTCTTTATAATTGTCTGCAGTGTAGAGTGTAGCACATCCCAATTTGCTGTAGGTGGTGCACCATGCTTCTCCTTGCTATATTTTGTACTCATCTTTCTTAGTGAAGCCACTTCTTCCTGCTTCAACTCTCTCGACACCACTTTCAACCCTAAAACCTAAGTTCTTAACCACTAAAGCTATGGCTCCTAAGCCTAGTTGTCCTTAGTCATTCTGACATGGTATCAGAGCGAGCATGTTCCTGCCGCCTAGCTTAACGGGCCCACCAACTGCTTCTGCTGCCGTACTGTCCGTCGCGCGTCCCGTGGTGCGCGCCGCTGCATTTTTTCTTCCCGCCACACGCTCTGAGCGCGTGGCGGCTTTTTCTGCCCGCCACGCGCTCCGAGCGCGTGGCGGTTTCACCGTCCATCGAGGCGCTCTCAGGGGGGCCTTCGCGCTGCCCCCCTCCGTCGCCCGTCGCGGCGCCCGTGGGGCCTGCGAGCTGCCCCCCCCTTTGTTGCTCGTCGCGGCGCCTTCAGAGGGCCTGCCCGCTGCTCCCCCCGTCGCCCGTCGCGACGCCTTCAGGGGGCCCGCCCGCTGCTCCCCCCCAACCCGCCCCCGTCGCCGACCCTACAGCAGCGTGCGACCTGCCCGTGCAGCAGCTCGCGACGGCGCCCCTACAGCAGCGCGCGACCCGCCCTTGCAGCTGTGAGAGTACGACGACTTATGCCAGCTATGCTTGCTTGCCTTTACTTTATCATGCTATTTCTAGCATAGGATAATTATATGCATGCATGAATTGCTTGATTTCCTAGGCTAGGTGCTTTCCTATTATTATAGTTATAGCACCGAGCTAGGTTGCGTGCACCGAATTCTGGCTTTTTGGTTGCCATTGAATTGCCTTCTACCGAATTCGGTAAGGATCTATTCGGGACGCTTCGCGACCCGCGGAACCTTCGCGTAACACCTGGTTACGGGGCCTTGTGTCGAGCGTATATATAGCCTCGTGTTGTACCCAGGTGATCATTCAATTCAATTCATTCAATTCACATTCTCTTTTCTGAGCTCGATCCTAGATCCTCACACTTGGTAATCAGAGCCCGTTTACACGCGAAGTTCTTTCGACCGCTAAAAACCAGTCTTCAAAAACCGCGGGGGCGACGCGGTCAAACATCGATTTCAGGTACGTAAAACTGGTTCCGTGTTTTTCGCTCCCCCTCGATTTGGTTTTTCGGACGCATTGATGTCAGGCATGGAGGGCCAAGGCGACAACTACGCGACTACGAGTGACATCGCGAGCCCCCGCACCGACATGGAGCAGACGCAGGCGACGCTTCGTGGACTCGAGGCTTTTCTGACAAGCCAACCAGGGTTCGCCACCGCAGCAGCAGCGAACGCAGCGACCGCAGCACCGACAACTCCAGCAGTAGTGGCGACACCGACATTTCACGGACCGATGGCACCACTGTCGCCGAACCTCGAAGCAGCACGACCGAGGCTCCCGGAGGCGTTCGATCCAAGCGCGAAGGGATCCGACGTCCAGCGAGCCTCGTGTTGTACCCAAGTGATCATTCAATTCAATTCATTCAATTCACATTCTCTTTTCTGAGCTCGATCCTAGATCCTCACACTTGGTGATCAGAGCCCGTTTACACGCGAAGTTCTTTCGACCGCTAAAAACCAGTCTTCAAAAACCGCGGGGGCGACGCAGTCAAACATCGATTTCGGGTACGTAAAACTGGTTCCGTGTTTTTCGCTCCCCCTCGATTTGGTTTTTCGGACGCGTTGATGTCAGGCATGGAGGGCCAAGGCGACAACTACGCGACTACGAGTGACATCGCGAGCCCCCGCACCGACATGGAGCAGACGCAGGCGACGCTTCGTGGACTCGAGGCTTTTCTGACAAGCCAACCAGGGTTCGCCACCGCAGCAGCAGCGAACGCAGCGACTGCAGCACCGACAACTCCAGCAGTAGTGGCGACACCGACATTTCACGGACCGATGGCACCACTGTCGCCGAACCTCGAAGCAGCACGACCGAGGCTCCCGGAGGCGTTCGAACCAAGCGCGAAGGGATCCGACGTCCGGCGATTCGTGGCCACCCTCGAAATTTACTTCGAGGCCATTGGCTGTTCGACCCCGCAACACGACGCAGCAAGGATTCGGCTCGCAGCGACACTGTTACGTGGACCGGCTCTCGAATGGATTTACTACACCGACGTAGCCCGCGGGGAGAAAACGTGGCAGTAGTTTCGGGCAGATTTAATCGAGCGTTTCGAACCAATTAATACAACCTATATGGCGCGGCAGCAGATACACCGACACAAGCAATACTGTAGTGTAACACAGTTTACGCAGCAGATGGAGTTACTGTTCAACCGCATCACCGACCTGACCGAAGGCGAAAAAATCCAGGCGTACACCGTGTCAGAACATTATAGCTTATGCTGTTGTGTAGGCTATAGTGGGGTATCCCATAGGGGGTACAACCCAATTAGGGTTTCATATTTGTACTCACTTCATTCATAGTTCATTCATTCTCGTTCACTTCTTCTCATGGTATCGAGCAGGTTCCCCTGTGGGAAGTGTGCTTAGGGCCCACCACCACTACCTCGGAACTTTTTTTCTGCCCGGAGCGTCCTCCGGGCCCTTTCTCTTCCTTTTTTTTCGATCTGCCCTAACGGCCCCTAGAGCCTGAGCGCCGCCCGCCCTAGCGCCATAGCGCCGCCCACCCTAGCGCCCGCGCGTTGCCCGACCTAGAGCCTGAGCGCGGCCCGCCCTAGAGCCTGACGGCCGCCCGCCCTAGAGCCTGAGCGCCGCCCGTCGCCGCCCTAGCGCCCGCGCGCCCGACGCCCGCTAGCCGCCCGACGCGCCGCCCTTGCACAGCCCGTGCGCCGCCCGTGCGTCGCCCTCAGCCGCTCGACGCGCCGCCCGTGCAGCCGCCCGTGAGCTGCCTGTGCGCCGCCCAACGACCCGCCCGGGGAACTGCCCGTGCTGCCGCCCGTGCAGCCGCCCGCGCACCCGCCTGTGCAGCCGCCCGCGCACCCGCCCGTGCAGCCGCCCGTGCACCCGCCCGTGCAGCCGCCCGAGCACCCGCCCGTGCAGCTGCCTGTGCAGCCGCCCGTGCAGCCGCCCAGCTTGCAGCCGCCCTCAGCCGCCCGTTCAGCCGCCCGTGCAGCCGCCCGCGCAGCCGCCCGTGCAGCCGCCCGCGCACCCGCCCGTGCAGCTGCCTGTGCAGCCGCCCGTGCAGCCGCCCAGCCTGCAGCCTCCCTCAACCGCCCGTTCAGCCGCCCGTGAAGCCGCCAGTGCCGCCCGTGCAGCCGCCCGTGAAGCCGCCCGTGAGCCGCCCGTGAGCAGCCCGTCACGACGCCCGCGCCGCCCGTGTCACCCGAGCCGCGAGCGCCGCCCGAGCAGAGAGCCGCCCGAGTCGCCCGTGCCGCTGAACGCCCGAGCCGCCCGAGCCACCCGAGCCGCCCGAGCCGCCCGAGCCGCCCGAGCCGCCCGAGCCGCCCGAGCCGCCCGAGCCGCCCACACCGCCCGCCGCTGCTTTGCCCGCCTGACCGACGCTTGGCGCCAGCAGTTTCCGGAGGCCTCTGAGATCCCCCGCTGGGGAGAGCTGTCTAGGGCTGGTGTAGCTATCTTTGATCTTGACTTTGATGCTATCCTTGCTGCCATGTATGCTGTGACTGTTAGTGATGAGGGTGACAGTTACCGGTGTTTCCCGCCCGACCCGGGCATTGGTACTGCTGCGTCACGTGCCAGTGAGGCTGGTGCTCTAGGTGCCAGTGCGTCTGTGCTCTCAGGTACTGGTGAGTCTGCACTCTCAGGTACTGTGTCGGCTTCGGCCTCTCACACCTTCACCCTTGACTCTGGGGCGTCTCGCTCCTTCTTTCGGGACTGCACCACTCTCACGCCGCTTAGTCGGCCGGTTGCGGTGTCCCTGGCTGACCCCTCTGGGGGTCCTGTTCTGTCTCGTTTCTCCACAGTCCTCCCGTGTCCGGCGGCTCCCTCTGGCACCCTGTCTGGTCTCTACCTCCCCTCGTTCTCTATGAACCTGGTGAGTGGTGCTGACCTACAGGATGCGGGTGTCCACCAGTTCACTCCTGCTCGTCAGCGGGTGACACACTGCACAGAGGCTAGCACAGGTCGCCACCTGGCTACGTTTACACGTCAGTCGGGGTCGAGCCTGTACACATTGACCACTGCTTCTCCTCCAGGTGCTGAGTCTGGTAGAGTCTCTTCGTCTGGTCAGGTGTTTGCTGCAGCGTCCAGGTCTGGTCCTGAGTCTGCCCCCTGTTCGTGTCGCCGTCTGTCTCACGAGACCCTCCTCTGGCACCACCGCCTTGGCCACCCCTCTCTGCTTTGGCTCAGAGGCATGGCCTCCCGTCTTCTTGTGTCTGGTCTCCCCCGGTCCCTCCCTCCCCTTCCTCAGGGCCCTGGCCCTGCCTGTGTCCCCTGTGTCGAGGGGCGCCAGCGTGCTGCCCCTCACTCCTCCCAGTTTCCTCCGACAGAGGCTCCGTTGCAGACGCTTCACATGGACGTGTGGGGCCCTGCCCGCGTCTGTGGACTCGGTCACGAGCGCTACTTCCTGTTGGTGGTTGACGACTACTCGCGTTACACCACGGTCTTCCCCTTGCGCAGCAAGGGTGATGTCACTGAGGTGCTGATCGACTGGATCCGCGCAGCTCGTCTCCAGCTCAGGCAGAGCTTTGGCTCGGACTTTCCTGTGTTGCGTCTGCACTCGGACAGAGGCGGAGAGTTCTCCTCTGGCCTTCTGCGTGCCTACTGTCGTGCGCGAGGCATCCGCCGGACCTTCACACTTCCGGACTCACCGCAGCAAAATGGGATTGCAGAGAGCCGCATTGGCATGGTCATGGACGTCGCTCGTACGACTATGATGCATGCGGCTGCCCCCCATTTTCTGTGGCCGTTTGCGGTCAGGTACGCGGCGCATCAGATCAACCTCCACCCCAGGGTCTCTAGGCGGGAGACCTCCCCAGCCCTTGCTGTGGACGGGGAAGGTTGGCGATGCGTCGGCGTTCCGAGTCTGGGGATCTCGGGCGTTTGTCCGCGACTTGTCTGTGGACAAGCTGTCCCCTCGCGCTGCTCCCTGCGTCTTCCTGGGGTTCCCCCCCGATGCCCCTGGGTGGCAGTTCTACCACCCCACCTCTCGACGTGTTCTCTCCTCCCAGGATGTCACGTTCGACGAGTCGGTACCCTACTACCGCCTCTTCCCCTACCGCACTCCGTCCCTCCCCCCGCCCCCGCTCTTCTTGGTACCAGGTCCCCCCCCGGTCGACCCCCTCCCCCCTCAGGGTCCTGCCCCTTCAGGTGTGTCCCAGGTAGACGCGGTTGAGCCTGTCGAGTCACTGGTGACTCTGGTGCTGCTGCGGAAGCTGAGCCTGGGGGTGCTGGGACTGGAGGTGCTACGCCTGGGGGTGCTGAGACTGGGGGTGCGGAGTCTGGGGGTGCTGAGCCTGGGGGTACAGAGCCTAGGGGTGCTGAGCTAGGGGGTACTGAGTCTGGGGGTGCTGAGCCTGGGGGTGCTGGGCCTGGGGGTGCTGAGCCTGGGGGTGCTGAGCCTGGGGGTGCTGTGCCTGGGGGTGCTCTGCCTGGAGGTGCTTTGCCTGAGGGTGCTGAGCCTGGAGGTTCTTCGCCTGGAGGTTCTCCGCTTGGAGGTGCTTCGTCTCGCCGAGAGCCACTCTCCCCACAGGAGCTGCGTGAGTGGTTCGCCCGGCGCTGGAGGCGTGCTGCTGGTGCTGGAGGTTCTTCGGCTGCAGAGGGTACTGCTGCCGCGCGTCCCGGAGGTGCTCGTACTGGGGGTACTGGAGCTGATGGGCCGGAGGGTTCTTCTGGAGCTGGTTCTGCTGAGGGTGTTGGCGCTGAGACTACCGCTGGCGGTCCGGCTCGCAGTGCTCCTGGTGCTGCTGGGGGTTCTGGGGCTTCTGGAGGTGCTGCTGGGGGTTCTGGAGCTACTGGAGGTGCTCCTGGAGGTGCTGTTGGAGCGGATACTCCTGCTGGGGGTACTGGTGCTGTCCCTGCTGTTTCTGGAGTCGCCGCGCGGCCCCGACCGTACTTCGTTCCGCTCCTGCAGCAGGTTCTTGGTCTTACACCTTCCCCTGGTCCTCCTCCTCCTCCCTTAGAGGGTCCACAGCCTGTCCAGTCACAGCTACAGCCTGCCTCCCCTTTGCCTGCTCCTTCTCCCTACGCTGGTCCGACTGGAGGTCTTACTGAGCGTTGTGAGCCTGCGTCTCGTCCTGCGTCGCCTGTTCATACTGCGCGCACTAGTGGTCGCGGTTCGCGTCAGCGTCCTCCTCCTGTCCCTGGCACGCACCGGATGTCTCTGCGTCCGTCTACTGCTCCTCTGCGTGCCCCTTTGCCTTCTCCTCCGGCTTCCTCTCTTCCTGCTCTTGCCGACCCGGAGTCGGACTCTCTTCGTGCTGCCAGTCCTACTGTCACGCGTCTCCTTGCTACTGCTGTCACTGACCCTTCTTTCGAGTCTTCTGCTGCGTCTGCCCTTGTCACTGAGCTCGTCGACTTTGCTGCGCGCTGTCGTCTAGACTACGCTGCTAGTCTTGTCGCTGAGTCTGAGTCTGTCTGTCCTCCGTCCGTCGGGGGTGAGTGTGCCCTTGGCACGGACGTACTTGAGGACAGGCAGGAGGAGTTCCAGTGTCTGGTCGCCGCTTCACCTCATCTCTCGTCTGTACTGCTAGCCCCTGAGGGAGACCCGGATGCACTAGACATCCCGACTCCGCGCTCTTACGCGGAGGCGATAGAGGGTCCCTACTCCTCTCAGTGGCAGGCAGCTATGGATGCAGAGATGGCTTCCTGGAAGTCCACAGGCACCTACGTTGACGCTGTTCCCCCTCCTGGGGCGAACATAGTCAGTGGCATGTGGATCTTCAGGGTGAAGCGGCCGCCGGGTTCTCCGCCTGTCTTCAAGGCGCGTTACGTGGCTCGTGGCTTCACTCAGCGGCAGGGAGTTGACTACTTTCATACCTTCTCCCCCACCCCGAAGATGACCACTCTTCGGGTACTGCTGCACGTTGCTGCTCACCGTGACTACGAGCTGCACTCTCTCGACTTCAGCACTGCTTTCTTGCAGGGCAGCCTGCACGAGGAGATCTGGCTGCGTCGCCCACTTGGCTTCACTGGGTCTTTCCCTCCTGGTACCCAGTGGAGTCTCCGGCGTCCAGTCTACGGTCTCCGCCAGGCGCCACGTGAGTGGCACGACACACTGAGGACTACGCTGGCGGCACTTGGGTTTGCTCCTTCTACTGCCGACCCGTCGCTGTTTCTGCGCACCGACACCTCTCTGCCGCCGTTCTACATCCTCGTGTACGTCGACGACTTGGTCTTTGCCACAGCTGACACTGCTGGACTCGCCTACGTGAAGTCCGAGCTGCAGAAGAGACACACGTGCACTGACCTGGGTGAACTGCGCAGCTACCTTGGCTTGCAGATCACCCGGGACAGAGCACGCCGCACCATTACCCTGACTCAGTCACACATGGTGCAGCAGGTCCTTCAGCGCTTCGGCTTCACGTACTCCTCGCCTCAGGCCACTCCTCTGCCTACTCGCCACTCGCTCTCAGCTCTGCCTTCGGATGAGTCCGTAGAGTCGAGTGGCCCGTATGCAGAGCTTGTTGGCTGCCTCATGTACCTGATGACCTGCACACGACCTCACCTTGCATACCCTCTTAGCATTCTCGCACGCTATGTTGCTCCTGGGAGACACCGACCAGAGCACATGGCTGCAGCGAAGAGGGTGTTGCGCTACTTGTGCAGTACGTCGGGCATGGGGCTAGTGCTTGGAGGGCGCAGTCCAGTGGTCCTCACTGGGCACGCGGACGCTTCTTGGGCTGACGACCAGGCTACGCAGCGGTCGTCACAGGGTTACACCTTCGGCCTTGGTTCCGGCTCTGTCTCGTCGCGGGCTACTCGCTCGTCTTCTGTTCTCGGCTCCAGTTGTGAGGCTGAGATCTACGCCGGGGCTATGGCTGCTCAGGAGCTTCGCTGGCTCACCTACCTGCTGACCGACCTTGGAGAGCCGCCTCGTTCTCCTCCAGTCCTGTACGTAGACAACAAGGCCATGCTGGCCTTGTGTCGAGAGCAGCGATTGGAGCACAGGACAAAACACATTGCTCTCCGCTACTTTCTTGCTCGTGAGCTGCAGCAGCGTGGACAGTTGCGACTTGCGTACGTGGCCTCTGAGGCCAACACTGCTGATGTCTTCACCAAGGCACTTGTGCCTTGTGATCATCAGCGTTGCTGCACGCAGCTGGGTCTTGTGCCTGTCTTGCCTCACTTGCTCACTTCTTGACCTTGCTTGTACCTTGACCTATATGTACTCTTGCTCTTGCTTGCTTGACTCTTGTGTATCTCTATATATGATCTTGCATGCGAACTGGCCTTGTGGCCCTTGACCTTGCGCTCGGAATGTGTGGTGACTTTGTGATCCACCCTGAGCTTTGCTTTGCTTTGCTTGACTGGTCTTGTGACCCCTTGTTCTCCCCCACTTTGCCTATGGGGGTGTGTCTGAACATTATAGCTTATGCTGTTGTGTAGGCTATAGTGGGGTATCTCATACGGGGTACAACCCAATTAGGGTTTCATATTTGTGCTCACTTCATTCATAGTTCATTCATTCTCGTTCACTTCTTCTCACACCGAAGGGTTAAAAATGGAGATTCGGCGGCAGGTGGTTGCGGCGAATTGCAACAGCTAAAGAGACATCGTGCGTGCTGCCGAGCGATACGACGCGCTGACTCGAGGTCAACCCGAAACACGACGCTTCACGCCGAACCGTACATTCGGCACGGAGCGATCGGCACCCCCCACGTTCGCGGAACCGATGGATATCGACAAATACGACGCAAAGCAGCAGCCGACAAAATGCGAATTTTGCGGCGCAGCAGGACATCAGTTTTTGTCGTGCTTCAAAATGAAGAAAGCTCGTGCGGCACTCCGGGACGGAAACAGTGGAGCACCCTCGAAGTCAAAAAACGGGGATCACCAGTAGCTGCGGGTCGACCTGGCGATCGCGTTAAGATCCGAAAAGCAGGAAAAGGCGACGACGTGGCGACTTCGGAGCGGGTGAAAAAAGGAGAAAATGATGGCGCGAATTTAAAACGTCACGACCGGCCGGCATCAGGGGAAATCGCCGAGGCGAATGGAGGCTCCGCGAAAAAAGACTCTGCACCGGCCGGAAAACTCCAGCCGAACACCCACGAAAGTAAGAATTCGTTAAAAGTATCCTATAAAGATGCTCTAACGAAGAATATTGCTTCTCGTGGTTTTCAAGCCTTCAAATAATTCAGGGGAGGTCTAGAGGCCAAGAAAAAGCCTTTAGAAATCATTCAGGTACCTGAGAAGTTGGGCAAAGTACTACGGAGCGTAGAAAAGGGTCGTGCGTTCCGTGGAGTTAATATTCTCTCCCCGCAGCACAGTGTTAAGGCTCCCTGTTGCTCACATGTGAAGCCTACACAGCTGCCAAGGCTTAGAGGAGACATCCAGGCTAAGGAGAAATTATACAAGCCTCGGAAAAATCCTCCTACCCCCAAGGTGAAGTTGGAAAGCGCTGAGTCGGGTATAGGAAAAAGGGAAGGTATTAAGTTTTGATGTACACTATGATCCTATTAGCGAGACCCTCTTTGGCTACTTAGCGCAGCAGAAACCACTACTCCTCGAGGTGTTATGCAATGGGCAACGCCTCCAGGCACTGGTGGACAGCGGTGCATCGCACTCGGTGTGTGACCGCGGAGCATTGGAGAAAATTGGAGAGAAGGCGGAAGATACCCAGTCTTCAGCAACCATGGTGGACGGTACGAAGCTTCCTATCCACGGCGAAGCATCACTGCAGCTGCATATAGGTGCGTTGAGGTGGAAGCCGAAGCTACCAGTCACCAACATCAAAGGATTAGATTTTATCTTGGGGCGAGATTTCCTGAAGCGGTACAACCCCGAGATCGATTGGGTCAACAGCAAGGTGTGCATCTACAACAACGGGAAGCGGATAGCACTGCAAAGCTGGACAGATACAGGGGACGTACCTGAAACGACACTGGCACGGTTCGAACAGACGGTGAACGAGAGTAACACGGGTTACCTTGCACTGGTTATGGCAGCAGCAGAGGAGGAGAAGCCGAGTTCCGAGCTACCTGTAGTAGTAAAGGAGGTCTTGGAGCAATACGAGGATATAATGCCCGACGACCTACCTGCAGGCGTACCTCCAGCACGCACCCACGAGCATGAGATCGTGGAGGAACCAGGTGCGAAACCCGTCTCACGTGCACCATACCGACTGAGTCCGACCGAGCTGACAGACATGAAGAAACAGATAGAGTATCTACTGGACAAACAACTGATCCGCCCATCCTCCTCTCCCTACGGTGCACCAGTTCTCTTCACTCCAAAACCAGACGGCAGTCTACGGATGTGCATCGACTACCGCGCAGTGAACAAACAGACAGTTAAAAACAAATACCCCATTCCGCGCATCGACGACTTACTCGACCAACTACGTGGTGCAACAGTCTTCTCGAAGCTGGAACTACGGTTGGGTTACTGGCAGATCAAGATGGCGGACAACTCGATCCACAAGACGGCATTCCGTACCAGATACGGCTCCTACGAATACTTGGTGATGCCGTTCGGACTCTGCAACGCACCAGCAACGTTTCAGGCGGAGATGAATCACATCTTACGACCCCTGCTAGACGAATGCGTGGTGGTGTACCTGGACGACATTCTCATCTACTCCAAGAACATGAAGGAGCACGTGGAGCATCTGCGGAAGGTGTTCGAGATCCTGCGGAAAAACAAGTTCGACGTGAAGCTGTCGAAGAGCGACTTCGCGCTGAAGAAGGTGCAGTTTGTGAGGATCTGGGATCGAGCTCAGAAAAGATGATTCAAATTGAATTGAATGTCCACCTGGGTACAACACGAGGCTATATATAGGCTCGACACAAGGCCCCGTAACCAGGTGTTACGCGAAGGCTCCGCGGGTCGCGAAGCGTCCCGAACAGATCCTTACCGAATTCGGTAGAAGGCAATTCGGTGGCAACCGAAAAGCTAGAATTCGGTGCAAGCAACCTAGCTCGGTGCTATAACTATAATAAAATATAGGAAAGCACCTAGCCTAGGAAATCAAGCAATTCATGCATGCATATAATTATCCTATGCTAGAAATAGCATGATAAAGTAAAGGCAAGCAAGCATAGCTGGCATAAGCCGTCGTACTCTCACACGTCCCCCCCTCAAAGCTGGGTGGCGTGAGATACACCCTGCTTGACAAGATAGTCCTTGAGAGCACGGCGTGCGTTGCCCATATCAGCTTCTGCAACCTAACTGTCCTCAGTGGGGTCGTATCCCTTCCAGCGTATCAGGAACTCGAGAGTCTTGCCACCACGGCGCCGATGAGAGAGAACGCGCTCGATCTCGTACTCGGGTTCATCCTGTATGAGAACAGGTGGAGGTGGCGGTAGTTGCCGTCCCTGGAACTGTTGGTTGGGGTCCTCGTAGGGCTTTAGTAGCTGGACATGGAAAGCGTTGTGAAGCTTCCATGTATTTGGTAAGCGCAAGCGGAATGTAACTGGTGTCACCTGTGCCTCAACGAGAAAAGGACCACAGAAGCGAGGCCGGAGTTTGGATGGGAGGTGAGACAGGTTCAAGTTGCGCGTGTCAAGAAGCACCTGATCTCCGACTGCTACTGAGTGATCACGTCGCTGACGATCGGCATACTGCTTCTGGGAGTTCTGCATCGTGGTGAGACGTCGCTGAGTCTTCTCCCATAGCTGCTGCATGGTGGTGACGAAGTCATGTGCGGCTTGGACGTATGCCAGTGTGGTTGGCTGCTGTGGTGTGAGTGGTTCCCGTCCGTAACACAGGAAGAAATGAGTTTTCCCTGTGGCCGCATGTGATGCGTTGTTGTAAGCGAACTCTAGGGTTGGTAATTGTGTGTCCCAGTGGCTGACGTCGTCCTTGCAAGCTATGCGCAGTAACTGTTCAAAAACTTGATTGAGTCGCTCTGTCTGTCCGTCAGTCTGGGGGTGGTATGCTGAAGACATTGCAAGCTTTGTCCCCAACAGTCCCATGAGCTCCTTCCAGAACTTACTGGTGAATTTTGGGTCTCTGTCTGAGATGAGTGTAGCGGGGATGCCGTGGATGGTGATGATGCGGTCGAAGAAGAGTCGAGCAGTTGCTTCAGCTGTAGCTGTGGCGTTGGTCAGTATGAAGTGACCCATTTTGGAGAACTTATCGATCACCACGAGGATGGAATCATGTCCCCGTGAGGTCGAAGGAAGCCCTGTGATGAAGTCGAGGCTAACGACCTGCCATGGCTGCTCCGGTACGGGTAGAGGCTGTGAAAAAACTAAACGAGAATGAATCAACTATGAATGCAGTGAGTACAAATATGAAACCCTAATTGGGTTGTACCCCCTATGGGATATCCCACTATAGCCTACACAAATAAGTAAGCTATAATGTTCTGACACACCCCCATAGGCAAAGTGGGGGAGAACAAGGGGTCACAAGACCAGTCAAGCAAAGCAAAGCAAAGCTCAGGGTGGATCACAAAGTCACCACACATTCCGAGCGCAAGGTCAAGGGCCACAAGGCCAGTTCGCATGCAAGATCATATATAGAGATACACAAGAGTCAAGCAAGCAAGAGCAAGAGTATATATAGGTCAAGGTACAAGCAAGGTCAAGAAGTGAGCAAGTGAGGCAAGACAGGCACAAGACCCAGCTGCGTGCAGCAACGCTGATGATCACAAGGCACAAGTGCCTTGGTGAAGACATCAGCAGTGTTGGCCTCAGAGGCCACGTACGCAAGTCGCAACTGTCCACGCTGCTGCAGCTCACGAGCAAGAAAGTAGCGGAGAGCAATGTGTTTTGTCCTGTGCTCCAATCGCTGCTCTCGACACAAGGCCAGCATGGCCTTGTTGTCTACGTACAGGACTGGAGGAGAACGAGGCGGCTCTCCAAGGTCGGTCAGCAGGTAGGTGAGCCAGCGAAGCTCCTGAGCAGCCATAGCCCCGGCGTAGATCTCAGCCTCACAACTGGAGCCGAGAACAGAAGACGAGCGAGTAGCCCGCGACGAGACAGAGCCGGAACCAAGGCCGAAGGTGTAACCCTGTGACGACCGCTGCGTAGCCTGGTCGTCAGCCCAAGAAGCGTCCGCGTGCCCAGTGAGGACCACTGGACTGCGCCCTCCAAGCACTAGCCCCATGCCCGACGTACTGCACAAGTAGCGCAACACCCTCTTCGCTGCAGCCATGTGCTCTGGTCGGTGTCTCCCAGGAGCAACATAGCGTGCGAGAATGCTGAGAGGGTATGCAAGGTCAGGTCGTGTGCAGGTCATCAGGTACATGAGGCAGCCAACAAGCTCTGCATACGGGCCACTCGACTCTACGGACTCATCCGAAGGCAGAGCTGAGAGCGAGTGGCGAGTAGGCAGAGGAGTGGCCTGAGGCGAGGAGTACGTGAAGCCGAAGCGCTGAAGGACCTGCTGCACCATGTGTGACTGAGTCAGGGTAATGGTGCGGCGTGCTCTGTCCCGGGTGATCTGCAAGCCAAGGTAGCTGCGCAGTTCACCCAGGTCAGTGCACGTGTGTCTCTTCTGCAGCTCGGACTTCACGTAAGCGAGTCCAGCAGTGTCCGCTGTGGCAAAGACCAAGTCGTCGACGTACACGAGGATGTAGAACGGCGGAAGAGAGGTGTCGGTGCGCAGAAACAGCGACGGGTCGGCAGTAGAAGGAGCAAACCCAAGTGCCGCAAGCGTAGTCCTCAGTGTGTCGTGCCACTCACGTGGCGCCTGGCGGAGACCGTAGACTGGACGCCGGAGACTCCACTGGGTACCAGGAGGGAAAGACCCAGTGAAGCCAGGTGGGCGACGCAGCCAGATCTCCTCGTGCAGGCTGCCCTGCAAGAAAGCTGTGCTGAAGTCGAGAGAGTGCAGCTCGTAGTCACGGTGAGCAGCAACGTGCAGCAGTACCCGAAGAGTGGTCATCTTCGGGGTGGGGGGGAAGGTCTGAAAGTAGTCAACCCCCTGCCGCTGACTGAAGCCACGAGCCACGTAACGTGCCTTGAAGACAGGCGGAGAACCCGGCGGCCGCTTCACCCTGAAAATCCACATGCCATTGACGATGTTCGCCCAACGAGGGGGAACAGCGTCAACGTAGGTGCCTGTGGACTTCCAGGAAGCCATCTCTGCATCCATAGCTGCCTGCCACTGAGAGGAGTAGGGACCCTCTATCGCCTCCGCGTAAGAGCGCGGAGTCGGGATGTCTAGTGCATCCGGGTCTCCCTCAGGGGCTAGCAGTACAGACGCGAGATGAGGTGAAGCGGCGGCCAGACACTGGAACTCCTCCTGCCTGTCCTCAAGGACGTCCGTGCCAAGGGCACACTCACCCCCGACGGACGGAGGACAGGCAGACTCAGACTCAGCGACAAGACTAGCAGCGTAGTCTAGACGACAGCGCGCAGCAAAGTCGACGAGCTCAGTGACAAGGGCAGACGCAGCAGAAGACTCGAAAGAAGGGTCAGTGACAGCAGTAGCAAGAAGACGCGTGACAGTAGGACTGGCAGCACGAAGAGAGTCCGACTCCGGGTCGGCAAGAGTAGGAAGAGAGGAAGCAGGAGGAGAAGGCAAAGGGGCACGCAGAGGAGCAGTAGACGGACGCAGAGACATCCGGTGCGTGCCAGGGACAGGAGGAGGACGCTGACGCGAACCACGACCACTAGTGCGCGCTGTACGAACAGGCGACGCAGGACGAGACGCAGGCTCACGACGCTCAGTAAGACCTCCAGTCGGACCAGCGTAGGGAGAAGGAGCAGGCAAAGGGGAGGCAGGCTGTTGACCCTCTAAGGGAGGAGGAGGAGGACCAGGAGAAGGTGTAAGACCAAGAACCTGCTGCAGGAGCGGAACGAAGTACGGCCGGGGCCGCGCGGCGACGCCAGAAATAGCAGGGACAGCACCAGTACCCCCAGCAGGAGTACCCGCTCCAGCAGCACCTCCAGTAGCTCCAGAACCTCCAGCAGCACCACCAGGAGCACCACCAGTCGGACCTCCAGCGGCAGTCTCAGCGTCAACACCCTCAGCAGCACCAGCTCCAGGAGAACCATCAGACCCAGCAGCTCCAGCAGCGACAGTACGAGCACCGCCGGGACGCTCGGCAGCAGTACCCTCTGCAGCCGAAGAACCTCCAGCACCAGCAGCACGCCTCCAGCGCCTAGCAAACCACTCACGTAGCTCCTGAGGGGAGAGTGGCTCTCGGCGAGACGAAGCACCTCCAGGCGTAGTACCCCCTGGCTCAGCACCCCCAGGCTCAGAACCCCCAGGCTCAGTACCCCCAGGCTCAGCACCCCCAGGCTCAGCACCTCCAGGCTCAGCACCCCCTAGGCTCAGCACCCCCAGGCTCAGCACCCCCAGGCTCAGCACCTCCAGACTCCGCACCCCCAGGCTCAGCACCCGCATGCGTAGCACCTCCAGTCGCAGCACCCCCAGGCTCAGCTCCCGCAGCAGCACCAGAGTCACCAGTGACCTCGACAGGCTCGACAGCGTCTACCTGGGACACACCTGAAGGGGCAGGACCCTGAGGGGGGAGGGGGTCTACCGGGGGGGGACCTGGTACCAAGAAGTGCGGGGGCGGGGGGAGGGACGGAGTGCGGTAGGGGAAGAGGCGGTAGTAGGGTACCGACTCGTCGAACGTGACGTCCTGGGAGGACAGAACACGTCGAGAGGTGGGGTGGTAGAACTGCCACCCAGGGGCGTCGGGGGGGAACCCCAGGAAGACGCAGGGAGCAGCGCGAGGGGACAGCTTGTCCGCAGACAAGTCGCGGACAAACGCCCGAGATCCCCAGACCCGGAACGCCGACGCATTGCCAACCTTCCCTGTCCACAGCAGCGCTGGGGAGGTCTCCGGCCTGGAGACCCTGGGGTGGAGGTTGATCTGATGCGCTGCGTACCTGACCGCAAACGGCCACAGAAAATGGGGGGCAGCCGCATGCATCATGGACGTACGAGCGACGTCCATGACCATGCCAATGCGGCGCTCTGCAATCCCATTTTTCTGCGGGGAGTCCGGAAGCGTGAAGGTCTGGCGGATGCCTCGCGCACGACAGTAGGCACGCAGAAGGCCAGAGGAGAACTCTCCGCCTCTGTCCGAGTGCAGACGCAACACAGGAAAGTCCGAGCCAAAGCTCTGCCTGAGCTGGAGACGAGCTGCGCGGATCCAGTCGATCAGCACCTCAGTGACATCACCCTTGCTGCGCAAGGGGAAGACTGTGGTGTAACGCGAGTAGTCGTCAACCACCAACAGGAAGTAGCGCTCGTGACCGAGTCCACGGACGCGGGCAGGGCCCCACACGTCCATATGAAGCGTCTGCAACGGAGCCTCTGTCGGAGGAAACTGGGAGGAGTGAGGGGCAGCACGCTGGCGCCCCTCGACACAGGGGACACAGGCAGGGCCAGGGCCCTGAGGAAGGGGAGGTAGAGACCGGGGGAGACCAGACACAAGAAGACGAGAGGCCATGCCTCTGAGCCGAAGCAGAGAGGGGTGGCCAAGACGGTGGTGCCAGAGGAGGGTCTCGTGAGACAGACGGCGACACGAACAGGGGGCAGACTCAGGACCAGACGTGGACGCTGCAGCAAACACCTGACCAGACGAAGGGACTCTACCAGACTCAGCACCTGGAGGAGAAGCAGTGGTCAGTGTGTACAGGCTCGACCCTGGCTGACGTGTAAACGTAGCCAGGTGACGACCTGTGCTAGCCTCCGTGCAGTGCGTCACTCGCTGACTAGCAGGGGTGAACTGGTGGACTCCCACATCCTGTAGGTCAGCACCACTCACCAAGTTCGTAGAGAACGAGGGGAGGTAGAGACCAGACAGGGTGCCAGAGGGAGCCGTCAGACACGGGAGGACCGTGGAGAAGCGAGCCAGGACAGGACCCCCAGAGGGGTCAGCCAGGGAAACCGCAACCGGCCGACTAAGCGGCGTAAGTGTGGTGCGGTCCCGAAAGAAAGAGCGAGACGCTCCAGAGTCAAGAGTGAAGGTGAGGGAGGCCGAAGCCGACGCAGTACCTGAGAGCGCAGACGCACTAGTACCTGAGAGAGCAGTCTCACGAGCACCTGAGAGCACAGACGCACTGGCACCTAGAGCAGAAGCCTCACCGGCACCTGGAGCAGCAGTACCAATGCCCGGGTCGGGCGGGAAACACCGGTAACAGTCACCCTCCTCACTAATGGTCACAGCATACATGGCAGCAAGGATAGCATCAAAATCAAGATCAAAGATAGCTACACCAGCCCTAGACAGCTCTCCCCAGCGGGGGATCTCCGCGGCCTCCGGGAACTGCTGACGCCAAGCGTCCGTGAGGCGGCCAAAGCAGCGCTGGGCGGAGTGGGCACCCCCACACTGCTCTCCAGTGCGGTCGCTAGTGCGGAGAACGTAGGTGTAGGGACCAAAACTGTTGAACAAGGAATGAAATGACTAAGAATGAAATGAGTACAAATATGGAAACCTAGAAGAGTGTACCCCCTATAGGCTAACCCACTGTAGCCTAAACAACTACAACAATATATAATGTTTGACACACCCCCATAGGCGAAGTGGGGGAGAACTAGGGGTCACAAGACCAGTCAAGTAAAGCAAAGCAAAGCAAAGCAAGCTCAGGGTGGATCACAATGTCACCACACAATCCGAGCACAAGTTCAAGGCCACAAGGCCAGTTCACATCCAGGAGTACATATATATATAAGACTAAACAAGCAAGAGCAGTGATATATATATGTAACAGTACAAAGAGGGTCAAGAGGAGAGCAAGTGAGGCAGGACAGACACAAGACCCAGCTGGGTACAGCAGCGCTGATGATTACAAGGCGCAAGTGCCTTGGTGAAAACATCAGCAGTGTTGGCCTCAGAGGCCACGTACGCAAGTCGCAACTGACCACGCTGCTGTAGCTCACGAGCAAGGAAGTAGCGGAGAGCAATGTGCTTTGTTCTGTGCTCCAGTCTCTGCTCTCGACACAAGGCCAGCATGGCCTTGTTGTCGACGTACAGGACTGGAGGAGAACGAGGCGGCTCTCCAAGGTCGGTCAGCAGGTAGGTGAGCCAGCGAAGCTCCTGAGCAGCCATGGCCCCTGCGTAGATCTCAGCCTCACAACTGGAGCTGAGAACAGAAGACGAGCGAGTAGCCCGCCACGAAACAGAGCCGGAACCAAGGCTGAAGGTGTAACCCTGTGACGACCGCTGCGTAGCCTGGTCGTCAGCCCAAGAAGCGTCCGCGTGACCAGTGAGGACCACTGGACTCCGCCCCCCAAGCACTAGTCCCATGCCCGACGTACTGCACAAGTAACGCAACACCCTCTTCGCTGCAGCCATGTGCTCTGGTCGGTGTCTCCCAGGAGCAACATAGCGCGCAAGAATGCTAAGAGGGTATGCAACGTCAGGTCGTGTGCAGGTCATCAGGTACATGAGACAGCCAACAAGCTCTGGGTACGGGCCACTCGACTCTACGGACTCATCCGAAGGCAGAGCTGAGAGCGAGTGGCGAGTAGACAGAGGAGTGGCCTGAGGCGAGGAGTACGTGAAGCCGAAGCGCTGAAGGACCTGCTGCACCATGTGTGACTGAGTCAGGGTAATGGTGCGGCGTGCTCTGTCCCGTGTGATCTGCAAGCCAAGGTAGCTGCGCAGTTCACCCAGGTCAGTGCACGTGTGTCTCTTCTGCAGCTCGGACTTCACGTAGGCGAGTCCAGCAGTGTCAGCAGTGGCAAAGACCAAGTCGTCGACGTACACGAGGATGTAGAACGGCGGCAGAGAAGTGTCGGTGCGCAGAAACAGCGACGGGTCGGCAGTAGAAGGAGCAAACCCAAGTGCCGCCAGCGTGGTCCTTAGTGTGTCGTGCCACTCACGTGGCGCCTGGCGGAGACCGTAGACTGGACGCCGGAGACTCCACTGGGTACCAGGAGGGAAAGACCCAGTGAAGCCAGGTGGGCGACGCAGCCAGATCTCCTCGTGCAGGCTGCCCTGCAAGAAAGCAGTGCTGAAGTCGAGAGAGTGAAGCTCGTAGTCCCGATGAGCAGCAACGTGCAGGAGTACCCGAAGAGTGGTCATCTTCGGGGTGGGGGAGAAGGTCTGAAAGTAGTCAACTCCCTGCCGCTGACTGAAGCCACGAGCCACGTAACGCGCCTTGAAGACAGGCGGAGAACCCGGCGGCCGCTTCACCCTGAAGATCCACATGCCACTGACGATGTTCGCCCCAGGAGGGGGGACAGCGTCAACGTAGGTGCCTGTGGACTTCCAGGAAGCCATCTCTGCATCCATAGCTGCCTGCCACTGAGAGGAGTAGGGACCCTCTATCGCCTCCGCGTAAGAGCGCGGAGTCGGGATGTCTAGTGCATACGGGTCTCCCTCAGGAGCTAGCAGTACAGACGCGAGGTGAGGTGAAGCGGCAGCCAAGCACTGAAACTCCTCCTGCCTGTCCTCAAGGACGTCCGTGCCAAGGGCACACGCACCCTCGACGGACGGAGGACAGACAGACTCAGACTCAGCGACTAGACTAGCAGCGTAGTCAAGACGACAGCGAGCAGCAAAGTCGACGAGCTCAGCAACTAGGGCAGACGCAGCAGAAGACTCGAAAGAAGGGTCAGTGACGGCAGTAGCAAGTAGACGCGTGACAGTAGGACTGGTAGCACGAAGAGAGTCCGACTCCGGGTCGGCAAGAGCAGGAAGAGAGGAAGCAGGAGGAGAAGGCAAAGGGGCACGCAGAGGGGCAGTGGAGGGACGCAGAGACATCCGGTGCGTGCCAGGGGCAGGAGGAGGACGTGGACGCGAAGTACGAGCTCCAGTGCTAGCAGGACGGACAGGCGACGCAGGGCGAGACGCAGGCTCACGACGCTCAGTAAGACCGTCAGTAGGACCAGAGGAAGGAGAAGGAGCAGGCAGTGACTCAACAGGCAGTGGACACCCTAAAGGAGGGGGAGGACCAGGAGGAGGCGAGAGACCAAGAACCTGCTGAAGGAGCGGAACGAAGTACGGCTGAGGGCGCGCGGCGACTCCAGACACAGCAGGGACAGCACCAGTGCCCCTAGCGGCAGTACCAACGCCCGAGTCCGCAGCACCAGCAGGGACTCCAACACCAGGGTCCTCAGCACCAGTCACAGCTCCAACGCCCGGGTCCTCAGCACCAGCAGCAGCTCCAACGCCCGGGTCCGCAGTACCAGCAGGAGCTCCACCGCCCGGGTCCTCAGCACCAGTAGCAGCTCCAACGCCCGGGTCCTCAGCACCAGCAGCAGCTCCAACGCCCGGGTCCGCAGTACCAGCAGCAGCCCCAACGCCCGGGTCCTCAGCACCAGCAGCAGCTCCAACGCCCGGGTCCTCAGCACCACCAGCAGCTCCAACGCCCGGGTCCGCAGCACCAGCAGCAGCTCCAACGCCCGGGTCCGCAGTACCAGCAGCAGCCCCAACGCCCGGGTCCTCAGCACCAGCAGCAGCTCCAACGCCCGGGTCCTCAGCACCAGCAGCAGCTCCAACGCCCGGGTCCGCAGCACCAGCAGCAGCTCCAACGCCCGGGTCCGCAGCACCAGCAGCTGCAGGGTCCGTGAGACGAGGCGCGCCACTACGAAGTGTGCAACGGCGCTCGTACCACTCACGGATCCGCTCACGAGAGGGGAGCTCCCGACTAGAAGGAGAAGTGCCAGCACCAGTCTCCGTAGCGCGCCTGGTTCCAGAGGTACCCCTCCGGAGGCTGCAGTACTGTAAGTACCACTCACGCAACTGCTCCGAGGAGAGGTCTCGGCCAGGCGGAGGACCCCCTGGCGCAGTACCGCCAGGCTCAGCACCCCCAGTCACCGTACCCCCAGGCTCAGCACCCCCAGGCACAGCACCCCCAGGCCCAACACCCCCAGTGTCCGCACCCCAAGGCTCAGCACCCCCAGAGTCAGCACCCCCAGGCTCAGCACCCCCAGAGTCCGCACCCCCAGGCTCAGCACCCCCAGTGTCCGCACCCCCAGGCTCAGCACCCCCAGCAGGACGAGAGTCGACAGCAACCTCAACAGGCTCGACCGGGTCTACCTGAGACACACCTGAGGGAGCGGCACCCTGAGGGGGGAGGGGGTCTACGACAGCAGCACCTGGGGCGAGGAAGAGAGGCGGGGGAGGGAGCGGGGAAGTGCGGTAGGGGAAGAGGCGGTAGTAGGGGACAGACTCGTCAAAAGTGACGTCCTGAGAGGGCAAGACCCGGCGCGAGGTGGCGTGGTAAAACTGCCAACCAGGTGCGTCCGGGACAAAGCCGAGGAAGACGCAGGGAACAGCACGAGAGGAGAGCTTGTCCGCAGACGAATCGCGAACAAAAGCTCGAGATCCCCAGACCCGGAAACGCGACGCATCGCCTACCTCCCCCGTCCACAGCAGTGTGGGCGAGGTCTCCGGCAAGGAGACACGAGGCCAGAGGTTGAGCTGATGCGCAGCGTACCGGACCGCAAACGGCCACAGAAAATGGGGGGCAGCCGCATAGATCAAGGAGGTACGAGCGACCTCCATGACCAGGCCAATGCGGCGCTCCGCAACCCCATTCTGCTGTGGAGAGGCCGGAAGCGTGAACGACTGCTCAATGCCGTGCTCAGCACAGTAGGCTGCCAAGAGGTCGGAGGAGAACTCACCACCTCTGTCAGAGTGCAAGCGCAGGACAGGAAAGTCCGAGCGGAAACGCTCGCTGAGCTGGAGACGAGCTCTGCGGATCCAAGGGATCAAAACATCAGGGACCTCACCCTTGGTGCGCAAGGGGAAGACCGTGGTGTAGCGCGAGTAGTCGTCAACAACGATCAGGAAGTACCTCTCCTGACCCTGACCACGGACGCGGGCTGGGCCCCACACGTCCATGTGGAGCGTCTGCAAAGGAGCAGTCGTCGGGGGAAACGAGGAGGAGTGAGGAGCGGCGCGCTGCCGCCCCTCGACACAGGGAAGGCAGGGAGGAGCAGGCGAGGGTGGGAGAGGAGGGAGAACCCTGGGAAGACCAGAGACAAGGTACCGGGAGTGCATGGCACGAAGGCGCTGCACAGACGGGTGGCCAAGTCGGTGGTGCCAGAGGACAGTCTCGTGCGCTAGAGAGCGACACGAGCAGGGGGCAGACAGCTGACCTGACGCGGACGCAAACGCAGACGCAGACGCAGCGACCTGAGGGGAGGCAGTAGTCAGTGTTTACAGGTCCGACCCCGGCTGCCGGGTGAAGGTAGCCAAGTGGCGGCCCGTACGAGCACACGTGCAGTGTGTCACACGCTCGTAGGCAGGGGTGAACTGGTGAACACCCCCGTCCTGGAGAGCAGAACCTGCCACCAAGTTCGTGGAGAACGAGGGGAGGTGGAGACCTGACAGTGTGCCCGACGGGACCGCAGGGCAGGGAAGGACAGTGGAGGAGGTCGCAATGACCGGACCCCCAGAGGGGTCAGCAAGGGAGACAGCAACTGGCCGAGCAAGGGGCTCAAGGGCAGTGTGGTCACGAAAGAAACAGCGAGAGGCACCTGAATCTAGCGTGAAGGTGTGCAGTGCTGCAGTCGACACAGTACCAGGGGGGGCAGACACGCACGCACCTAGAGCAGCAGCCTCACCAGCACCTGGGGTAGCAGACACGTGGGTACCTGGAGCAGCAGACGCACTCGTCCTAATGCCCGGGTCGGGCGGGACACTCAGGTACTCAGAACCCTCTCCACTAGTAGACAACACTTACATGGCAGTGAGAATAGCATCAAAATCTAGAGCATAGATATCAATCCCCTTCTTCAGGAGATCAAGTCAGCGGGGCAGCTCAGTGGCCTGAGGGAACTGAACACGCCAAGCGTCGCTCAGACGAGCAAAGCAACGCTGTGTGGCGTGCGGTCCCCCACACGGCTGGCCAATGCGGTCACCAGTGCGAATGACGTACGTGCAGCTAAGGCCACCCCCCCCCCCCCCCCCCCGTGCTGAGAGTACCACTCACGGACCTCCTGGGGCGAGGGAGTGTGCTGCTGTCCCTGGCCACCGCCAGTGCCGCCACGCCCACCACTCCCGCCACCACCTCCTCGACCACCCCAACCCCTGCCGCTGCCTCGTCCACCGCCACCCCCACTACCTCCTCCGCCCCGGCCACCTCCCCCGCCGCTGCCGCCACCCCCACCACCGCTGCCACCTCCTCCACCCGCGCCACCCCCCCCGCCACCACCTCCCCCACCACCGCCACCCCCGCCGTCACCACCACCGCTCTTGCCCATCTTGCCCTTGCCGCTGCGGCGTCCGCCCGAAGCAGACGCAGTCCCGACCTTCTCAGCACCAAGGAGGTCGACAGCAGCAGCAGAGGCGACAGAGGGAAGAAGGGGGGAGGGAGAACACCCCTCAAAGAACGGGGTGCGGGGGTCACCGCGAGAGGCACCTACAGCGACTATGCTAGTCTCGGCTGCAAGGAGTTCCTTCTCGAGGAGGGCAATGGTGAGCTCGGTGGGGCAGCGAGCGAGGAAGTGGTCCCTGACTGAGCGCAGCGAGTCAGGAAGGCGCGTGACTAGGTGGTAGAGAGTGATCCAGAGCGGGGGTGGGTTCGTGGCTAGGAACTCATCAGGCATAGCGGCGCGGAAGCGAGCCTCACTAGTGCGGAGGTGGGTAATGAGGTCAGCGACAGTGTGAAAGGAAGCTAAGTCGGGGAACAGGTAGGGAAGAGAGAGACGGCCTAGAGCAGCAGAGGCTGGTGAGGAGTAGCGGGCAACGACAGCAGTGTACAGTGCCTGTGCAGTCTTGTGCTGCCCAAAGTGCTCGCGCTCATCTATCAGCAGAGAGTTGCGGATAGCGAAGCGAGCATGGGCGTCACGAGTCTGCCACTGTGAGCGAGCAGTGCTGTCGGCAGTAGCAGCAGGAGCAGTAGCGTGGCCTAGGGCGTGATCGTACAGCGAGATGTCTTCCTTGGCAGTGAGTTGTAGGAAGAGGTGTAGGTCATCAAGCAAGGTGTCGAACTTCACTAGGCGCCCCTCAGCATCAAAGGCTAGCACTGGAGGGCTAGCCATGGTAGTAGCAGTAGTAAAAGCAGCAGGAGCAGCAGTAGGTAGGGCGGCGCGGCTCGGTATAGGTAGGGCGGCGCGGCTCGGTATAGGTCGGGCGGCGCGGCTCGGTTCGGGCGGCGCGGCTCGGTTCGGGCGGCTCGGGTCGGGCGGCGCGGCTCGGGTCGGGCGGCTCGGTTCGGGCGGCTCGGTTCCGTTAGGGCCGGGCTGTTCGGTGCGGGCGGCGCGGTCTAGGTGGGGCCGTTCGAGGCGGCTAAGGGGAGCGCGGGGAGCGGGTGGGGTTGGGGACGGGGCCGACGCGGGCTGTAAGGGGTAGGGACGGGGCCGACGCGGGCTGTTAGGGGTAGGGACGGGGCCGACGCGGGCCTCTAGGAGTAGGGACGGGGCCGTCGCGGGCCTCTAGGGGTAAGGACGGGGCCGTCGCGGGCCTCTAGGGGTAGGCTCGGGGCCGACGCGGGCCTCTAGGGTAGGCGCGGGGCCGACGCGGGCCTCTAGGGGACGAGCTCGGGGCCGACGCGGGCCGTTAGGGTTAGGCGCGGGGCCGATTCGGGGCCTCTAGGTGCAACAGCGCGGGGCCTACAGGGCCTCTAGAGGCATGAACGTCGAGGCGCCCTAGGGCAGGTAGGCAGATAGGCAAGTAGGTAGTGGTGGGCCCTTAGGAAAAACGGTCCTAGGAAGGACCTGCTCTATACCATGTTGAACAAGGAATGAAATGACTAAGAATGAAATGAGTACGAATATGGAAACCTAGAAGAGTGTACCCCCTATAGGCTAACCCACTGTAGCCTAAACAACTACAACAATATATAATGTTTGATAAAAACCCCCACCGCGCTGACGCTGCGTGTACCACTCACGGAGCTGCTGAGGGGTGGGGACGTCGCGAGAACGCTGCTGCTGCTGCTGCTGCTGCTGCTGCTGCTGGCGCTGACCGCCACCAGTGCCGCTCCGCTGCGAAGCTCCACTCCGACCACCTCCACCTCCGCCACCCCCGCCTCCGCCTCCACCGCCCCCGCCTCCACCTCCACCGCCGCCACCTCCGCTACCACCGCCACCGCTGCCGCCACTCCCGCCTCCACTGCCGCCACTAGCACCCCCACCCCCGCTACCACCTCCACCGCCACCCCCACTCCCTCCGCCGCCTCCACCTCCACCGCCACCGCCCCCACTGGACCCACCCGCTCCCTTGCCCCCCTTGCCCTTGCCAGAGCGGCGTCTCCCGCTAGGGGCAGACGCCGCACCGACCGACTCAAGACCAACGAGGTCGGCCGCAGCGGCAGAGGCGACAGAGGGCAGGAGAGGGGAAGGAGAACACCCCTCAAAGATGGGGGCGCGGGGGTCACCTCGAGAGGCTCCTACAGCAACTATGCTCTTCTCTGCTGCAAGGAGGGCCTTCTCGAGGCTGTCGACTGTGAGGGTGGTGGGACAGACCGCGAGGAAGTGGTCCCGGACTACACGAAGGGAGTCAGGGAGGCGAGTGACTAAGAATGTAGAGAGTGATGTACATGGGGGGGGGGGTTCTTGGCGCAGAAGTCAGCAGGAAGCGCAGCGCGGTAGCGAGTGTCACTAGTGCGGAGGTGCGTGATGAGATCAGCGACAGTGGGAAAGGCGGCAAGGTCAGGGAAGAGGAAGGGGAGCATGAGGCGGCTCAGTGCAGCAGTGGCAGGGGAGGAGTAGCGCGCAACTACAGCGTCGTACAAGGTCTGAGCACTCTTGTACTGGCTAAAGTGCGCGCGCTCAGCGGTAGGCAGGTGGCGACGCACAGCAAGACGTGCAGCAGCATCGCGCGTGGCCCACTGAGAGCGAACAGTGGCGTCAGCATCAGCAGCAGGGGCAGGGACGGCGCCAGAGGTGAGGTCAAAGAGAGACAGACCGTCGGCCCTGTCGCACTGTAAAAACAGCTGCAGGTCGTCGAGCCAGACCTCAAAGTCAATGGCTCGACCCTCAGCGTCAAAAGCGAGGACACTGGGTGTAGCCATGACGACGACAGTGGAGCAGTGCAAGCAGTATGGGAAGGGTACGCAGTGACAGCAGTGCAGGGCTCACCGGGCAGGGCAGGTCGGGCGGCTCGGGAGGAAGGTCGCCTGGCGAAACGGCCGCTAGGCTGCTGGGCGGCTCGACTCCCGGGCGGCTCGGCTGCTGCTGGGCGGCTCGGCTGCTGCTGGGCGGCTCGGCGGCTGCTGGGCGGCTCAGCGGCTCCGGGCGGCGCGGCTGCTGCTGGGCGGCTCGGCGGCTCCGGGCGACTCGGCTGCTGCTGGGCGGCTCGGCTGCTGCTGGGCGGCTCGGCGGCTCCTGGGCGGCTCCGCTGCTCCGGGCGGCTCGGCTGCTGCAGGTGGGCGGCTCGGCTGCTGCAGTCGGGCGGCGCGAGAGCAAGGGGCGGCGGGGCCGTTAGTGCTGGGGCGGCGGGGCCGCGAGACCAGGGGCGGCGGGGCCGCGTAACAGGGGCGGCGGGGCCGGGAGCGCTGGGGCGGCGGGGCCGCGAGATCAGGGGCGGCGGGGCCGTGAGCGCTGGGGCGGCGGGGCCGCGTATCAGGGGCGGCGGGGCCAGGAGCGCTGGGGCGGCGGGGCCGCGTAACAGGGGCGGCGGGGCCGGGAGCGCTGGGGCGGCGGGGCCGCGAGATCAGGGGCGGCGGGGCCGTGAGCGCTGGGGCGGCGGGGCCGTGAGATCAGGGACGGCGGGGCCGTGGGCGCTGGGGCGGCGGGGCCGCGTATCAGGGGCGGCGGGGCCATGAGCGTTGGGGCGGCGGGGCCGCGAGATCAGGGACGGCGGGGGCCGCGAGCGCTTGGGCGGCGGGGCCGCGAGAGAAGAGGCGGCGGGGCCGCGTTCACTGGGTGGCGGGGCCGCGAGGGTAAGGCCGGCCGCTAGGGCGGCTCGGGGAAGGAGTGGCCCGAGGCGCGACTCGGGATGAGTGCGCTTCGGGCAGGAAAAAAAAAGATTTCGAGTGGTGGGCCCTAGGCACAATTCCCACAGGGGAACCTGCTCTATACCATGTGAAAAAACTGAACGAGAATGAATCAACTATGAATGCAGTGAGTACAAATATGAAACCCTAATTGGGTTGTACCCCCTATGGGATACCCCACTATAGCCTACACAAATAAGTAAGCTATAATGTTCTGACAGAGGCTGAAGTAACCCTGCTTTTTTCTTGCTTGCTGTTCTTCATCCGCTGGCACGTGTCGCAAGAGGTGACGAACTGCTGCACGTCTGCTGCCATCCCGGGCCAGTAGTAATACTTCGCTATCCCTGCTAACGTCTTGTTGCTCCCGAAATGTCCCGCGTAAGGTACGTCGGGAAACTCCTCCAATAGGATCTGCCGTAGCGGGGCGTAATTCGGTACCCAAATCTTTCCTGAACCCTTCCTTACAGCTAAGTCTTTCTCCCACTGTAATAGCTTCTTGGTCTGTGCTGTAGCAATCTTTGCGTCCACGGAGTACCCATGTTGGAATAGACCCTTGAGCAGAGGGTTCATCCCGTCGAGCTGGATGCCTGCTACATGTCCGGGGCGGCTCAACGCGTCTGCCTTGTTGTGTAGCCCGGGCTTGTAGACGATGTCGTAGTGCAAGTGAGTTTCCAGGAAATCCACCCACCGCACCTGTCGTCGTGAGAGTGTCGGTTGTGACTTCAGGTATTTGAGACTGCAGTGGTCAGTATAGATTGTAGTCTTGGCTCCCTCTAGGTAACACCTCAACGCCTTGAAGGCTATGACTATCGCTAAGGCTTCCTTGTCGTGAATGGGGTAGTTTAGTTCTGCTCCGTGTAGCTTCTTACTGAGGTAGGCGATGGGCTGCAAACCGCGTCCGTGATCCTGCATCAGTACTGCTCCGACTGCTTGGTCACTAGCGTCTGCTTCCACCACGTAGTCCTTGTCTGGATCCGGCAAGATGAGTACTGGCGCTGTAGTCAGTGCTTTCTGTAGCTGCTCCATGGCTTGCTGATGAAGGGTATCCCATTTGTAGGGCGTATCCTTTTTCAGTAGGTCGGTTAGTGGCGCTGCTATCTTAGCGTACTGCGGCACGAACCTGTTGTAGTAGTTGGCGAAGCCTAGGAACTGCTGTAACTCCTTCACGTTCTCTGGTACTTTCCACTTCTTGACGGCTTCGATCTTCCGTGGGTCCACGTGTACTCCCTCGGCACTCACCATGTGCCCGAGAAACTGCACCTTCTTCAGGGCGAAGTCGCTCTTTGACAGCTTCACGTAGAACTTGTTTTTCCGCAGGATCTCGAACACCTTCCGCAGATGCTCCACGTGCTCCTTCATGTTCTTGGAGTAGATGAGAATGTCGTCCAGGTACACCACCATGCATTCGTCCAGCAGGGGTCGTAAGATGTGATTCATCTCCGCCTGAAACGTTGCTGGTGCGTTGCAGAGTCCGAACGGCATCACCAAGTATTCGTAGGAGCCGTATCTGGTTCGGAACGCTGTCTTGTGGACGGAGTTGTCTGCCATCTTGATCTGCCAGTAGCCCGATCGTAGGTCCAGTTTCGAAAATACTGTTGCTCCACGCAGTTGATCGAGTAGGTCGTCTATGCGCGGTATGGGATATTTGTTTTTGACTGTCTGTTTGTTCACTGCGCGGTAGTCGATGCACATCCGTAGACTGCCGTCTGGTTTTGGAGTGAAGAGAACTGGTGCGCCGTAGGGAGAGGTGGATGGGCGGATCAGTCGTCTGTCCAGTAGATACTCTATCTGTTTTTTCATGTCTGTCAGTTCAGTCGGACTCAGTCGGTATGGTGCACGTGAGACGGGTTTCGCACCTGGTTCCTCCACGATCTCGTGCTCGTGGGTGCGTGCTGGAGGTACGCCCGCAGGTAGGTCGTCGGGCATTACATCCTTGTACTGCTCCAAGACCTCTTTCACTGCTGCACGTAGCTCGGAACTCGGCTTCTCCTCCTCTGCTGCTGCCATAACCAGTGCTAGGTAACCCGTGTTACTCTCGTTCACCGTCTGTTCGAACCGTGCCAGTGTCGTTTCAGGTACGTCTCCTGTATCCGTCCAGCTTCGCAGCTCCACTCGTTTCCCGTTGTTGTAGATGCACACCTTGCTGTTGACCCAATCGATCTCGGGGTTGAACTGCTTCAGGATATCTTGCCCCAAGATAAAATCTAATCCTTTGATGTTGGTGACTGGTAGCTTCGGCTTCCACCTCAACGCACCTATGTGCAGTTGCACTGATGCTTCGCCGTGGATAGGAATCTTCGTACCGTCCACCATGGTTGCTGAAAACTGGGTCTCTTCTTAGGATTCTCCAATTTTCTCCAACGTCCCGCGGTCGCACACTGAGTGGGACGCACCACTGTCCACCAGGGCCTGGAGGCGACGCCCGTTGCAGATCACCTCGAGTACTAGTGGTTGCTGCTGCTCCGAGTATCCGTAGATGGTATCGCTTATAGGATCGTAGGGTACGTCGAATATGTTATCCCTAGGTCGTGCGCTCAAAGATGCAGCTTCAGTATCAGTTTTTAACTGAGAAAGAATTAGAAGGTTTTATCCGAGGCCGATTCGGCTTCTCTTGGGCCGAGATCCTTCCACTAAGCCTTTGCAGCTGTGTAGGCTTCATCTGTGGGGAACAGGGAGCCTTTAAACAGTGCTGCTGGGAATATTAACTCCTCGGAACGCTCGACCCGTATTAGCGCTCTGGAGTAGGGTCCCCATAATACCCGTTACCGGTTTAATTTCTGACTCTCCCTTAATAAAGGCTTGAAACCCACGAGAAGTAATATTCTTACTTTTCGGGGTATACGGCTGGAGTTTCCCGGTCGGTGCAGGGTCTTGTTTCGCGGATCCTCCATTAGTCTCGGCGATTTCCCCTGGTGCCGGCTGGTCGTGACGTTTTAAATTTGCGCCACCATATTCTCCTTTTTTCGCCCTCTCCGAAGTTGCCACGTTGTCCGTTTTCTGCTTCGGGGGTGCCGCACTGTTCTTGTCCTTCAGCTCCGCACACCTTCTCTCCATTTTCCAACATGCCAAGATACGATGTCATGTAGCGCCGCAAAATTTGCACGTCTCATTATTTGCTAGTCGCTGCTCCACATCGCCCTCGTCGTTCTCCATCGGGTCGGCAGTCGTGGGTGGTGCCAATCGCCCCATGCCACTAGTTGGCTTGTTGCGTCGTGTTCCGTAGTAGCTACTGTTCAACGTGTCGAACTGTTCGATCAGTGCTGCCGGAAACTGCGTGTCGAGAGTAATAGGTAAGTTAAGAGGTGGGGCCTAGGCTTAGTAGCCTAGGCCCGAACTTAGGTATCGAGCGGGATTTTCCCTAGGAGAGGTATCGAGTGAGTTGGAGAGGAGAAAAGTTGGAGAATGAGTTTCACTATAGGTTTCAAGAAACATATAGCATAGGAAACATAGTTGGTGCACCACCTACAAAGTACAATAACTACACTACAACTACAAGCAGTTATAAAATATGACAAACATATTTCGACACGCCCCCATAATGCTTGTAGGTAGAAAAGTAGTTACGCCCCCCTGAGGGGGTACACCATGCAAAATAATCACAAGCAACAGCAGGTAATGCAGGCGGGCTAACATTAAAGAGTTACCCCCTCCATCTCCTCACCCTCCTCCTTCCCCTCCCCCACACTGCTGCAGGAGCAGCAGAGAAAGGGGGAAGAGAGGAGAGGTGGAGGGATGGCTGCATGTTGCCTCACACCCGCCACCCCGGTACCACTCCCCCTGCTCCCCCACATCCTCACACCTTCTCCCCCCAGCGGCAGCTGCAGCGGTGGGACTGAAAGAAGGAGGAGGGGAAGGGAGAGAGGTGACGCCACACTCCAACACCCTCCACCCCCATACCCTCCTCCCCGCGGCTGCAGGGAGACAAAGGAGGAGGGGGGTGGGAAGGAAGAAAGCCGCAGAGCGGCGAAAAGGTGTCGGTGCAGTGGTGTCAGGGGCGGCTTCAGGGAGTGCAGGGGCGGAAAGGCCCGTCGCGTGCCAGTGCCACGGGGCGCACGACGGGTAAGATAAGAGCAAGGGCCCGATCGTGTGCCTCGGGGCGCACGACGAGCAGGGCACCATCGTGTGCCACGGGGCGCACGATGGGCAGGTTAAGGGCACCGTCGCGTGCCACGGGGCGCGCGACGGGCAGAAAAGGCGTCACACGCCAACCGGGGGCGGGACAAGGAAAAATTCGTCACGCGCCCTAGGCGCGCGACCAGAAAATCGTAGCAGCGGAAACGTGAGGCCAGAACGAACGTCGCTCTGATAACATGTCGAGAGTAATAGGTAAGTTAAGAGGTGGGGCCTAGGCTTAGTAGCCTAGGCCCGAACTTAGGTATCGAGCGGGATTTTCCCTAGGAGAGGTATCGAGTGAGTTGGAGAGGAGAAAAGTTGGAGAATGAGTTTCACTATAGGTTTCAAGAAACATATAGCATAGGAAACATAGTTGGTGCACCACCTACAAAGTACAATAACTACACTACAACTACAAGCAGTTATAAAATATGACAAACATATTTCGACACTGCGCCCATGTCCCCTCGCCTTGGACTATTCTGTTGTTGATCCACTCTAGAGCTGGGCCTCGTAACAGTATTGCTGCGAGCCGTATGCGCATTGCGTCTTTTGTCGGGGTCGTGCATCTAACGGCTTCGAAGTAAATTTCGAGTTCAGCTACAAATCGACGAACGTCCTTCCTTTTTACTGTAGGATCGAACTCCTCCGGTAGCCTCGGCTTCACTACTTCGAGGTTAACTGTAGCTGCCGCCGTTGTCGCAGGTAGAATTGTCGGTGTAGCCGCTGCTGCTGCTACTACTGTTGTCGCTGCTGCTGTGGCGGTTGCCGACTGGTTCGCAAGGAGTTTTTCGAGTCGTGGGAGCGCTGCACGTATTTGCTTATGCTCAGCACGTAACTCCGCGATTTTCTGTACTGAAATATCTCTTTTTTCCCTCCATTTTGCGATTTACAGGAAGATGCGCGACGAAAATAATCGAATTCTAGGTGCTGGTCGACTTACTGCGAGTCAAATTGACTGTAGAATTGACAGCGCAAATTCTGCAGGTTGCGTAAATCTCCCTTAGGCGAAATTCGCGTCCGATCTTGGCCGTTGAGGAGAAAATCGATCCGACGCTCCAAATTCCAACTTTTTTTGGGCGAAATTCTCTGGGCTGTTGAGATGAAACTCGATCGAACGGTCGAAACTCCAACCTTTCCACTAGTAAATCTGAGGGGTGTTCGAAAACCGAATCGAGGGGGACTTAGAAAAACTGCGCGAAACTGGTTTTACATACCCGTATCGGCGCTTTCGTCGTCGCCCCCGCGGTTTTTAAAGGCCGGAACTAAGCGGTTGAAGACCTCGCGTGTAAACCCGCTCTGATTACCAAGTGTGAGGATCTGGGATCGAGCTCATAAAAGATGATTCAAATTGAATTGAATGTCCACCTGGGTACAACACGAGGCTATATATAGGCTTGACACAAGGGTCCGTAACCAGGTGTTACGCGAAGGTTCCGCGGGTCGCGAAGCGTCCCGAACAGATCCTTACCGAATTCGGTAGAAGGCGATTCGGTGGCAACCGAAAAGCCAGAATTCGGTGCACGCAACCTAGCTCGGTGCTATAACTATA
This sequence comes from Closterium sp. NIES-65, assembly GCA_948144175.1. Classification (NCBI taxonomy): domain Eukaryota; kingdom Viridiplantae; phylum Streptophyta; class Zygnematophyceae; order Desmidiales; family Closteriaceae; genus Closterium; species Closterium sp. NIES-65. The sequence goes on along the minus strand of CANXME010002337.1, from coordinate 2,366,181 downwards.
ATAAAATATAGGAAAGCACCTAGCCTAGGAAATCAGGCAATTCATGCATGCATATGATTATCCTATGCTAGAAATAGCATGATAAAGTAGAGGCAAGCAAGCATAGCTGGCATAAGCCGTCCTACTCTCACACAGTTTCTCGGGCACGTGGTGAGTGCCGAGGGCGTACACGTGGACCCGCGGAAAATCGAAGCCGTCAAGAAGTGGAAAGTACCGGAGAACGTGAAGGAGTTGCAGCAGTTCCTAGGCTTCGCCAACTACTACAACAGGTTCGTGCCGCAGTATGCTAAGATAGCAGCGCCACTAATCGACCTACTGAAAAAGGATACGCCCTACAAACGGGATACCCCTCATCAGCAAGCCATGGAGCAGCTACAGACAGCACTGACTACAGCGCCAGTACTCATCCTACCAGATCTAGACAAGGACTACGTGGTGGAAGCAGACGCTAGTGACCAAGCAGTCGGAGTAGTACTGATGCAGGATCACGGACGCGGTTAACAGCCTATCGCCTACCTCTGTAAGAAACTACACGGAGCAGAACTAAACTACCCCATTCACAACAAGGAAGCCTTAGCGATAGTCATAGCCTTCAAGGCGTGGAGGTGTTACCTAGAGGGAGCCAAGACTACAGTCTATACTGACCACTGCAGTCTCAAATACCTGAAGTCGCAGCCGACGCTCTCACGACGACAGGTGCGGTGGGTGGACTTCCTGGAAACTCACTTGCACTACGACATCGTCTACAAGCCCGGGCTACATAACAAGGCAGACGCGTTGAGCCGCCCCGGACATGTAGCAGGCATCCAGCTCGACTGGATGAACCCTCTACTCAAGGGTCTATTCTAACATGAGTACAGCATAGACAAAGAAGCTGTTACAGTGGGAGAAAGACTTAGCTGTAAGGAAGGGTTCAGGAAAGATTTGGGTACCGAATTACGCCCCGCTACGGCAGATCCTATTGGAGGAGTTTCACGACGTACCTTACGCGGGACATTTCGGGAGCAACAAGACGTTAGCAGGGATAGCGAAGTATTACTACTGGCCCAGGATGGCAGCAGACGTGCAGCAGTTCGTCACCTCTTGCGACACATGCCAGCGAATGAAGAGTAGCAAGCAGAAAAAAGCAGGGTTACTTCAGCCTCTACCCGTACCGGAGCAGCCATGGCAGGTCGTTAGCTTCGACTTTATCACAGGACTTCCTTCGACCTCACGGGGGCACGATTCCATCGTCGTAGTCATCGATAAGTTCTCCAAAATGGGTCACTTCATACCGACCAACGCCACAGCTACAGCTGAAGCAACTGCTCGCCTCTTCTTTTACCGCATCATCACCATCCACGGCATCCCCGCTACACTCATCTCAGACAGAGACCCAAAATTCACCAGTAAGTTCTGGAAGGAGCTCATGGGACTGTTGGGGACAAAGCTTGCAATGTCTTCAGCATACCACCCCCAGACTGACGGACAGACAGAGCGACTCAATCAAGTGGTTGAACAGTTACTGCGCACAGCTTGCAAGGACGACGTCAGCCACTGGGACACACAGTTACCGGCCCTAGAGTTCGCTTACAACAACGCCTCACATGCGGCCACAAGGAAAACTCCTTTCTTCCTGTGTTACGGACGGGAACCACTCACACCACAGCAGCCAACCACACCGGCACACGTCCAAGCCGCACATGACTTCGTCACCACCATGCAGCAGCTATGGGAGAAGACTCAGCGATGACTTACCACGATGCAGACCTCCCAGAAGCAGTATGCCGATCGTCAGTGACGCGATCGCTCAGTAGCAGTCGGAGATCAGGTGCTTCTTGACACGCGCAACTTGAACCTGTCTCACCTCCCATCCAAACTCCGGCCTCGCTTCTGTGGTCCTTTTCTCGTTGAGGCACAAGTGACACCAGTTACATTGCGCTTGCGCTTACCTACTACTTGGAAGCTTCACAATGCTTTCCATGTGCAGCTACTGAAACCCTACAAGGACCCCAACCAACAGTTCCAGGGACGGCAGCTACCGCCACCTCCACCTGTTCTTGTGCAGGATGAACCCGAGTACGAGTTTGAGCGCATTCTCTCTCATCGGCGCCGCGGCGGCAAGACCCTCGAGTTCTTGATACGCTGGAAGGGATACGACCCCACTGAGGACAGTTGGGTCGCAGAAGCTGATATGGGCAACGCACGTCGTGCTCTCAAGGACTATCTTGTCACGCAAGGTGTTTCTCACGCCACCCAGCTTTGAGGGGGGGACGTGTGAGAGTACGACGGCTTATGCCAGCTATGCTTGCTTGCCTTTACTTTATCATGCTATTTCTAGCAAAGGATAATTATATGCATGCATGAATTGCTTGATTTCCTAGGCTAGGTGCTTTCCTATATTTTATTATAGTTATAGCACCGAGCTAGGTTGCTTGCACCAAATTCTGGCTTTTCGGTTGCCACCGAATTGCCTTCTACCGAATTCGGTAAGGATCTGTTCGGGACGCTTTGCGACCCGCGGAAGCTTCGCGTAACACCTGGTTACGGGGCCTTGTGTGGAGCCTATAGCCTCGTGTTGTACCCAGGTGATCATTCAATTCAATTCATTCAATTCACATTCTCTTTTCTGAGCTCGATCCTAGATCCTCACAGCAGCAGCGCGCGAGCCGCCTCTGCACCAGCAGCAGCTCGCGACGCCGCCCCTGCAGCTGCGCGCGAGCCGCCCCTGCACCAGCAGCAGCCGCCCCTGGCCCCTGGAGCAGCCGCCCCTGCAGCAGCCGCCCCTGGCCCCTGGAGCAGCCGCCCCTGGAGCAGTTGCCCCTGCAGCAGCTGCCCCTGGCCCCTGGAGCAGCCGCCCCTGCAGCAGCCGCCCCTAGCCCCTGGAGCAGCCGCACCTGGCCCCTGGAGCAGCCGCCCCTGGAGCAGCCGCCCCTGGCCACTGGAGCACCCGCCACTGCAGGAGCCGCCCGTGGCCCGTGGAGCAGCCGCCCCTGGAGCAGCCGCCCCTGCAGCAGCCACCCCTGGCCCCTGGAGCAGCTGCCACTGCAGCAGCCGCCCCTCGCCCCTGGAGCAGCCGCCCCTTTAGCAGCCGCCCCTAGCCCCTGTAGCAGCCGCCCCTGCAGCAGCCGACCCTGCAGCTGCCCGGGACGCCGCTCCTGGACCCTGTGCAGGCGTGGGGGGAGGGTATGGGGGTGGCGGGTGTGGGGGTGATGAGTGTGGGTGCTACCCTTCCCCTCCTCCTCCTCCTTCGTCTCCCACTGCTGCAGCTGCCGCTGAAGGGGGGTGGATGTGTGGGAGCCGAGGGGAGTGGAGCTAAGGGGGTGTCGTGGGAGTGGAGACAGGAGTGCAGCAAGGGGGTGTGTGAGAAGGGGGTGTGGGACTGTTAGGGGAGGTAGAGCGGAGGTCGCCGTCGTGTCGTCAGCAGCGCCAGTAGTCCGGAGCCCTCGTGCTCTCGGTAGCCCAGCGAGCCTGCTTCGCCAGTCGCCTGTGGGTCCGTTGCTCCTGCCGCTCGTCGTAGCCGCGGAGCCAGATACTCCCGTAGTCCGGTGCCCTCGTGCGCTCGGTAGCCACTGTGCGCGCCGCTCCTGTTGCCCGTGTGACTGCGGCTTCACCTGTCGCCTCCTATCTCCACTCCTCTCACAGTCCCTCCTCCTCCTCCTCACTTCGCCTCTTCTTCTGATGCGCCCTGCAGGGTGTACCACTTCAGGGGGTGTTCTGTACATGGTTCTCACTACAATCAATTAGGGGGTGTGTTGAACTATATTTATATATGTTCTTTTTAATAGTCTGCAGTGTAGAGTGTAGCACATCCCAATTTGCTGTAGGTTGTGCACCATGCTTCTCCTTGCTATATTTTGTACTCATCTTTCTTAGTGAAGCCACTTCCTCCTGCTTCAACTCTCTCGACACCTCCTTCAACCCTAAAACCTGAGTTCTTAACCACTAAAGCTATGGCTCCTAAGCCTAGCTGTCCTTAGTCATTCTGGCAACCTATTGGCTCACCAGGTACGATTTCGTCGCTTTCATCCGCCCGAAAGAGGGTGATCAGCGACTCCAGCCACTCCTGAGACTTCGCGAGGTGTTCGTGCTTGTCGTGCGGCCAGCTATCGGGAGTGAACATGCGCACACCCGACAGCTTGTCAAGGACCCCCAACCAATCGAGAAGGTTAGCCACGATGATCTTCGCGAACTCAATGCAGATGTCCAGGCATAGTCGTGGTGCCTGGGGCCAGGATAGTCGTCCAGCCGATCTTCATGCATCGTTGAAGGTGGTCAGTTGGCCATCTGAGTCCTACGCCCTCGATGCAGACGTCTTGCGTGCCATCAGGGCCATGCTTCTCCAGCCATGGTGAAAGCTTGGGGCTGAGTGTCAAACTTATATGCTATAGTCTGTGTAGGCTGTAGTGGGGTAGACTAAATGGGGTACAACATTTCTAGGTTTTCCTACTTGTACCCACCTGCTTGCTAGTTCATTCATTCCTCATTCTTTAACATGGTATAGAGCAGGTTCCCTAGTGGGAACGCTTCCTTGGGCCCACCACTGAAAAAAAAAATTCTGACCGGAGCGCCAGTCGCTTCTACCCGAGACGCGCCTTGTGGGCCGCCCTTCCGTCGAGGTCCCTTAGAGGCCCCTCCCACGGCCCCCCGTGCCGCCCCTCGCGGCCCCTAGCGGCACCGTCGCCGCCCCTACGCGGCCCCGTAGCCGCCCCTAGCGGCCCCGTCGCCGCCCCTATGCGGGCCCGTCGCCGCCCCTAGCGGCCCCGTCGCCGCCCTTAGCGGCCCCGTCGCCGCCTCTCCACCTACGCGGCCCCGTCGCCGCCCCTAAGCGGCCGCGTCGCCGCCCCTACGCGGCCCCGTCGCCGCCACTAGCGGCCCCGCCGCCGCCTCCCTACCTACGCGGCCCCGTCGCCGCCCCTACACGGCCCCATCGCCGCCCCTAGCGGCCCCGTCGCCGCCCCTAGCGGCCTCATTGCCGCCTCCCTACCAACGCGGCCCTGTCGCCGCCCCTACGCGGCCCTGTCGCTGCCCCTAAGCGGCCCCGTCGCCGCCCCTAGCGGCCCCATCACCGCCCTCAGCGGCCCCGGCGCCGCCTCCCTACCTACGCAGCCCCCTCGCCGCCCCTAGCGGCCCCGTCGCCGCTCCCCTCCCTACGCGGCCTCGTCGCCGCCCCTAGGGGCCCCTTCAGCCGCCGAGCCGCCCAGCAGTTGAGCCGCCCAACAGCCGAGCCACCGAGCCGCCCAGCAGCCGAGCCGCCCAGCCACCGAGCCGCCCGACAGACGAGCCGCCCAGCAACCGAGCCGCCGAGCGGCCGAGCCACCCAGCAACCGACACGCCGAGCCGCCCAGCAGCCGAGCCGCCGAGCCGCCCAGCCGCCGAGCCGCCAAGCCGCCCAGAAGCCGAGCCGCCGAGCCGCCCTGCCGTCGAGCCCCTACTGCCCCTACCGGCGCGCCCCGACCCTACTTACTCGGACTGGTGAGATCACTCCCTCCTAGGCCACTGCAGGTCATGGCTACCCCCAGTGTCCTTACCTTTGATGCTGAGGGTCGTGCTGTTGACTTTGAGGTCTGGGTCGATGACCTCCAGCTGTTCCTACAGTGCAATAGGGCAGACGGACTCTCTCTGTTCGATCTCACCTCTGGTGTCTCTCCTGCCCCGCCTGCTACTACTGACAGCACTGTTCGCTCATAGTGGGCCACACGCGATGCTGCTGCCCGCCTTGCTGTGCGTCACCACTTACCGACCACTGCGCGTGCGCACTTAAGCCAGTACAAGAGTGCTAAGACCTTGTACGAAGCTGTAGTTGCACGCTACTCCTCCCCTGCCACTACTCCGCTTAGCCGCCTCATGCTGCCGTACCTGTTTCCTGACCTTGCTGCCTTTCCCACAGTCGCTGACCTCATTACGCACCTTCGCACTAGTGACACTCGCTACCGCGCTGCGCTTCCTGCTGAGTTCTGTACCAAGAACCCCCCCCCCCCCCCCCATGTACATCACCCTCTACTACATAGTCACCCGGCTCCCTGACTCCCTTCGCTTAGTCAGTGATCACTTCCTCTCAGTTTGCCCCACCACACTCACCGTTGACCTCCTCGAGGAGTGCCTCCTAGCAGCAGAGAAGAGCATAGTTGCTGTAGGAGCCTCTCGTGGTGACCCTCGCACCCCCGTCTTTGAGGGGTGTTCCCCCTCCCCCCTCTTGCCCTCTGTTGCTTCTGCTGCTGCGGCCGATCTCGTTAGTTTCGAGTCGGTCGGCGCTGCGTCTGCCCCTAGCGGGAGACGCCGCACCGGCAAGGGCAAGGGGGGCAAGAGCGCTGGAGGGGCTGGCGGGGGCGGTAGAGGTGGTGGTGGAGGCAGTGGAGGTGGTGGGGGTGGTGGTGGGAGTGGTGGCGGGGGTGGAGGTGTCGGTGGCAGCAGTGGAGGCGGTGGAGGCGGCGGTGGTGGCGGAGGGAGCGGAGGCGGCGGAGGTGGCGGAGGCGGCGGAGGCGGCGGAGGCGGCGGAGGTGGCGGAGGCGGCGGTGGCGGCGGTGGAGCTGGTCGCAGCTCTGCACAGAGGAGTGGCTCCGGTGGTGGTCCGCGCCAGCAGTAGCAGCGCAGTCGTGAGACCCTGTCCCCTCAGCAGCTCCGTGAGTGGTACGCTGCGCGTCAGAGCGGTGGGGGTACTGGTCCCTGCACCTACGTCCTCTGTACCGGCGACCGCGCTGGTGAGCAGTGCGGGGGCCCGCACTCCACCCAGCGCTACTTCGGCCGCCTGACGGACGCGTGGCATCACCAGTTCCCTGAGGCCTCTGAGATCCCTCGCTGGGACGTTCTGTCTAGGGCGGGGGTTGCTATCTTTGATGTGGATTATGATGCTATTCTTGCTGCCATGTATGTTGTGTCTACTAGTGATGAGGGTGACTCCTACCTGTTTGTTCCGCCTGACCCGGGCATTGAGGCTGCTGCTCTAGGTGCTGGTGAGGCTGCTGCTCTAGGTGCTAGTGCGTCTGCTGCCCCAGGTGCTGATGAGTCTGCTCTCTCAGGTACTACGTCGGCTCAGGCCTTACACACCTTCACCCTTGACTCGGGTGCTTCCCGCTCCTTCTTTTGAGACCGCACCACGCTTACGCCGCTTAGTCGGCCGGTTGCAGTCTCCCTGGCGGACCCCTCTGGGGGTCCTGTCCTTGCTCGCTTCTCCACTGTCTTACCGTGCCCGGCAGCCCCCTCTGGCACCCTGTCAGGTCTCTACCTCCCCTCGTTCTCTACGAACTTGGTTTGTGGAGCTGATCTACAGGATAGGGGGGTTGACCACTGCACGTGTGCTCGGACAGGCCGACACTTGGCCACGTTCACCCGTCGGCCGGGGTCAAGCCTGTACACACTTAGTACTGAGTCTCCTCCGGTTGCTGAGTCTGGTCAGGTAGCTGCGTCGAGTTAGGAGTTTGTTGAAGCGTCCAGGTCTGGTCCTGAGTCTGCTCCATGCTCGTTTCGTCTCCTGTCCCACCAGACTCTCCTTTGGCACCACCCCCTTGGTCACCCCTCCCTGCCTCGTCTCCGAGGCATGGCCTCCCGTGTCCTTGTCTCTGGTCTCCCCCGGTCTCTCCCTCCCCTACCTCCGGGGCCTGCCCCTACCTGCGTCCCCTGCGTCGAGGGGCGACAGCGCGCCGCCCCTCACTCTTCCGAGTTTCCTCCGACAGAGGCTCCGCTGCAGACTCTTCACATGGACGTGTGGGGCCTAGCCCGCGTCCGTGGACAGGGGCACGAGCGTTACTTCCTGTTGGTGGTTGACGACTACTCGCGTTACACCACAGTCTTCCCCTTGCGCAGCAAGGGTGACGTCACTGAGGTGTTGATCGACTGGATCCGCGCAGCTCGTCTCCAGCTCAGAGAGAGTTTCGGCTCCGACTTTCCTGTTCTGCGTCTGCACTCTGACAGAGGCGGGGAGTTTTCCTCTGCCCGTCTGGGAGCCTTCTGTCGTGCACAAGGCATCCGTTAGACCTTCACGCTTCCGGCCTCTCCACAGCAAAATGGGATTGCTGAGCGCCGCATTGGCATGGTCATGGACGTCGCTCGTACGTCCATGATCCATGCGGGTGCCCCCCATTTTCTGTGGCTGTTTGCGGTTCAGTACGCAGCGCATCAGCTCAACCTTCAGCCCCGGGTCTCCTTGCCAGAGACCTCCCCCACCTTGCGGAGGACGGGGAAGGTTGGCGATGCGTCTGCGTTTCGGGTCTGGGGATCTCGGGCGTTTGTCCGCGACTTGTCTGCGGACAAGCTGTCCCCCCGTGCTGTTCCCTGCGTCTTTCTTGGCTTCCCCCCTGACGCGCTTAGGTGGTAGTTTTACCACCCCACCTCGCGCCGCGTTCTGTCCTCCCAGGACGTCACCTTTGACGAGTCGGTGCCTTACTACCGTCTCTTCCCCTACCGCACTGCGCCCCTCCCCCCGCCGCCGCTCTTCCTTGCGCCAGGTCCTCCCCCGGTAGATCCCCTCCCCCCTCAGGGTCCTGCCCCGTCACGTGTGTCCCAGGTAGACGCAATCGAGCCTGTCGAGGTAGCTCTTGACTCTGGTGCTGCTAGAGGTGCTGTGCCTGCGGGTGCCAGGTCTGAGGGTGCGGAGCCTGGGGGTGCTGAGTCTGGGGGTGTTGAGCCTGGGGGTGAGGAGTCTTGGGGTGCTGAGCCTGGGGGTGCTGAGCCTGGGAGTGCAGGAGCCTAGGGGTGCTGGGTCTGCTCGTGTGGCCTCTCGCGGTGCTTCGTCGAGGCGAGAGCCACTCTCTCCGCAGGAGTTGCGCGAGTGGTTTGCCCGGCGCTGGAGCCGTGCTACTGGAGCTGGAGGTACTACTGTTGCTGCTGGTCCCGGAGGTGCTCGTACTGGCGGTACTGGAGCTGCTGGGGCTAGGGGTGCTGCTGGAGGTACTGCTGGAGCTGCTGGCGATATTGGAGCTGCCGTTCCTGTTGGAGTTGGTGCTGCTGGAGCTGTTGGAGCTATTAGAGCTGGAGCTGCTAGGAGTGTCGGAGCTGGTGGTTCTGCTGGCGCAGGTGGTTCTGCTGGCGCTGGTGCGTCCAAGGGTGCTGGAGTTGGCGCTGTTGAAGTTGGAGGTGCTGCTGGCGCTGGTGCTGCCTCTGGGGGTGCTGGTGCTGTCCCTGCTGGTTCTGGAGGCGCTGCGCGGCCGAGGCCGTACTTCGTTCCGCTCCTTGAGCAGGTTCTTGGTCTCCCACCCTCTACTGGTCCTGCTCCTCCCTTAGAGTGTCCTCAGCCTGTCCAGTCGTAGTCCCAGTTACAGCCCGCCTCCCCCCTGCCTGCTCCTTCTCCCTACACTGGTCCTACAGGAGGTCTTGCTGAGCGTCGTGAGCCTGCGCCTCGTCCTGCGTCGCCTGTACGTGCCGCTCGCACTAGTCGTCGTGCTCCGCGTCAGCGTCCTCCTGCGGTCCCAGGCACACACCAGATGGCACTGCGTCCATCCACTGCTCCTCTGCGTGTCCTGTTGCCGTCTCCTCCAGAGTTCTCTCTTCCTGTTCTTGCTGACCCGGAGTCTGACTCTCTTCGTGTTGCCAGTCCTACTATCACGCGTCTCCTGGCTACTATTGTTACAGACCCTTCCTTCGAGTCCACTGCTGCGTCTGCCTTAGTTGCTGAGCTTGTCGACTTTGCTGCTCGCTGTCGTCTAGACTATGCTACTAGTCTCGTTGCTGAGTCTGCGTCTGTCTCTCCTCCGTCCGTCGGGGGTGAGTGTGCTCTTAGCACGGACGTCCTTGAGGACAGGCAGGAGGAGTTCCAGTGTTTTGCTGCTGCTTTGCCTCATCTCGTGTCCACGCTGATTGCCCCTGAGGGAGACCTGGATGCACCAGACATCCCGACTCCTCGATCGTACGCTGAGGCGATCGAGGGTCCCTACTCCTCTCAGTGGCAGTCAGCCATGGACGCAGAGATGGCATCCTGGAAGTCCACAGGCACCTACTTCGACGAGGTTCCCCCACCTGGGGCAAACATCGTCAGTGGCATGTGGATCTTCAGGGTGAAGCGGCCGCCGGGTTCTCTGCCTGTCTTCAAGGCGCGTTTACGTGGCTCGAGGCTTCAGTCAGCGGCAGGGGGATGACTACTTTCAGACCTTCTCTCCCACCCCGAAGATGACCACTCTTCGGGTGCTACTGCACATAGCCGCTCAGCGCGACTACGAGCTCCACTCTCTTGACTTCAGCACAGCTTTCCTGCAGGGCAGACTGCACGAGGAGATCTGGCTGCGCCGCCCCCCTGGCTTCACTGGGTCGTTTCCTCCTAGTACCCAGTGGAGCCTCCGGCGGCCAGTCTACGGTCTCCGCCAGGCGCCCCGTGAGTGGCACGACACACTGAGGACTACACTTGCGGCTCTTGGGTTTGCTCCTTCTACAGCCGACCCATCGCTGTTTCTACGCACCGACACCTCTTTGCCGCCGTTCTACATCCTCGTGTATGTCGATGACTTGGTCTTTGCCACTGCTGACACTGCTGGACTCGCCCACGTGAAGTTCGAGCTGCACAAGAGACATACGTGCACAGACCTGGGTGAACTGCGCAGCTACCTTGGCTTGCAGATCACCCGGGACAGAGCACAGCGCACCATTACCCTGACTCAGTCACACATGGTGCAGCAGGTCCTTCAGCGCTTCGGCTTCACGTACTCCTCGCCTCAGGCCACTCCTCTGTCTACTCGCCACTCGCTCTCAGCTCTGCCTTCGGATGAGTCCGTAGAGCCGAGTGGCCCGTACCCAGAGCTTGTTGGCTGCCTCATGTACCTGATGACCTGCACACGACCTGACCTTGCATACCCTCTTAGCATCTTGGCACGCTATGTTGCTCCTGGGAGACACCGACCAGAGCACATGGCTGCAGCGAAGAGGGTGTTGCGCTACTTGTGCAGTACGTCGGGCATGGGGCTAGTGCTTGGAGGGCGACGTCGAGTGGTCCTCACAGGTCACACAGACGCTTCTTGGGCTGACGACCAGGCTACACAGCAGTCGTCACAGGGTTACACCTTCAGTCTTGGCTCTGGCTCTGTTTCGTGGCGGTCTACCCGCTCGTCTTCTTTTCTCGGCTCCAGCTGTGAGGCTGAGATCTACGCGGGGGCCATGGCTGCACAGGAGCTATGCTGGCTCACCTATCTGCTGACTGACCTAGGAGAGCCGCCTCGTTCTCCTCCAGTGCTGTACGTAGACAACAAGGCCATGCTGGCCTTGTGTCGGGAGCACAGAGTGGAGCACTGAACGAAGCACATTGCTCTCCGCTACTTCCTTGCTCGTGGGCTGCAGCAGCGTGGTCAGCTGCGCCTTGCTTACGTAGCCTCTGAGGCCAACACTGCTGATATCTTTACCAAGGCACTTCCGCGTGGTGATCATCAGCGCTTCTGTACGATGCTAGGTCTTGTGCCTACTTGGCCTCACTTGCTCACTTCTTGACCTTGCTTGTACTCTGATCTTTCTATACCTGCACTTGCCTGTTTACCTTTATATATGATCTTGCATGTGAACTGGCCTTTTGGCCTTGCTCTTGTGCTCGGATTGTGTGGTGACGTTGTGATCCACCCTGAGCTTGCTTTGCTTTGCCTGACTGGTCTTGTGACCTCTTGTTCTCCCCCACTTTGCCTATGGGGGTGTGTAAAACTTATATGCTATAGTCTGTGTAGGCTGTAGTGGGGTAGACTATATGGGGTACAACATTTCTAGGTTTTCCTACTTGTACCCACATGCTTGCTAGTTCATTCATACCTCATTCTTTAACACTGAGACCGCCACCGAACTCGTCCCCGCAGTCGACGTATCGGGCCTCGAGATGGTCTTTTGTCCGTCTGATCTGCACATGAATAGCAGATAGATGCAGCTGGGGGTGGTACAAAGCACATGCAGAGTGGAAAAGGAAGTAAGTATACTATGTATACAGTCCAAACATGGATACAAGAATTGTACATAGCCAGAGCATGGAATGAGCACCACAAATGTACCTGTCGTCGCTGAAACGTCCTGCTCAAGACGTTCATCTGGTCAAGGACGTTGCACAGGAAGAAAAGGAGGAAATGAAACATGTACGAGGTCACCACCTTGTACAACGTCGGATTCCACTCCTTGAGCATGGTGATGACTGCGGGCAGAACCGCCACAAACCTGGCGATGGCATCACCACGGAATAACCATCTGACGTTGTGAATGCCCTGCAGCTCAAGGAATGTCTCGGTGAAAACCTCTTGGAGGTCCTTGAAGCGCTGGTGCCATGGCCCAGATCTGCCCAGGTGCTCGGCAATAGCACGGACGGTGCTATCGATCATGTTGAACACGGGCAGGCTCTCTGCTGCATCCTTTGCAGTAAGTGCCTCGCCGCAAACACAAGCAAGCGGTGGGCAATGCAGTGACATGATTAAAACACAGAAGACATGTATACGTGACAACGGAGGAAGATGTGACAACCACTGCTGATACAAGCAATAAAAGCAAAGTGACAACCATGGCAACATACGAGAAACACATACCGGTGGGCAATGTAGTGACAGGACACGAGGTGGGAAACGCGCAGACGGAGCCATGCCACCAAGCCCGACTGCCGACCCATCATCACGGAAGCCCTGTCCGTGCTGATGCCCGCGATTCACCGAAGATCCACGCCGCAGGCTTGCAAGTGGGAGACCAGCATCTGCAACAAGGAAGCAGCATCTGCCTTGTCGACCGTCAACAACGCCATGAATTTCATGACGACGCGAGAGTCGCGGATGAAGGTTGCAAACAGGATCATGTGCTTGCCTCTGCAGCGGTCGGTGCTCTCGTCACAAGAGATGCCGATGTACGGGCTGGCGATTATGATGTCAAGCTGTGTTGTCTGCAGCCAGGTTGCTGTAGACTGTGTCAGCTCGCCAAAGCCATACCTGACATAGAACATTGAAGCAGACAGTGAAGAGAAGCATACGGTAAACAAAAGCATACGGTAAACAGAAGCATACGGTAAACAGAAGCAAACATTGAATGGATGCAAACACTGAACTGTAGCAAATATTTAACAGAAGTGAACATATGAGAAGATGGAGGGAACTTACGATGTGTAGTAGGAACCATATCCCCTTTTCAAAAAGCCGGCAACGCCCGTCTCGGATAGGTAACGAACCAGGTTCACCCATGTCTCCATGGGTGCAGCTTGCCTGCTGACGAAGAGAAGGGAATCGAGCATTGCGATGACCCGCTTCTTCTCGCCGTCGTGTGCCAGCGGATGCTCGTCAATCCGCGGTTGCCTTGTAGCTCCCATGAGAGCATCTTGCCTCGTGATGGCGAGCTTGTGCTTGTTGGTGGTGGCATGTCGAGTGAAGGCTTGCTTCTGCACGTCGACAGCTCCAGGTCCTCGTCTACCGCACTTGCCACCATCTCCTGCATGGTCCATGCACACTGAACATTTAAATGTAGGCAGACCAGCGGTGTTTTTTGTTATTTGTAACCAGGAGAAGGTTCCTTGCCAACGGGTTTTGAGCCGCTCAAGCGCAATAGAGTAAAGCTCCTCGTTGCTTTCGGACAACGCATTTGAGGCAGCAGCTTCGGGCTCGGGCTGAACGTCAGCAGGGCTCGGTCTCTCGTCGGCAGGTTCAGATGGTTGACAGTTGAAGCTGGTCTTGGTTTGTTTGTAGTGTGAAATTGGACACGCCGATGGGGAACATGATGGTGGAAACGTCATGCGAAAAGGTGCTGCTAGAACAATTGGGATACAAGCTGTGCCTGCGCCGGGTTGTGCCGACGGTGGAGCTGTGTGAAACGCTGGGCTGGCGATGGGGTGAGTTGACGGTGTAGTGTTCGAGATGCCGGTCCCACTTGCGGAAGTGGGGACGACGAGATCGTTATCGATGCTGGCCCGGCAGCGTCGCGATTCTACGGTGGAGAAGGCACTGCCTCCGTGCATGCCATGACCGTGTCAGTTATCGCTTCAGGAGAGCCTGTTGTGACGGTGGGACAAGGTGTCGCCGAGTTGACATCAGATTTGTCACGCGACTGACTGCCTGCAGCACGAGTAAGAGAGCAAAAAAGGAGATATAACCTAGTACGAGCTATTTCAATGTAGATATCGTCGGGGTCGTCATCGCCTACGATCCCTTCGACAAATCTAGCCATGGCGGGAGGGGCGAGGCAAAGGAAAACTATAGCTCTAATGGGCAAGTCTGCCGAGTAACAAACAACGCTCAGCTGCTGACACCCTAGCAAGAAAGTTGTTGGAGGAGACGATGTGGAAGATGCAAAGGAAGACGAACCTGGTTGTGGTTCCTTCCTCGCATGCAGAAACGGATGGCCCAACTTGGGCCATCCAAGGTGCTCAAGTTGCCTTGTTTTTGGCACGTACCACAAGCGACACGGTATACAACAGTGATGCTGTTGATTGCTGCCAGCGCAGGGCACGTTAGTGGGTGGCCCATGTGAATCAAGAAACTGCCCAATCACCTTGTAGGCTACTAGATTTTCAAAACATCATGACAAATTGCTGTGCGACGCCAGTTTCAGCCAAGTACAGGGAACAATCGCTCCTATGATTGACGCTGACACCCGAAAAAAAATTCGCAAAATTTTGACCAATGAATAGATTCCACGCATTTTCAGCAACAAGACTCGGTTCGTTGGTGCTGAATTCGAACTAGTATTGGTACATGAAACTTGCCTGATTTTTCAGGCAAGGTACCAGAAAGTTGCCTGGAAAAACAGTCCTTACATCTAAATAAACATTTTCCAATCAGCCTTAGGCCCCAAAAAAAGCGTGAAAAAAGGTTTTTCAAGGGCAAATCATCGTTTTTTTCCTGACTTCTGAGGGCTTGTTCAAAAGGCTTCACGAGTCACCTTTGTGGTATCAATCGTAGGTTTTCCGTACCATTGACGTGTCAGCATCAAGAACAGGAATGAATCAACTAGCAGCAGGATGGGTACAAGTAGGAAACCCTAATTTGTGCTGTACCCCATATGGGTTACCCCACTACAGCCTACACAACAAGCAGCACATACAGTTTGATGCACCCCCATAGGCAAAGTGGGGGATAACAAGAGGTCACAAGACCATTCAAGAAAGGCTAAGTAAGCTCAAGGTGGATCACGAAGTCACCACACATTCTGAGCACAATCAAATGGCCACAAGGCCAGTTCACATGCAGAGTTATATATAAAGGAGAACAAATAGTACAGTGATCACAACCTAGCAGGTATAAGCATGCAGGTAAAAGTATATTAATCACAGTACAAGCAAATTCAAGAAGTGAGCAAGTGAGATCAGGTAGGCACAAGACCTAGAACAGTACAGAAATGCTGATGATCACAAGGCTGAAGTGCCTTGGTGAAGACATCAGCACTGTTGGCCCGAGAGGCCACGTAAGCAAGACAAAGCTGACCACACTGCTGCAACTCTCGAGCAAAGAAGTAACGCAGAGCGATATGCTTCATCATGTGCTCCAGTCTGTGCTCCAAACACAAGGCAATCATGGCCTTGTTGTCGATGTACAGAACTAGAGGAGAACCAGGCACCTCTCCCAGGTCGGTCAATAGGTAGGTGAGCCAACGTAACTCCTCTGCAGCCATGGCCTCTTCGTAGATCTCAGCCTCACAGCTGGAGCTGAGAACAGAAAGCGGGTAGACTGCCACGAAACAGAGCTGGAACCAAGGCTAAAGTTGTAACCCTGTGACGACCGCTGAGTAGCCAAGTCGTCAACCCAAGAAGCGTCAGCGTGATTAGTGAGGACAACTCAACTCCGTCCTCCAAGCACGAGCCCCATGCCCGACGTACTGCACAAGTTGCGCATCACCCTCTTAGCGGCCTTCTAGTGCTCTGGTCGGTGTCTCCCGGGCGCAACGTAGCGTGCCAGGATGCTAAGAGGGTAAGCAAGGTCAGGTCGGGTGCAGGTCATCAGGTACATGAGGCAGCCAACAAGCTCTAGATACGGGCCGCTCAGCTCTACGGACTCATTTGAAGGCAGAGCTGAGAGCGACTGACCAGTAGGCAGAGGAGTGGCCTGTGGCGAGGAGTACTGGAAGTCGAAGCGCTGAAGGAGCTGCTGCATGATGTGTGACTGAGTAAAGGTAATGGTGCGGCGTGCTCTGTCCCGGGTGATCTGCAAGCCAAGATAGCTGTGCAGCTCACCTAGGTCTGTGAACGTGTGTTTCTTGTACAACTCCAACTTCAGTAGAGTCAGTGCCTTAGTGTCAGCAGTGGCAAAAACCAAGTCTTCAACGTACACGAGGATGTAGAATGGCGGCAGCGAAGTGTCGGTGCGTAGAAACAGCGACGGGTCAGCAGTAGAGGGAGCAAAGCCAAGAGCCGCAAGGGTCGTCCTCCGTGTGTCATGCCACTCGCGAGGCGCCTGGCAGAGACTATAGACTGGCCGCTGGAGGCTCTACTGGGAACCAGGAGGGAACGACATAGTAAAGCCAGATGGGCGGCACAGCCAGATCTCCTCGTGCAGGCTGCTCTATAGGAAAGCAGTGCTGAAGTCAAAAGAGTGAAGCTCGTATTCACGCTGAGCCGCGACGTGCAGCAGCACCCGAAAAGTGGTCATCTTCAGGGTAGGGGAGAAGGTCTGGAAGAAGTCAACTCTCTATCGCTGACTGAAGCCTCGTGCAATGTAACGCACCTTGAAGACAGGCGGAGAACCCGGCGGCCGCTTCACCCTGAAAATCCACATGCCACTGACGATGTTCGCCCCAGGTGGGGGAACCTCGTCGACGTAAGTGCCTGTGGACTTCCAGGATGCCATCTTTGTGTCCATGGCTGACTGCCACTGGGAGGAGTAGGGACCCTCTATCGCCTCTGCGTAAGAGCGCGGGGTCGGGATGTCTGGTGCATCCGGGTCTCCCTCAGGTGCAATCAGCATGGACACGAGATGTGGTATAGCAGCTGCAAAGCACTCAAAGTCCTCCTGCCTGTCCTCAAGGACATCCGTACCAGGAGCACACTCACCCCCGACGGACGGAGGACTGACAGAATCAAACTCAGCAACAAGACTAGCGACGTAGTCGAGACGACAGCGAGCAGTAAAGTCGACAAGCTCAGCAACTAAGGCAGACGCAGCAGTGGACTCAAAGGAAGGGTCAGTGAGAAGAGTGGCCAGTAGATGCGTGACAATAGGACTAGCAGCACGAAGGGAGTCAGACTCCGGGTCCGGACCGTCAGCAAGGGAGGACGCAGGAGGAGACGGCAGAGGGACACGTAGTGGAACAGAGGAAGGACGAAGTGCCATCTGGTGCATGCCGGGGACAGGAGGAGGATGCGGACGCGGAACACGACAACCAGTAAGACCTCCGGGATACTCAGTGTATGGAGAAGGAGCAGGCAGCGGAGAGGCTGGCAGTAGCTGTGACTGGGACTGGTCAAGCGGTGGACACGGGAAGGGAGGAGAAAGGTCAGCAGAAGGCGGGAGACCAAGAACCTACTGAAGCAGTGGAACGAAGTACGGTGGCGGTCGCACAGCACCTCCAGCACCTGCACCGACAGCACCTGTACCTCCACCAGCTCCAGCTCCAGCAGCAACTCCAGCTCCAGCTCCAGAAGCACCTCCAGCTCTAGCAGCTCCAGTACCTCCGGCAGCTCTAGCTCCAGCACCTCTCGTAGCTCCAGCTCCAGCAGCACCTCCAGCTCCAGTAGCTCCAGCACCTCCAGCAGCTCCAGCTCCAGCAGCACCAGCACCTCCAGCAGCTCCAGTAGTACCTCCAGCCCCAGCAGCTCCAGTACCCCCAGTACGAGCACCTCCAGGACTAGTGGCTCCAGCACCTCCAATAGCTCCAGCTCCAGCAGCACCACTCCGGAGGCTCCAGCGGCGAGCAAACCACTCGCGCAGCTGCAGTGGAGAGAGAGACTCCGGCCACGACAAGACACCTGAAGGGCCTCCACGCTCAGCACACTTGGGCTCAGCACCCCCAGGCTCAGCACCTCCAGGCTCCGCACGCTCAGGCTCAGCACCCCCAGGCTCTGCACCCGCAGGCTCAGCACCCCCAGGCTCCGCACCCTCAGACTTAGCACCCCCAGGCTTAGCACCCCCACGCCCCGCACCCGCAGGCTCAGCACCCCCAGACGCACCACCTCTAGCAACACCAGACTCGACAGCTACCTCCTTTGGCACCACCGTCTTGGTCACCCCTCCTTGCCGTGATTGTGTAGCATGCACTCTCATCTCTTTGTCACTAGCCTCCCCAGGTCCCTGCCCGCGCTCCCGCGCTTGCTTGCACCGCCGTGCCTTCCCTGCGTCGAGGGACGGCATCGCGCCGCTCCTCAGTCCTCGTTTCCGTCGACCACTGCTCCTCTGCAGACTCTCCACATGAACGTGTGGGGCCCAGCCCGCGCCCGTGGACAGGACTAGGAGCGCTACTTTTTGTTGGTTGTTGACGACTACACGCGCTACACCACGGTCTTCCTCTTGCGGAGCAAGGCGGATGTCCGAGGTGTTTTGATCGACTGGATCATTGCTGTTCGTTGCCAGCTGAGTGCTCGGTTTGAGCAGGACCTCCAGGTCCTGCGACTGCACTCTGACAAAGGCGGTGAGTTTTCCTCCAACTTCCTTCGGGACTTTTGTTGTGCGAAGGGCATCCGCCAGACGTTCCCGCTTCTAGCCTCTCCACAGCAAAATGAGATTGCCGAGCGCCGCATTGGTTTAGTCGTGGATGTTGCTCGCACCTCTATGATCCATGCGGTTGCTCCCCATTTTCTGTAGCCGTTTTTGGTCCGATACGCCGTGCATCAGCTCAACCTCTGGCCTCATGTCTCTGTGCCAGAGACCTCGCCTACACTGCATTGGACGGGGGAGATTGGCGATGCGTCGGCATTTCGGGTCTGGGGCGCGCTCTCACTTGTTTCGGATACCACCGCGAGCAAGCTCTCTCCTCACACTCACCGCTGCGTCTTCCTTGGCTTCCCCACCGACGCCCCACCCTGGCAGTTTTACCACCCTGTCTCGCGCCGGGTCCTGTCTTCACAGGACGTCACCTTTGACGAGTCGGTCTGCTTCTACCGTCTCCACTTGCACACGTCTTCCCCGCTCTCCCTACCGCCCCTCTTCCTAGTCCAAGGTCCTCCTCCGGTAGACCCCCTCCCCCCGCATGGTCATGCTCCCTCAGGTGTGTCTCAGGTTGACTCACCCCTCTTGGTTGAGCCTTTAGAGGTCTCCTCCGACACCTCTGGCCTAGCTGAGGGGCGTGACCCCGCGGCTGACGACACGGCGACGACTCGCCGCTCCCCGCGCTTGGAGACCCCTCCTGGTTTTCCGCCTCAGCCGTCTTCGCCGCCTCCGCAGCATGTCGCTGTGGGCTCTGTTGGTTCTGGGGGTGCTGAATCTGAAGGTGCTGGTTCCGGGGGTGCTAGAGGTACTGGAGCTAGAGGTGCCGCTGGTTTTGGGGGTGCTAGAGTTGCTGGTGCTGTAGGTACTGGAGCTGCTAGTGCTGGAGGTGCTGGAGCTGTTGGTACTGGAGGTGCTAGAGCTGGAGTTTCTGGAGGTGTCTGTGATGTAAGTTCTAGATGTCACTTGTGGAATGGTGTATGCTAGAAATCTGCAATATAATTTGTTTTTATCATTGGAGAAAGTAGCACCTGTGAAATCTGAAGGGTCAATTACAGCAACCCTGCTCCCATGCTTGATGCATGCAGCAACACATTGTCGGAAACAATCGAACTTAAGCGCCTCTGTCGTGTCGAAACACTAAGGCACAAATGAAGCGAAGCATATCGAAGCACTGGCGAGTCAACCCTCGGAGGTTGAAAGTAACTGTTGGAGGTTATGCGAAAGTCAAAGGTCAGCGACCTTTGACCTGACAAGTACAGCGCGACAGCAAGGACACACAACTGACTCGCTACAGAGCAGTTGCCCGAGTCGTCACTGTATCGAACCGCAACAGCAACAGTAAAGTAGTTACAACCGTATCTCTTCATATTCCTTGTACTCTTATATAATCTTGTATCTCCTTGTTTTAATCAACTTACTTTGCCCTCACATACTAGCGCAAGGTGGTTCACAACTCTCCATTAAAACGCTTCCGCTATTACATTAGTCCTACCCAGAGTTCACCCCTAAAAAGATCCTAAGGGCTTATCTCAGCCCAACATGGTATGAGAGCAGTCAGGGAGAATTCAACCTCTATTAAGATACCGACAACATCAACAGGCATGGCTACACAAAAGGAAAGGAGCTCCTCCAACGGCTCCCAGGGCACTACACCTACTCCACCTCTTGCCTCTGGCCTACAGACAGAGGATGGTACGGTAACAAGACCCAGGGCAACATCCACCGAGACTCCTGCGAATCAACCTTCAGACTTCGACCAGAGCATGATGGAGAAATTCTTCTCCTTCATGTCCTTCTACGAGCAACACCAGCAATCTGCACCTGCGCAGTCACACAATAGCAACAACAACGGAGCAACTCCCATGAGTCTCGACGGCTCATCATACGCACGAGGAAATCAACAGCAGCAGCCTACCTTTGCTCCGTACGAGCGCGGGTCCATCAGCTTTATGCCACACCCGCAGCTTTCACCTGGACAAGAAAAGTCACTAGACGCATTACAAGTTCAGTCGCAATTCGCGCACGTTCTGAGGATGCAGACGTCAAGACCTTTCGATGGAAAGGATTTCTTCACCTGGTCGTTTGAATTCGAGTTAATGATGGAAGGCGCGCAGATACTTGGCTTCTTCGACGGGTCCCTGCCATACCCAACGAACGGCATGCAGTATGAGCAGCAGCAGTACACCTATCAGTCGATGATGGCGTACACGATTCTACTGAGGAACATCACCCCAACCCAACAGTAGAATATACGGTCTTACTGGGGTTACGGCAACTCCGCGGAGCTCGCATACAACCACTTGAAGAGCCTGTATCTAGCAACAGACAGCGTAAATCAAAGTCGGTTAATGGCGCAACTGACAACGGTCGAAATGAAACCAGGCGAGAAATGAATGACGTATATCAGCCGATATCGCGAGTTGCGCGACAAGCTTCTTCGATGCGGAGGGTCGATTTCTGAAGATGCCTTCGTGATAGCTATCATTGGAGGCCTCGGTCCTCAATGGCGCGCCACAAATGCCATTCTCCGAGCCCACGGAAGAATCTCCGAAGCAGCACTCTGCGCCGAAATCCATGCCGAGCAGCAAGACATGGACCTGCAAGAAGAACGACACAAGAAGAAGACATCAGCACCGGAATTTGCATTCCACACTCAGCATCGCTACAACAACTACAAACAACAACAACAGAAGCCCGTACCTCCGTTCTGCCACATCTGCAAGACGTCAGGGCACCCGCGCACGCACTGCCCGAATCGACAACAGTCAACCCCTTCACAGCGGCAGCTTCGACCCTCAAGCAGTCAAGTCGCCTCAACACAAGCAAATCCCTCGACCCAGATTAAAGCCTCAACGACCTCAACAGGACAACCTGCACAAGGAGCAAGGAACATCGTCAGTTGCATGGCAAGACTGAGCGACTCTTGCATCACGGGATCACCACCGTACTACACACCGGAAGAACAACTCGACGACACCACACCTCACCGCGATTCACTCCAGCCGAATCCGACATACGCAGCCATCGTCCAAAGCGAGCCATCCAGAAAGGACATGTGGTTCTTGGACAGTTGCTGCGGACAACACATGTGTTCTTCAGGACGCTTCGTGCAACGAGAGTACCAACTCCAACGCGAAGTAGTCATCACCGTCGCCAACAACGAAAACCTGCGCACACGACGACAAGGAGTCGTTCAACTTCAGTCATGAGAAACAAACGTCATACTACAAATGTCCAAGGTCTTAATCGTAGAAGGCCTCGGCTACAACTTACTCAGCGTTAGCCAACTGATGGCTAAAGGTATCCACCTTGAAGCAGACAGCACCACTCAGGAGTTCAAGCTGTACCACGGGAAGGGCGGTCTTTACATCGGAAAGGCGATCCTGAAAAATAACGTCTTCGTTCTTGATTTTGTTCCAGATCTCGGCACAGCAGACAGCGGCGACATCGTCACCTTCACTTCCTGGACCCACCCTCCAGATCTTGATCCAGACTTCAGCCCCGGCGGCTTCTGGTATTCACACACCATCCCTGAGGCAGAAAGAACAAGGGCGTTAGCAACAATTCAAACAACATCGGCAGCACCAGAGGCAACAGCAGAGACAACATCGGCAGCAGCAGCGACAACATTGGCAGCAGAAGAAACAACATCGGCAGCAGCAGAAACAACATCGGCAGCAGCAGAGACATCAACGGCAGCAGCACGAACGTCAATGCCAGTCGCTGGTCCTTCAACGGCACCACTCCTCGTCAACGACACTCGCGCAACAACTACACCCAGCACCACGAGAAGTTCATCGAAGTGCCAACTTCACCGCCAGCTTCTATTCCAACTCCGATATGTATCGGCGCTCACCTGGACATCGCGCCACCGAAGGAACCTGGCACGCAAGAATGGGAAATCCAAGCAACACGGTGTTAAACAACACGATAAGGGCAGGCGTGCTCGATAAAGACTCTCTACTCCTAACTGACGGCAGAGAACTTCAACGAGCTCGAGGAACATGCTTCACCTATCCCGAAGCTGACTTACCGCATCAACCGTTCACGTCTCACCACAACCCAAGCACACCAGCTTACGCGCCACTCGAGAAGGTGTACAGCGACATCTTGTACAACTGCGAGCCTGGACAAAACGCATACAACTACACCATCACCTTCATCAACGCCGCCACACGATATGTCTGGCATCTAAACCTTCCGAGTAAAGACATGGCCTTCGAAGCCTTCGTCGCGTGGCTCCCAGTAGCAGAGCGAGAATCGGGCGTCAAACTGAAGAGCTTCCAGTCAGACGGGGGAGGAGAATACACCTCACAGAGGTTCAAGCAGTACTTGGCTGAAAGGGGAATCAAGCGGCTCATCTCCCTTCCCTACGCCCATCAACAGCAAGGTGTAGCAGAAAGGATGAACAGGACCCTCCAGAACACCATGCGCAAGCTGCTACATGGCATGCACCTGCCCAACCACCAGTGGCCCGAAGCAATGGACCACGCCGTCATGCTGCACAACTTGCTCTCGTCATCATCGCTCCCGAACAACGCATCACCGCACCTGCTGTGGACAGGAAAACTGGGCAGCACAAAAATGTTAAGGGTCTTCAGCTGCATGGTACAGTACCGGCCTCCATCTACACGAGCTGGCCGATTCTCCCAATGCGCACAGTAGGGGCTACACCTGGGAATCGAAAAGCATTACAACGCATGGAAAATTTTCGACGTCGAGACAAAAGAGACAGTGGCAGCACGTGATGTCATCTTCTACGAAAACCTCACCCTCCGGTATTACCTTGCCAACTTGTAAGAAGAAAACCCCGACCGCTCCGATGGTTTTCAAGGCACCCGAGCCTTCGCCTCGGCAGACGACGAAGCTGACTGGGACGAGCAGAACGTGGAAGGAGCCTTGGAAGAAGCCGAACCCCTCCCCTACTGCTCCGTGGACGTGCCAATGGACGACGAAAACCCACGCGAAAGCGTCAACGCCGAAGTCTATTACCATTTTGCTGACAACGGTTACGTTACATCTGCACAAGTCAACACCGACGAAGCAGAACGCGTAGGACCTAATTTCGCACCTGATCCAGAAGCGGGAGACGAAGCAGTTTATCCCGAGGACACTTCACTCCCCCGCTACACACAGAGTGGACTCCAAATCCTTGATCTCGTCACCGCAGTTCACGGCGCAGCCATTCCAAAAGAGCCTGCGACAGTTCAACAGGCTCTGGGGGGGGGAACAAAAGGAAAAATGGCGCAAAGCCATGGACAGGGAGCTAAAGGCACTTGAGGAACGCAACACCTGGAAGGTCGTCCCTATCGGCGTAGCACGAAACAAAACAGTACTCACCGGGAAGTGGGTCTTCCGTGTGAAGACAAAGGCGGAAGGCACCATCGACAAGTTTAAAGCTCGCTGGGTCGCACGCGACTTCGACCAAGAACACGGACGCGACTTCACCGAAACCTTCGCTCCGGTCAGTCAACACACTTCGCTCCGAATCCTCCTCGCGATCGCCACCATGAAGAAAAAGAAGCTGCGGCAAATCGACGTCGCAAACGCATTCCTCTACACACCTGTTGACGCAGAAATCTTCGTCGAATTACCGCATGGCTCCAACGGTGAGCCCAATCAAGTCTGACAGCTGCTGAAGTCGCTCTACGGCATCAAGCAAGTGTGAGAATTGAACGAGAATGAAATGACTAAGGGAAAGTTGGGTACAAGTACAAACCCTAGAAAGCTGTACCCCATATGTGCTACCCCACTATCGCCTACAGTAGCTATGTCATATAAATCTGACACACCCCCATAGGCCAAGTGGGGGAGAACAATGGGTCACAAGACCAGTCAAGCAAAGCAAAGCAAGCTCAGGGTGGATCACAACGTCACCACACATTCCGAGCACAAGTTCAAGGCCACAAGGCCAGTTGACATGCAGGATTAAATATATATTTAAGGCTAGACAAGCAAGAGCAGGTGTATATATATATGCAACAGTACAAACAAGGTCATGGGGTGAGCAAGTGAGGCAAGGTAAGCACAAGACCCAGCTGAGTACAGAAGCGCTGATGATCACAAGGCGCAAGTGCCTTGGTGAAGATATCAGCAGTGTTGGCCTCAGAGGCCACGTACGCAAGGCGCAGCTGACCACGCTGCTGTAGCTCACGAGCAAGGAAGTAGCGGAGAGCAATGTGCTTCGTTCTGTGCTCCAGTCTCTGCTCTCGACACAAGGCCAGCATGGCCTTGTTGTCTATGTACAGCACTGGAGGAGAACGAGGCGGCTCTCCGAGGTCAGTCAGCAGGTAGGTGAGCCAGTGAAGCTCCTGTGCAGCCATGGCCCCGGCGTAGATCTCAGCCTCTCAACTGGAGCCGAGAACAGAAGATGAGCGGGTAGCCCGCCACGAAACAGAGCCGGAACCAAGGCTGAAGGTGTAACCCTGTGACGACCGCTGCTTAGCTTGGTCGTCAGCCTAAGAAGCGTCTGCGTGCCCAGTGAGGACCACTGGACTCTGCCCTCCAAGCACAAGCCCCATGCCTGACGTACTGCACAAGTAGCGCAACACCCTCTTCGTTGCAGCCATGTGCTCCGGTCTGTGTCTCCCAGGAGCAACAAAGCGTGCAAGAATGCTAAGAGGGTATGCAAGGTCAGGTCATGTGCAGGTCATCAGGTACATGAGGCAGCCAACAAGCTCTGGGTACGGGCCACTTGACTCTACGGACTCATCCGAAGGCAGAGCTGAGAGCGAGTGGCGAGTAGGCAGAGGAGTGGCCTGTGGCGAGGAGTACGTGAAGCCGAAGCGCTGAAGGACCTGCTGCAGAATGTGTGACTGAGTCAGGGTAATGGTGCGGCATGCTCTCTCCCGGGTGATCTACAAGCCAAGGTAGCTGCACAGTTCACCTAGGTCTGTGCACGTGTGTCTCTTCTGCAGCTCGGACTTCACGTGGGCGAGTCCAGCAGTGTCAGCTGTGGCAAAGACTAAGTCGTCGACGTACACGACGTCAGTAGAGGGAGCAAACCCAAGAGCCGCAAGTGTAGTCCTCAGTGAGACGTGCCACTCACGCGGTGCCTGGCGGAGACCGTAGACTGGCCGCCAGAGGCTCCACTGGGTGCCAGGAGGAAAAGACCAAGTGAAGCCAGGTGAGCGACGCAGCAACATCTCCTCGTGCAGGCTGCCCTGCAAGAAAGCAGTGCTGAAGTCAAGAGAGTGCAGCTCGTAGTCGCGGTGAGCAGCTATGTGCAGCAGTACCCGAAGAGTGGTCATCTTCGGGGTGGGAGAGAAGGTCTGAAAGTAGTCAACTCCCTGCCGCTGACTAAAGCCACGAGCCACGTAACGCGCCTTGAAGACAGGCGGAGAACCCGGCGTCCGCTTCACCATGAAAATCCACATGCCACTGACGATGTTCGCCCCAGGCGGGGGAACCTCGTCAACGTAGGTGCCTGTGGACTTTCAGGAAGCCATCTCTGTGTCCATAGCTGCCTGCCACTGAGAGGAGTAGGGACCCTCTACCACCTCCGCGTAAGAGCGCGGAGTCGGGATGTCAAGTGCATCCGGGTCTCCCTCAGGGGTAAGCAGTACGGACACGAGATGAGGTGAAGCAGCAGCCAAACACTGGAACTCCTCCTGCCTGTCCTCCAGGACGTCCGTGCCTAGGGCACACTCACCCCCGACGGGCGTAGGACAGACAGACTCAGACTCAGCGACAAGACTAGCAGCGTAGTCTAGACGACAGCGAGCAGCAAAGTCGACAAGCTCAGCAACTAGGACAGACGCAGCAGTGGACTCAAAAGAAGGGTCAATGATAACTGTAGCAAGGAGACGCGTGACAGTAGGACTGGCAGCACGAAGAGAGTCCGACTCCGGGTCGGCAAGAGCAGGAAGAGAGGACTCAGGAGGAGAAGGCAAAGGGGCACGCACAGGAGCAGTGGACAGACGCAGAGACATCCGGTGCGTGCAAGGGACAGGAGGAGGACGCTGACGCGAACCACGACCACTAGTGCGAGCAGGACGGACAGGCGACACAGGGCGAGACGCAGGCTCACAACGCTCGGCAAGACCTCCAGTAGGACCAGTGTAGGGAGAAGGAGCAGGCAGTGGGAAGGCCGGCTGTAACTGTAACTGTGACGGGACAAGCTGTGGACACTCTAAGGGAGGAGGAGGACCAGTAGAAGGCGGGAGACCAAGAACCTGCTGAAGGAGTGGAACGAAGTACGGCCGAGGCCGCGCGGCGACTCCAGACACAGCAGGGACAGCACCAGTACCCCCAGCGGCAGCACCAGCGCCAGGAGCACCTCCAGCTCCAGTACCTCCAGCAACACCAGTAGCACCCCTAGCAGGACCGCCTCCAGGACCGACAGCAGTAGCCTCAGCGCCAACACCCTCAGCACCACCAGCTCCAATCTTACCCGCAGGCCCAGCAGCTCCAGTACTCCCAGTACGAGCACCTCCGGGACTCGCGGCACCAGCACCCTCAGCAGCCGAAGAACCTCTAGCTCCAGCAGCACGCCTCCAGCGCCGGACAAACCACTCGCGCAGCTCCTGAGGAGAGAGTGGCTCCCGCTGAGACGAAGCACCCGGAGAACCTCCAGCTCTAGCACCACCAGACACCGCACGAGCAGGCCCAGCTCCCTCAGGCTCCGCACCCCCATGCTCAGTACCTCCAGGCGTAGCACCTCAAGGCTCAGCACCCCCAGGCGTAGCACCCCCAGGCTCAGTACCCCCAGGCTCAGCAACCCCAGTGGTAGCACCCCCGGGCTCAGCACCCCCAGGCTCAACACCCCCAGTAGTAGCACCCTCAGGCTCAGCACCCCCAGGCGTAGCACCCACACGCTAAGCACCCCCAGAGTCAGCACCCCCAGGCTCAGCACCCTCAGCAGCACCAGAGTCACCAGTAACCTCGACAGGCTCGATTGCGTCTACCTGGGACACACCTGAAGGGGCAGGACCCTGAGGGGGGAGGGGGTCGACCGGGGGGGGACCTGGCACAAGGAAGAGCGGTGGCGGGGGGAGGGACGGAGTGCGGTAGGTGAAGAGGCGGTAGTAGGGGACCGACTCCTCAAACATGACGTCCTGGGAGGACAGAAGACGGCGAGAGGTGGGGTGGTAGAACTGCCACCCTGGCGCGTCAGGGGGGAAGCCAAGGAAGACGCAAGGAGCAGCACGAGGGGACAGCTTGTCCGCAGACAAGTCACGGACAAACGCCCGAGATCCCCAGACACGGAACGCAGACGCATCGCCAACCTTCCCCGTCCACAGTAAAGTTGGGGAGGTCTCCGTCCTGGAGATCCTGGGGTGAAGATTGATCTGATGCGCCGCGTACCGAACCGCAAACGGCCACAGAAAATGGGGGGCAGCCGCATGCATCATGGACGTACGGGCGACGTTCATGACCATGCCAATGCGGCGCTCAGCAATACCATTTTGCTGTGGAGAGTCCGGAAGCGTGAAGGTCTGGCGGATGCCTCGTGCACGACAGTAGGCTTGCAGAAGGCCAGAGGAGAACTCTTCGCCTCTGTCAGAGTGCAGACGCAGAACAGGAAAGTCCGAGCCAAAGCTTTGCCTGAGCTGGAGACGAGCTGCGCGGATCCAGTCGATCAACACCTCAGTGACATCACCCTTGCTGCGCAAGGGGAAGACTGTGGTGTAACGCGAGTAGTCGTCAACCACCAGCAGGAAGTAGCGCTCGTGACCCTGTCCACGGACGCGGGCCGGGCCCCACACGTCCATGGGAAGCGTCTGCAGCGGGGCCTCTGTCGGAGGAAACTGGGAGGAGTGAGGGGCAGCCCGCTGCCGCCCCTCGACACAGAGGACGCAGGTAGGGCGAGGCCCCGGAGGAAGGGGAGGGAGGGACCGGGGAAGACCAGAGACAAGGACACGAGATGCCATGCCTCGGAGACGAAGCAGGGAGGGGTGACCAAGACGGTGGTGCCAGAGGAGAGTCTCGTGAGACAGGAGACGACACGAGCAGGGGGCAGACTCAGGACCAGACCTGGACGCAACAGCTAACACCTGACCCGACGCAGCTACCTGACCAGACGCAGTGACTGGAGGAGACGCAGTGGTCAGTGTGTACAGGCTCGACCCCGGCTGACGTGTAAACGTGGCCAGGTGTCGGCTTGTCCGAGCAGTGGGTCACCCGCTGACTCGCAGGAGTGAACTGGTGAACCCCCGCATCCTGTAGGTCAGCACCACTTACCAAGTTCGTAGAGAACGAGGGGAGGTAAAGGCCAGACAGGGTGCCAGAGGGGGCCGCCGGACACGGGAGGACAGTGGAGAAGTGAGCAAGGACAGGACCCCCAGAGGGGTCTGCCAGAGAGACTGCAACTGGCCGGCCAAGCGGCGTGAGTATGGTGCGGTCTCGAAAGAAGGAGCGAGAAGCCCCCGAGTCAAGGGTGAAGGTGTGGGAGGTCGAAGCCGACGCAGTACATGAGAGAGCAGACTCACCAGCACCTGAGGGAGCAGACGCACGAGCACCTAGAGCAGCAGCCTCGCTAGCACCTAGAGCAGCAGCCTCACCAGTACCTAGAGCAGCAGTCTCAATGCCCGGTTCGGGCGGAAAGGACCGGTAATAGTCACCCTCATCACTAATAGTCACAGCATACATGGCAGCAAGAATAGCATCAAAGTCAAGGTCAAAGACAGCTACTCCCGCCCTAGACAGCTCGCCCCAGCGGGGGATCTCAGTGGCCTCCGGGAACTGGTGACGCCAAGCGTCCGTCAGGCGGCCAAAGCAGCGCAGGGTGGAGTGCGCACCCCCGCACTGCTCACCCGCGCGGTCGCCGGTGCGTAGGACATAGGTGCACGGACCAGTACCCCCACCCCGCTGGCGTGCAGCGTACCACTCACGGAGCTGCAGAGGGGGGGGGGATGTAAAGAGTGCGCTGCTGCTGCTGCTGCTGCTGTTGGCGCTGACCACCACCGGAGCCGACCCTCTGCGCAGCGCCACCCCGACCAGCTCTACCTCCTCCGCCACCGCCTCCTCCACCGCCGCCACCTCCGCCACCTCCGCTCCCACCGCCACCACCACCGCCGCCTCCGCCTCCACTGCCGCCACCGACACCTCCACCCCCGCCACCACCCCCACCGCCACTCCCACCCCCTCCGCCGCCTCCACCGCCGCCTCCACCGCCCCCGCTAGCTCCTCCAGCGCCCCGGCCCCCCTTGCCCTTGCCAGGGCGGCGTCTCGCGCTAGGGGTAGACGCCGCACCGACCGACTCAAGACCAACGAGGTCGGCCGGAGCAGGAGAGGCAACAGAGGGCAAAAGGGGGGAGGGGGAACACCCCTCAAAGATGGGGGTGCGAGGGTCACCACGAGAGGCTCCTACAGCTACTATGCTCTTCTCTGCTGCTAGGAGGGCCTTCTCGAGGAGGTCAACGGTGAGAGTGGTGGGGCAAACTGAGAGGAAGTTGTCCTTGACTACGCGAAGGGAGTCAGGGAGCCGGGTGACTATGTAGTAGAGGGTGATGTACATGGGGTGGGGGGTCTTGGGCAGAACTCAGCAGGAAGCGCAGCGCGGTAGCGAGTGTCACTAGTGCGGAGGTGCATAATGAGGTCAGCGACTGTGGGAAAGGCAGCAAGGTTAGGGAAGAGGTACGGTAGCATGAGGCGGCTCAGTGCAGCAGTGGTAGGGGAGGAGTAGCGTGCAACTACAGCGTCGTACAAGGTCTGAGCACTCTTGTACTGACTAAAGTGCGCACGCTCAGAGGTAGGCAGGTGGCGACGCACAGCAAGACGTGCAGCACCATCGCGTGTGGCCCACTGTGAGCGAACAGTGGCGTCAGCATCAGCAGTAAGGGCAGGAGAGGCACCAGAAGTGAGGTCAAAGAGGGAGAGACCGTCTGCCCTATCGCACTGTAGGAAAAGCTGCAGGTCATCTACCCAGACGTCAAAGTCAATGGCCCGACCCTCAGCGTCAAAAGCGAGGACACTAGGGGTAGCCATGACAGCAGTAGACTAGCAGCGCGAACAGTAGGGTAAGGGCAGTGCAATGACAGAGGCGCTGCTCTTACCGGAGAGGGCGGCTCGGGCGGCTCGGCGGTTCGGCGGCTCGGCGGCTCGGGCGGCTCGGCGGCTCGGCAGCAACTGCGGCTCGGCGACTCGGCCGCGCTGGCGACTCGGCGGCTCGGCGGTACGGTGGCTCGGCAGCTCAGCGACCCGGCGGCTCGGGCGGGTCAGGTGGGGCGGCAGCTCGGGCGGCTCAGGTGGCTCGGGCGGCTCAGCAGTAGGTCGGCGGCGCCGGCGGCTCGGTGGTGACGGCGGGGCCGCGTGGGGACGGCGGCGGGGTCGGTAGAGGCAGCGCCGGGGCCGCAGGGGTAGGCGACGGGGCCGCAGGATAGGCGCCGGGGCTGCAGGGTAGGCGACGGGGCCAGCAAGGTCGTCGACGGGGCCGCAGGGTAGGTGCCCGGGCGGTAGGGTAGGCGCCGGGGCCAGCAGGGTAGGCGACGGGGCCGCAGGGTAGGCGACGGGGCCGCGAGGGTAGGCGCCGGGGCCGCAAGGGTAGGCGACGGGGCCGCGAGGGCGGCTTGGAGGGGTCGCTAGGGCGGCTCGAAGAGGCCGAGAGGGCGGCGCGAAAGGGCCGCAAGGGCGGCGCGACGCGACGGGGCCGCGAGGGCGGCGGAACAGGGCCGCGTGGGCGGCGCGACGAGGCCGCAAGGGCGGCGCGACGGGGTCGCAAGGGTGACTCGACGGGGCCGCTAGGGAGGCGCGACGCGACGGGGCCGCTAAGGGCGGCGTGACGGGGTCGTGAGAGGGGAGCGCGACTCGGGCAGAGGTTGAGCGCGCTCTGGGCAGGAAAAAAAAACGGTGGTCCCTAGGAACAGTTCCCACAGGGTAACCTGCTCTATACCATGTGAGAATTGAACGAGAATGAAATGACTAAGGGAAAGTTGGGTACAAGTACAAACCCTAGAAAGTTGTACCCCATATGTGCTACCCCACTATAGCCTACAGTAGCTATGTCATATAAATCTGACAGCAAGCTCCGCGGCTATGGCAACAATACCTGCACGCTCGCCTCATTCGTATCGGCTTCAAACAACCACCGCATGATCAGGGCATGTACCGGCTCACGAAGAACACCGACTACATCCTGTTAATCGTCTACGTAGACGATCTACTCTACATCGGCTCGACCGACGGCATCACAACCTGGTTCGAAGGGGAGCTACAGAAGGACCTCACACTCACAGTTTCATCTACCGTCACACAGTACCTCGGTCTCAACATCCGAGAAGAGGAAGACGTGATCCACCTCAGTGCCACGAAATACGCAGACACCATCGCCAAGCGCTTCGCACTCACACCGACCGCTATCTCCACACCGTACCGCTACACGACAGGAAGCAGCAAGGGAAGCTCCGCTCTACTTAAGCCCACTGGCATACGCGACTACCAAAGGAAACTGGGTTGCCTTCTTTTCGCAGCCGTCACCTGCCACCCGGACCTATCGTACTCTGCAAGTCAGCTCGCCACCTACCTCAAGAAGCCTGAAGCGGAACATCCAGCTGAGCTCGACCACGCTCTACACTACCTCGTCAGCACCCCGACGATCGGTCTAACTTACTACAAGAACGCAACTACACCGCCTAAGTTAATCGGCTACGTCGACGCCAATCACGCTGGCGACTCCGACAACAGGCGCTCTCGCACCGGCTACATCTACCGCCTCGAACCTATCGGACCTATCTCTTGGCAGTCGAGCAAGCATGAATTAATCGCCCTCTCGTCAGCTGAAGCAGAATATATTGCACTCTGTTCAGCCACCAAGGAAGGACTTTACCTTCGCGAACTGCTGGAAGAAGCGAAGCTGGCTCAGTTACCCAGCTTCACTTTGTTCTGCGACAACCAGTCGGCAATTCGCATTGCCAACAAGAACGGCTTCGCGAACAGGACGAAACACATCGCCCTTGTCAAACACTATATATATGTGTTATTGCTGTGTAGGCTATAGTGGGTTAGCCTATACGGGGTACACAACTTTTAGGGTTTCATACTTGTACTGCCATGTTGTCTAGTTCATTCACTTCTTGTTTCTGATAGCCCTGCGATATTTCTTCGTGAAGGACGAGATCGAGAAAGGGAGGCTCGAGCTGTCATACTGCCCCACGTCCGAGATGGCAGCTGACTACCTGACCAAGAAGCTCGGAAAGCAGAAGTTCGAGTATTGCATGCTGCTGACTGGACAGAGCCACGTCACCAGCAGCGACACTCCAGAAGCGAAGGGGAGTGTTGGAAACAATCGATCTTAAGCGCCTCTGTCGTGTCGAAACACTAAGGCACAAATGAAGCGAAGCATATCGAAACACCGGCGAGTCAACCCTCGGAGGTTGAAAGTAACTGTTGGAGGTTACGCGAAAGTCAAAGGTCAGCAACCTTTGACCTGACAAGTACAGCGCGACAGCAAGGACACGCAACTGACTCGCTACAAAGCAGTTGCCCGAGTCATCACTGTATCGAACCGCAACAGCAACAGTAAAGTTGTAAGGATTTACAGAATCCTTACTGAGGCACTTGTTAGCGAGGCCATCCCGAGGGTCACGCGACGAACCTGTCTTGCCTATTTCGTCGCACCGAACCACCCCCGAGTCGGCCTCCGCTCCAATCGCAACCATCACCGAGCCATCCCATCCCGAACCCCCCGCCTAGCTAGCTTTTCCCCTATTTAGGCCTCCTTACTTCATTGTTTCTTCATTCAGTAATTCAGTACTCAATCATTCTCGTTATTCGATATTCTGCGCACTCTGCAAGTTCATACATAACACCTGGTATCAGAGCTACTTTCCTAGCCTACCCCGCTTTTTAGAGTGTAGCACCCCTCGGGGGGGGGGGGGGGGGGGGGGGACGAGGAAGGATGTCTTGGGGTCCAGGAGTTGCGTAGGCCGGCCAGGAGAACGAGTTAGTTGCTCCTCGCGGCCATGGTTTAACGGGTACTCCTTCGGCACCGCCAGATCCTTGCCTCGAACGGTCGCGATCGACCGTGGCCTCCCTCCCCCCGGGCAACGGGCAACAGTAGATGTCGCGACGTTTATGTGAGTAATTTCCGCTGCGATTTCCGACGATTTCGGAGGTTTATTCGTGTAGCAGCTGGCCTCAACGGACCTGCGTTGGCATCTGCATGAACGGCCTCGAAGTCGTCACGTGAGTGGCAGTTGACGCCGTCGGACCTGGGTCAACAGCTGCACGACAATTTCGGAGTTCGTCTGAAGCGGCAACTTGCGACGGTGGCTCGTCGTCATTTTGCACGCATGACGCGGAATGTGTTTTGGCAGCTGGCGACAAGAGACGAGCGTCACTGTGGGCGATTATTTCGGAGCAACTGTGGAGAAAAAGTCGGCTAGGGAACTCGACAGGCGCAAATGGAGTTTTGCGTCCGAAAATATCAGTGGACGAGGAGAGACGACATGCGAATTGCCCGAATAATGCGGGGTCAACTGTCGTCCTGCCCGACCTGAAGTGCAGCGGCTTTTACTGCATGGCGGGCACGTCATCGAAGATTTCGGCAGGAGCGCACGTGGACAGACGGGAACTTCAGACCCGCCGACACTTACGGGTTGCTACAAAAAACGGAGTGGCTAAATCGCACTCAAGAAGAGTGGGACGCAGGCGGCGAGGGCAATTCAGGCCAATACACCCCGAAGAACACTCGGATGACGCTGCGTGTCTGGTACTGTTGACAGCTGGCCGACAATTTTGAGAGTGGATTTCCTGTAAGGAAGTCATTTTCGGGGACAGCCTCAACAGCCCACGATTAAACGGTGTTCAAGGTACCACGCCGACAGTTACGGAGGAGAGTGGTACAGGCCGCCGGGACACACGAGAAGAAACTGCCCGACGGTTAAGCGGGGGTTGAAGAACGGCGTGAAGGGCAGGTTAAAAGCCGGTGTGAACGATCTGTGACCTTCCGTCGCCCGAACCTCACCATCCCCACCAAGTTTCTAGTTCTGACTCATGCAGTCAACTTGCTTGGCCGAATAACGGGGGTGAACACGGGCCTACCCTGTGCTGGTTAAAGGTACCGGGATTGGTGCTCGTTTAACAGCTGTACAGAAAAAAACAAAAAAAGGTGGAGTTGCGGAACAGTTCTACTCCGACAAAAGCGGACTGGGTGAAACAGCACGCGAAAAAATCGGGGCGCCGTATGACAACAATGGTGCAGTTCGCTGGTTTCTCTTGACCCGGGCGTCTACACGAGGTGACGGCGCAGCGGCGGAGCTGGAACCGGGAGTTGTGGAGTTTTAGTGGCGCGACGGCACGGTGGGCTTCAAAGCGGTTGGGAATTATTTCCTTTTAACTAAGGGCCCCTGACTCCGATAGACTTTTCTTCTCCACCGTGGCTGGGTTCGTGCGGGCAACACCGACTATACCTCATCCGAAAAATGCTGACGCTTGGTGAACGGCGGGAAGCGGAATTGTCGGGGGGTGAAACGACCAAAAAATTATGAAGCTGCGGGTATTTCTTCGCTTCTTGGAGTGCGGTTGAGTCGTTGGGGGACTTTGCCTGAAGGGCACTTCTCGAAGTTGCCTGGCAAGAAACACAACGGCGAGGAGACCTAGGACCCCCGGTGTTTAAACGCACACCTCGGGAAATTCTTCAGCAAAAGGGGAGCGTGGGAGCAGTCGTAGCTTCGGGATTGATCGACCGGCGACGAGCGATGTGGTGAAACATCTGCAAAGCGCTGGTGGGAGAAACAGGACTTTTTGTTAAGCGACATCGACGGGAGCGGTTTTGACGACGGAGTCAACGGCGTTGATGCCTCTAGGCTCCGTGAAATTCGGTCTCGGAATAGCCCAGGGCAGTCCCCGGTTCTCGATTGAACCCACATACTGGGGTCGGGTAACCGACGGAAACTGATGGTGACCGAGTGGGCGGCTATTGCACGTCCGAGATTTTCGGAGGCGAACTGCAACTGCAACTGCGGCATTACGGGGTTTGATTCGAGCAACAATTTCGGAGTGTTTACGTGGGGACTTCCCGGTTTTACGGCAAGGTGCGCCGACAATTTCGGAGGAGTTGCGGCGTTTGGTTAAACGCGCGCGTCAAACGGAGGGGGGCAGCACCGCGAGATTTACACAGACTTTTTCAGGGGTACGAAGGACTTACGACGAACTGAAGAAGGCGGCAGCAACAGTGAAGGGGGGGGGGGAGCGACAGCTGTGAAATTTCATCCCCGCCCAAGAATCATCGACGCATTACGACAAAACTCTCGGAGAAACCATTTTCAACTCTGCTACCGACAACTCACCTTCGACCCGCCCACGACAACTGCATTAGTTCTCAACCACGTCAGGAGCTGCCAGCTGCAACTGCTGAAGATATCGGCTGATTCTGGCGACGTGAAGACAAAACGGTTCAGTTCGAGTATTCGATAATTTTAGTTTCAGTTTACGGTCTACATCTTCGGGTTCGCCCTCGAAGAAATTTTGGGCACGTAACACCTGGGATTCGTCATCGAGTTTCCACAGCGACGCAACTTTCACCTGGGTCTCTACGCTCACCAGTCTTCTCAGTGGGACTTCACACCTGGTTTTGTTGGTTTTCATCTCGGCGCAGCTGCGAAACTTTTCTGTGGAGCATTTCTTGAAGGGGGGGGGGGGGGGGGGGGGGGGGGGGGGGGGGAGAAAGTGCTTTGCACTATTTCTTTCCTCGGCGTTTTCTCGGCACAATTTCTGACTTTGTCAGAATGCAGCAGCACGACGGACGACTGCGATCGCTGCTTCACGATCGACGGTTTCTGCAACATCGCGATTGAATTTCGCGTCAGCAGGTTCCCTCCAATCTCGCGTCAGTCTTCGACCGTCAGATCCACATCTGATTCATCGACGGCCCACATTCCAAATTCAACTTTATTTTGGGCTAGTTCATCGTCGACCGTCAGATCGAAATCGGACTACATCGACGGCCTACCTTCCAACCTTTTCAAAAATATTATCGAAGGCATTTCGGCCGTCGAATTCAGCTGAAGGGGAGATCTACGGCATCCTTGCTAGTGTGGGGTCCGTTTTCAGTACAGGACTGCCTTATTTAGAAGGTGGGAGAGTGTAAGGATTTACAGAATCCTTACTGAGGCACTCGTTAGCGAGGCCAACCCGAGGGTCACGCGACGAACCTGTCTTGCCTATTTCGTCGCACCGAACCACCCCCGAGTCGGCCTCCGCTCCAATCGCAACCATCACCGAGCCATCCCATCCCGAACCCCCCACCTAGCTAGCTTTCCCCTACGTAGGCCTCCCTACTTCATTGTCTCTTCATTCAGTAATTCAGTACTCAATCATTCTCGATATTCGTTTTACTGCGCACTCTGCAAGTTCATTCATAACAAAAGTAGTTACAACCGTATCTCTTCGTATTCCTTGTACTCTTATATAATCTTGTATCTCGTTTTAATCAACTTACTTTGCCCTCACATACTAGCGCAAGGTGGTTCACAACTCTCCATTAAAACGCTTCCGCTATTACCGTACATTAGTCCTACCCAGAGTTCACCCCTGCAAAGATCCTAAGGGCTTATCTCAGCCCAACACACATAACACCCTCCTAAGCACCCTGTAGTACTATGTGACCATTTTCTTTCCTTGCCCGGTCTACTTTTATCTACCTCTCACATCTGACCCTAACGTCATCACCATGGCAGCAGGCAGCCTGGCACATACCAACTCCTCCCATGTGATGTTGGGACACCACACCACACAGAAATAAGGTGGTATGCCATCATTGTTGTACCGTAAGCTCCCGGACAGAAGGCCCAGGGGTCTTATATGTGGTAGGGAGAAACTTGGGGTGAACTGCAGCGGTGTGGCACCTTCTTTTTAGGACCCCAGCCCCAGGGTCCTCTGTCCATGGAATCTCAGCATCAGGCCATTTTACTCACGTGCTCATCTTCTGGTTACACATCCTGTTACTCATCCCGTTACACATCTCATTACACGTCCCGATACACCTTCACTGATTACCACAGCTAGTGCAGGCGAGTAGCTTTCCCATAGGCATGGCGAGGGCGGTTGATGAGCTGCAGCAGGCTGTACACCCAGCGATCTAACATGCCTGGTGGGGGTATTGGGGAGAAGCCGGGGCAGGGAGGTGCAGGGTGAGAGAGGAGGGCAGAAGCACATGATACTTGGCAGGATAGCATGAGAAAGGGCAGGGACGAGGGCGGTCGATGAGCTGCAACAGGCTGTACACCCAGCGATCCAGCATGCCTGGTGGGGGTATTGGGGAGAAGCCGGGGCAGGGAGGTGCAGGGTGAGAGAGGAGGGCAGAAGCACATGATACTTGGCAGGATAGCATGAGAAAGGGCAGGGACGAGGGCGGTCGATGAGCTGCAACAGGCTGTACACCCAGCGATCCAGCATGCCTGGTGGGGGGATTGGATTGGCATGGCAGGGAGGTGCAGGGTGAGAGAGGAGGGCAGCATGGCATGAGAGAGGAGGGCAGGACGCATGGCGAGGGCGATTGATGAGTTGCAACAGGCTGTACACCCAGCGATCCAGCATGCCTGGTGGGGGTTGGGCCGGAACGACAAGGGAGAAAGTGAGGGGTGGGGCAGGACATGAGAGTTGGGGCAATGGAATGAGAGTTGGGGCAATGGAATGAGAGTTGGGGCAATGGAATGAGAGTTGGGGCAATGGAATGAGAGTTGGGGCAATGGAATGAGAGTTGGGGCAATGGAATGAGAGTTGGGGCAATGGAATGAGAGTTGGGGCAATGGAATGAGAGTTGGGGCAATGGAATGAGAGTTGGGGCAATGGAATGAGAGTTGGGGCAATGGAATGAGAGTTGGGGCAATGGAATGAGAGTTGGGGCAATGGAATGAGAGTTGGGGCAATGGAATGAGAGTTGGGGCAATGGAATGAGAGTTGGGGCAATGGAATGAGAGTTGGGGCAATGGAATGAGAGTTGGGGCAATGGAATGAGAGTTGGGGCAATGGAATGAGAGTTGGGGCAATGGAATGAGAGTTGGGGCAATGGAATGAGAGTTGGGGCAATGGAATGAGAGTTGGGGCAATGGAATGAGAGTTGGGGCAATGGAATGAGAGTTGGGGCAATGGAATGAGAGTTGGGGCAATGGAATGAGAGTTGGGGCAATGGAATGAGAGTTGGGGCAATGGAATGAGAGTTGGGGCAATGGAATGAGAGTTGGGGCAATGGAATGAGAGTTGGGGCAATGGAATGAGAGTTGGGGCAATGGAATGAGAGTTGGGGCAATGGAATGAGAGTTGGGGCAATGGAATGAGAGTTGGGGCAATGGAATGAGAGTTGGGGCAATGGAATGAGAGTTGGGGCAATGGAATGAGAGTTGGGGCAATGGAATGAGAGTTGGG
Source organism: Closterium sp. NIES-65 (assembly GCA_948144175.1). Classification (NCBI taxonomy): domain Eukaryota; kingdom Viridiplantae; phylum Streptophyta; class Zygnematophyceae; order Desmidiales; family Closteriaceae; genus Closterium; species Closterium sp. NIES-65. The sequence continues at coordinate 2,327,404 of CANXME010002337.1, read as the reverse complement.
GCAATGGAATGAGAGTTGGGGCAATGGAATGAGAGTTGGGGCAATGGAATGAGAGTTGGGGCAATGGAATGAGAGTTGGGGCAATGGAATGAGAGTTGGGGCAATGGAATGAGAGTTGGGCAATGGAATGAGAGTTGGGGCAATGGAATGAGAGTTGGGGCAATGGAATGAGAGTTGGGGCAATGGAATGAGAGTTGGGGCAATGGAATGAGAGTTGGGGGCAATGGAATGAGAGTTGGGGCAATGGAATGAGAGTTGGGGCAATGGAATGAGAGTTGGGGCAATGGAATGAGAGTTGGGGCAATGGAATGAGAGTTGGGGCAATGGAATGAGAGTTGGGGCAATGGAATGAGAGTTGGGGCAATGGAATGAGAGTTGGGGCAATGGAATGAGAGGGCAGGGACGCGGGCGATTGATGAGCTGTAGCAGGGCTGTACACCCAGCGATCCAGCATGCCCGGGGGCGGGATTGGGGGGATGCTCAAGGCAGGACAATACAGGGAGAATGAGAGGGACGGAATGACAGGGTACTTGGCGGGGTGGCATGAGAGGACAGGGAGGAAGGTGGGCGAGGGCGATTGGTGAGCATGGGTTTAGTATGTGGTTGTAACTCTTAGGGAAGACACCTTGGAAGTTGTTCGAATGCTTGTATGAAAAATCCTTGGGTGTTTGCCCTCACGCACGGGTGGGTGGTGCAGAGAACCACCAAGGTGGAAAGCTCTTAGAAAGCACCTTGATGGCGCATGTTTGAGTGCTCGTATCATGTCCCTCTGTCCCTCTCTCTTGCCCCGGACCTCCCGGCCCCTGGCATCACTACCACCCTGCCACACCTACTTGGTGCTCGATCGGACACCTTGATTGTGCTCTGTTGGTCTGCACCACCCACCTGTGAGGGCGAAGGTGCCGCCCAGGACAGCGCAGAGGCGAGTGAGGAAGTGGAAGAAGCTGCGATGCGACTCCGTGATGCTCACTGCTATGGGCGAGAGGTCATACAGGAAGTAGACCGCTGCAGAGGGGAGGGGGAGAGAGAGGAGATGCGGAGAGTTCTGGAGTGGGGCAAGTAGGGAAGACAGCAAGGAAGCTGCGATGCGACTCCGTGATGCTCACTGCTATGGGCGAGAGGTCGTACAGGAAGTAGACCGCTGCAGAGGGGAGGGGGAGAGAGTGGAGATGCGGAGAGTTCTGGAGTGGGGCAAGTAGAGAAGACAGCAAGGAAGCTGCGGTGTGACTTGGTGATGCTCACTGCTATGGGCGAGAGGTCATACAGGAAGTACACCGCTGGAAGATGTGGGGAAGAGGGGGAGGTGGGGAGCGGGACATGGAAATGAAGGGGGGCTTGGCAGGGAGAATTAGGGTGAGGCGAACAGGAAGTACTAGGGTGTGGTTGTGGTGTGGTAGGGAGTGATAGGAAGTGGTAGGAAGTGTTCAAGAGGGCTGGAGGATGTTGGGGACGCAGAGGTGATGTAGGAGAAAAGTGGGAAAATGTAGGGTGGGGAAAGTGGGGGAGGAGGCAAGGAAGCTGAGATGCTTGGATGGGCGACGGGGAAGTTGTAGACGGCTGTGAAGAGAGGTGAAAGAGGTGCGAGGGGTGGAAAGGGCAAGAGGGGTGGAAGGGATGAGAGGAGTGGAAGGGGCGAGAGAAGTGGAGAGAGAAATGGAGGCTGCATACCTGGCAGTGTGCGTGTGCATGCCTGGCAGTGTGCGTGTGCATACCTGGCAGTGTGCATGCGCATACCTGGCAGTGTACATGCGCATGCCTGGCAGTGTGCGTGTGCATGCCTGGCAGTGTGCATGCGCATGCCTGGCAGTAACTGCAGTGAGGAGGGCGTGAATTATTTACGGTTGGAGTGGAAGCGAGAGAGCACTACCTGAGGGCACATACGCATGCGCATACCTGGCTGGCAGTGCGTGCGTGCACGGTGCACCTGCAGTGTGCATGCACATACCTGGCAGGGCGTTGGACTGCAGTGTGCATGCACATACCTGGCAGGGCGTTGGACTGCAGTGTGCATGCACATACCTGGCAGGGCGTTGGACTGCAGTGTGCATGCACATACCTGGCAGGGCGTTGGACTGCAGTGTGCATGCACATACCTGGCAGGGCGTTGGACTGCAGTGTGCATGCACATACCTGGCAGGGCGTTGGACTGCAGTGTGCATGCACATACCTGGCAGGGCGTTGGACTGCAGTGTGCATGCACATACCTGGCAGGGCGTTGGACTGCAGTGTGCATGCACATACCTGGCAGGGCGTTGGACTGCAGTGTGCATGCACATACCTGGCAGGGCGTTGGACTGCAGTGTGCATGCACATACCTGGCAGGGCGTTGGACTGCAGTGTGCATGCACATACCTGGCAGGGCGTTGGACTGCAGTGTGCATGCACATACCTGGCAGGGCGTTGGACTGCAGTGTGCATGCACATACCTGGCAGGGCGTTGGACTGCAGTGTCCATGCACATACCTGGCAGGGCGTTGGACTGCAGTGTGCATGCACATACCTGGCAGGGCGTTGGACTGCAGTGTGCATGCACATACCTGGCAGGGCGTTGGACTGCAGTGTGCATGCACATACCTGGCAGGGCGTTGGACTGCAGTGTGCATGCACATACCTGGCAGGGCGTTGGACTGTGGCGAGGAGGGAGTGAAGTATTCACTGATGGAGTACTGGTTCGTCTTCACTGTCCCCCCGTGCCAGAAGCGGAAGCGCGTCGGCACCACCTGAGGGGACACGTGGGTGAAGAGCAATTAGACATGCTGCACCGCTTGCACCCCACTAGAATTCCCTGAAAAGGGACTTGGGGGTTGGCTCTCATGTACCTTCCTGGAAATGTAGTGAAGAGTATGCTGTGAGAAAAACTACTCTACCATGCCACTGAAGGGCAGGTCGTGGTGTAGAGTGTCGTGGAGTGTGGTGAGGTACTTGTAGTATTCTTGGAGTGTGGTGAGGTGCTTGAACATCAGTGAGCTCTGAGAGTTTCTTGTAGTTGAAAATTCCACTAAATCAAGCAGGGTCTTCCCCTTCCTTCAGCAGCGGCAGGGTGGAATGGAGTAGTGCAGTGCGGTGGAGATGGTTCACCTTGAGGAAGTACTTGAAAGTGCCACTGGATCTGGCAGGGTCCTCCCCTTCCTTGAGGGGCGGCAGGATGCGGACAAATCCGTCCAGAGGGTTGAGGCGGCCGGGATAGGGCACTCCGAAACCGAGGGAGTGGATGACGTGAGACACGTTCACATCGCCCACTGATGAGAACACCTGAGAAACGGGGGAGCGACGAGGGGGTGGGGAGGATTTGAAGGGAAGAAAAATCGATTTGAGGCCGGCCATGTGGGAAGCAGGAAAAATCAAGAACAAGAGGAAGGCAGTCCGAAATCGAGGGAGTGGATGATGTGTACCAAATTCGTGGTTCGGAATTTTGCTTATCGAAGAGAACTGGTTCAGACGAATCGGACCAGTTCGGTTTGTTTATTCACTTCCAATGTAGTCACAAGTTTCTAGGCTTTTTTTTTCATGGTGGCCATTCTCCATTTGGACTGGATTGTGAACCCAAATCTAGGAAGACGCGCAGCTCTAACCGCAATGTTGACCTACAACACACCTTCAAATTCTAAGAATCCTCCTTCATCGGTAAATCTCGGTTTTGAGAGCAAGCTGCGGGTGTTTCAATGTAAAGGTTATGCAAAGGTGATGACGATTCTAAGAGACCATGGTGGTTTCTAGATATAAATTTGTCCAAAAACGCATGGATCCAGTAAGAAAACAATCAAGAAAAAAAATGGAGGCCGTAACTTAGGAAAGCTTGGTGGTGGACATATTCGGAATGCTAGGTGGCTGGCAGGACCAAACACTACGAGAGAGTTGGAGCTCAAACCAAGCTTCTACTCTCTGGTCGACGAAGGCAATAGAACCCTGCGCGACACGAGCGCGGGGTTACACGACGAACTAAATTAGGCGACGAACCTGCCGAACCGACTTTTTGTTTCAGCTTTTTGGGCGTGGTCAACTTAATCCGAAATCCTGGAATGAGACACGCGCGCGATGAAGAAACTTAAGTGATCGGTGCAAAAGCGTAAGGCTATCCAGTTTCAGCGGATTCGTCACTTACATGCTACATTCGCTACGATTTTGCATAGATTACTTAAGATTCTTCATCGCGTGCGTGTCTCATTCCAACGAACCTACCAAACCTATGAACCGGTTCGTAAGATGATCTGGATCGGTTTGTCAGAGAACCAAAAAAAAAAAAAAACAACAACAACAACAACAACAATTTGGTTCGTTGATTACCGACCCGAGCTGCGCCGAACTGAACCGCGGTTCGGCGGGCTGCTCATACCTACTTCACACCACCTTGCACACTGCAGAGAAGACTACTTGGGAAGAGGAGGGGGAGAGGTGAGGGCGGGAAGAAGGCCGAGTTGAAATGGAGTGGGGACAAGTGGTGCTGAGTGAATTGGCATTAGAGCATGAGCTGCTTGCGTCCAGGTCGCACCACGCAACACACCTGCTGCTTCAGCACCAAGCAAGCAACCCAGATTACCTGCTGCAGCACGAGGAAGGACTGGCCGTGCAGCGATACATGGAAGTTGATTGATGCATACGAGAATGAGGGCAGCACATAGCAGCCAAGCACCTCACCAGGCAGCAGGCAGCAGCTCACCTGCTGCAGCACGAGGTCGGACTGGCCGTGCACCGATACGTGGAAGTTGATTGATGCGTGCTGCACCTGCTGCATCAATCCCACCTCACCACACACAACCGCATCGTACCTGCTGCAGCACGAGGTAAGACTGGCCGTGCACCGATACATGGAAGTTGCCCGCCACCCTCTCCACTGACAGATGGCCGTACAGCTGGCGAGAGAGGTAGGAAGGAGGTATGGAGGAGAGGGAAGAGGTAGCAGGGAGTGAAGAGAAAGGTCAGGGAGCTGGGATGGAAGTTGCCTGCCACCCTCTCCACCGACAGATGGCCGTATATAGCTGGAGAAAGGGCAGAGGGAGCAAGGAGCACGGAGCAGGGAGTGAGGGGAAAAACAAGAGGGCACACCACATGAGTGGGCACACCACATGAGAGGGCAAACCACATGAGCACCGATACGTGGAAGTTGCCCACCAGCCTCTCCACTGACAGATGGCTGTGTAGCTGGGAAGGCGGAGCAGGGAACAGGGAGCAGAGAAGAGGGAGTGCGGGGAGCACAGAAGGCAAAAGGCCCACCGCACGTGCACCGAGACATGGAAGTTGCCCATCGCTCTCTCCACTGACAGCTGGAGAGAAGAGGGCGCAGGGAAGAGGGAACAGGGCGCAGGGAAGAGGGAGCAGAGCGTAGAGTGAAGTGAAGAAAAAGGCAATGTGGGGAAAGAAAGATAGGGGGTGGAAAGGGGAATGGTGAAGGGGGGAGCAGAAACGGAGAAGGAAGAGGAGAGCGGAGTCACTGGGGGTGAAAATAAGAGCACGCATAGGCAGTGGAGGTAGCAGAGGCGGCAGAGGCAGCAGAGGTGGCAGAGGTGGCAGAGGCAGCAGAGGTGGCAGAGGCAGCAGAGGTGGCAGAGGTGGCAGAGGTGGCAGAGGCAGTGGAGGCAGCAGCAGAGTACCACAACTGAATGCTCTCATACACACAACTGCCACCCCCTCTCACACACACACCTGCCATCCCCCACACACACGCACCTGCCAACCCTTCCCCCACACACACCTACCCCCCTTCCCACACTACCTGGCACCCTTCCCCAGCAGCCATGGCCTTCTGCACGTCCAGCACCATCTGCTCCAGCCCCACCACCTCGTCCCCCTCCTCCTCCTCCTCTTCACCCTCCTCCCCCGCCTTCCCCTTCTGTCCCCCTGCCGCGTGTGCCTGTCCGTACCCGTGCGCGTGCCCGTGCCCATGGTGGGGCGTGGGGGATTTACCATGCGAGTGGCCTGTGGTGGGGAAGAAAAAGGCGAAAAGGGTGTTGGTTTGCCATGCACAACACATGCACCACGTGTGCGATGCCTGCCCGTACCTGTGTGCGCGTGCCCATGCCCATGGTGGGGCGTGGGGGATTTACCATGCGAGTGGCCAGTGTGTGGGAATAGGGGAAGGGTAAAGAGAGCCAATGCATGAGTTGCCTCAAATATAGCACCCATGCGCCTGCCCATACTCGTGCGCGTGCCCATCCCCATGGCGGGGCGTGGGGGATGTACCGTGCATGTGGCCCTGTGGTGGGGAAGAAGAGTGTAAAAGGGAAGGGAGGCGTGCATTCAGTGCATGCACATTCACGTGTGCACAAGTGCATGCACATGCCCCCACACCTCGTGTGCCTGCCCATTCACGTGTGCTTGCCCGTACCCATGCGCTTGCGCATGCCCATGGTGGGGCGTGGGGGATTCACCATGCGTGTAGCCTCTGGTAAGAGGGGAAGGGAAAGGGGAGAAGGAGGCGATTCTATGCATGCATGACACATGTGTACCTGCCCTGCCCATTCCCGTGTGCTTGCCAATGGTGGAGCGTGGGGAATTTACCATGCATGTGGACTGTGGTAAGAGGGGAACGGGGAAGGGAAGGAAAATTTGTCTGTGGATGACTTGCCTCAGTCATAGCACACGTGTGCCTGCCCGTTGAGGTGATTTTCGAGGCGCACTCAAATCAAAAATCACCTCTGTGCATGACTTGCCTCAGTCATAGCGCATGTGTGCCTGCCCGTTGGCAAGAAAGAGATTCCGCAACAGAGCCAACCACACCACACCACACGTCCGCACCGCAGCAGCCCCAGCTCCCAACGTGGCGCTTCTTGGCCTCGCTCTGCCTCCATGGGGTCCTTGAGCGATTGCAAACCTGCCCCTAGTTGTTCCCCCAAGCCTCTGGTCCCAAGCCTCTGGTCCCAAGCCTCCAACCCCGAAGTGGCGAGCCTCACCTTTGCGCTTCTTGCTCTTGCTTTGCCGCCACGCCCCTGTGGGGTCCTTGAGCCAGCGTGAGTCTGCCAACTGACCATGGCGGTCCAGACGGATCTGATGGGGGAGAAGGGGGTGAGAGAAGGGAGGGGGAAGGGGGGGGGGGGAGGAAGGAGGGGGAGACAGAAGAAGGGGGGGGGGAGGGGGGAGGGGAAGGGGGGGAAGGGGAGGGGGTCCTTGAGCCACCGCGAGACTGCCAACCGGCCATGGCGGTCCAGACGGATCGGATGGGCGGCAGGGCGGAGAGGGAGGGGAGGGGATGGGGAAGAGAGGGCGGTGGAGGGGGGTCTTGAGGCACAATGAACGAGCCATCTGGCCATGGCGGTCCAGGCAGGTCGAAAGGACCTGAGAGGAAGGAGAGGAGGGAGAGGAGAGAGAGGAGGGAGAGGAGAGAGAGGAGGGAGAGGGGGGAGAGGAGGAAGTGGAGGAAGAGGAGGAAGAGGAGGAAGAGAAGGGAGAAGGGATGGGGAGGGAGGGGAGGGGACGGGAGGTTCGACGGGAGGGTAGGAGTGAGCTGAGCACACAGGTGGCGGACTCACGGTGGCTTTAAGGGCCCCATCTGTGCGCCCCATGGCAGTCGCTTGGCAAATACTCAAAAGCGTGGCGTGGTTGTCGAAACGGATTCGATAGAAAGCAGAGAGGATAATATAGCATGGGAGGGATATGGAATGGAAGGGTCTATCTTTTGAGGCGCCTCAAAAGCAGAGAGGATAATATAGCATGGGAGAGATATGGAATGGAAGGGTCAGTTTTCAAGGCGCCTAAAAAGTAGAGAGGATGTGATAGCATGGGAGGGATATGCAATGGAAGGGTCTGTTTTCGAGGCGCCTCAAAAGTAGAGAGGATGTGATAGCATGGGAGGGATATGCAATGGAAGGGTCTGTTTTCGAGGCGCCTCAAAAGTAGAGAGGATGTGATAGCATGGGAGGGATATGCAATGAAAGGGTCTGTTTTCGAGGCGCCTTGAAACTCAACATAATAGACAGCAAGGGAAACGCGAGCGGAGAATGTCCGGGTGGGGTGTGGAAGCCCGAGGTACGGTAACGGGATAGACATGCTGCTAGTGAACAGCAGACGAGTGGCCATTCAGTCAAGGGCAAATGTGGCATGATGCGATGCATGGGTGGGAGGGAAGGGGAGAGGGTGGGTGGGCGGCAGGGTGGTGGGTGGGCGGCACGGTGGGGTGGCACTGGAAGGGGAAGATGGGTGCAGGAAGAACGGCGAAATATGGTTGGAATAGAAGGACGATCAGCACAGCACAGCACAACACAGCATTGCCAAGCCATGGTGTGCGAGGCGATTTTTGAGGCGCCTCAAAGAAGGGCAAAATATAGAAGGACGAACAGCACAGCACAGCACAGCATTGCCAAGCCATGGTGTGCGACGCGTTGCAGACGTTTCCATTGCAAGCACTCCCTCGATCGAGCGTCCCTCAATGGTAGCATAACAAAACAGTGAGAGTCGCAGGGTGCTTTGTTATAACGTGTACAAGAGAGAAGCCTCGTTATACCTTGTACTCGTTAAGTGAGGCCTCGTTATCCCTTGTAGTCATGAGAAAAAGCATCGTTATACCTTATACTCGTTAAGAGAAACCTACCTTGTACATGTTGGTTGCGATGTCCACCTCATGGTTGCCCGACATGTCCAGAGCATCGAGACTGATCACTGTGTGCCACACACACACACACACACACACACACACACACACACACATGCACACACGCACGCACACGCCCACACACTCACACACACACGCACCCACAAGCTCCCCCCCCCCACCCACCCCCACCCCCCCCCCTCCCCCACATCATATACATGCACCCACGCACTTGAGATAATTCACGATGACGGCATGCACCGGAAACGCGAACTTGCAAGCGCGAAACAGGACAGGGGACGCACAAAGAGTGGAGTGGAGACGACGGGAGGGAGGGGAGGAGAGAGGGATGGGGATGGCCGGGATGGGATGGGAGGGGAGGGGAGGAGAAGTTGCGAGCATACCGATTCAAAGCAGGAGGAAAGGACATTGACAGGGGAAGGCATTAACGAAAGGAATGGAGAGGAAGGAGGAGAGGAGGAAGGAGGAGAGGAGGAAGGAGGAGAGAAGGAAGGAGGAGAGGAGGAACCGGTGGAGGTGAGAGAGAGAGGGACGAGGACAGGTAGGTGGGTGGAAAAGGAGGCGGGCGGGGGATGCCGGTGAGCTCACCATTGCAGGGCAGCGAGGGGAAGGAGATGTTGAGATACACGTCTAGCTTCTCATCCCTTGGCGTCTTGTCCACTGCCATCTGTGGGGTGGGTGGGGTGCAGGGGAAGGGGAGAACGGGAGCATGGGAGGGAGGGGAGAGGAGGGGAGGGCAGGGAGGGGAGATATGAGATACACATCGGGCTTCTCGTCCCTTGATGTCTTGTCCACTGCCATCTGTGGGACAATGGGAAGGGGAGAGGCGGGAAGGGAGAGGAGGGGAGGGAGGGGGCGGGAGGGAGGGAGGGGAGGGGAGGGAGGGAGCACGGACGCAAGATTTACTCGCCTTGCTGTTTGCTCGGAACAAAGTCAATCACCTCCTCATGCACCTCAGGCAGGTGTGAGCACAAAGGACAGCTTGTGGGTGAACGTGAGCATGCGTGAACGTGATGTGAGAGAATGCTGGTCATTCACTCCATTCCAGCACGCACGCACCTCCTCATGCACCTCCGGTGTGAGCACGAAGGAGAGCTCGTGGGCGAATGTGAGGGGATGTGAGCATGAGTGCATGTGAGCATGAGTGCATGTGAGCATGAGTGCATGTGAGCATGAGTGCATGTGAGCATGAGTGCATGTGAGCAGGCTAATCACTCCATTCCATTCCACCACACCACGCACTCACCTCCTCATGCACCTCAGGCGTCAGCACAAAGGAGAGCTCGTGTGCAAACAGCACCACCATGATCGCCACTCCCAGGAGAGTCACTGTGCACGTAAGGGGAGGAGGAAGGGGGGAAGGGAGGGGGGTAGGGGCGGGGCGAGTGGGGGGTGAGTTTGAGCTCTAAGGACAGCTCGTGAGCGAACAGCACCACCATGATCGCCACACCAAGCAGAGTCACGGTAGGGATGAGCAAATGGCGAACTCGAACACGTTTGGGTTCGAGTTCGCTCGAACATCATCTTTTCCCGAACCGAACACAGTTCGGTTCGGCGAACACTTTGAGCAAAAAATGGTGTTCGCCGTTCGCCTGTGAAGGCGTGTTCGGGCGAACCTCGAACAGTGTTCGTGTTCGTCACGGGCAAATTGCAGCGGCGGCCCGAACACGAACGTGTTCGGGCGAACATCGAACACTGTTCGGCGAACATTTTAAGCCAAAAAAAAAACCTGTTCGGTTCGCCTCGAACACGTTCGAGGCGAACCGAACAGGTGTTCGCCACCTTGCTCATCCCTAAGTCACGGTGGGTGGGTGGGGGGGGATGGGAGGGAGGATCGGAGGGAGGATGGGATGGGAGGTAAAGGGTGCGGGATTGTGGAGAGCATACGAGGAGTGAGTGAGCACCAAGAGCCACTGTGCACATGGGGGTAACTGTAGAGAGAGACACGAGGATGGGGAGAAACGGAGGCGGAGGGGAGTGGGGGGGATGGAGAGCGGAAGAGGGAAAGGGGGCTGGTAATTTGATTGCCACGCCTACCAGAGTCACTGGCGAGAAGTGATTGTGGAAAGAATCAGGCAAGGAAAGGGGGGAAGGAAGGGGAGGTAGCGATTGCACCGCCTGGCTGGGTGGCTGGTATTGAACGAGAGCGGTGTAAGACAAGTTATGAGAGGGGTGGGGTGGGAGAGCCCTGGGGAATCTTACGCGATGCCCTGGCTGGGGGCCCTGCGGCAATGGTGCCGTCCGTACCGAGGACGTCTCGGTGCGTACCGGCAGCGTCTTCTCAAAGAGACGGCCCTCCGCCTTGGGGAACGCCGTCAGTCGCCACAGCTGCCCTTGAAATACCTGACCCATAGCTCCAAGGGATGGTGCCGTACGTACCGAGGGTGTCTCAGTACGCACCCCTCGGTACGTACCGACAGCGTCTTGTCAAAGAGGCGGTCCTCCGCCTTGGGGAACAAGTGCGTGGCACACCTGACCTGGGGACAGCTGACCCCAACCGTATGTATGGAGGGCTCAAGCCTCATTGTCGACACTCCAATCGAGCGTAACAATGCTACAATCCGCACTGCCTGCGTTGCGTACCGATGGCGCCCGACACCGTCTTCTGCGCGAGGTGGTCCTCCGCCTTGGGCTTGGTTGGGGAGCACGTGCGCGGCACACTGCCCTGGAAGTACCTGAGCCTCAGCCCCACGTATGGAAGCCTCAAAGCCTTTTTGACATGCCAAGGCGCTGTACGTACCGATGGCGCCCGACAGCGTCTTCTGCGTGAGGTGGTCCTCGGCTTTGGGAAACGCGTGCAGCTTCGAGATCGCGCCCCATTTCCCGCCCATCGCGATAAATTGCCTGCGAAACCGAGCGCCCTCCTGCTTGCGGCGGAGTGGCTTCGGTTTTCGCGCGGTGCGGTCGACACTGGCGCTGCGGAGCGAATCGCGCGTGGACGAGGTTGGTTGAGCGCGGTGAGATTAGAACGGATTCACAAGGTTCGGTGAGAGCGGGAGCTGCGGAGAGGAATCGGAACCGGCGACGTGACGGCGGGTAAGTCCTAAGAACACGACGCGGACAGCTTCTACACTACCCTAATACGGAATCGGAGCGCAATGCTGGGGAAAGGGACGCGGTGTGCTGAGTGTGGGGGGATTGATCGTGGTGTTGTTCTCGAAGTGGCTAGAAAAATAAACATCGGTTCAGATCGGTTGCATGCTCTCCTCACTGAAATTGTTCTAGAAGGTCCTAGAGGTTGGGTCGTGTTTGCAAACAAAACATGCTTCTCTGCCCTGGTGTTGCACTTGGAATCTAACTTCTAACAAGGTGGATGTTATGAGTTGTAAAAGAGAGTGCGCACGTAAACGAATAACTGATATGAGAATACAATGAAGGAACACACTAATGTAGGGGCTGGCCTAGCTAGGAGGAAACCTCGGACGAGCGAGGTTGGGGTGCAGGTTTGGCGATGGGAAATGCCGAAGGCGACGCGAGGAGCCTCGGCAGCGTTGAAATCGGCTGAACGTGCAAAGTCCGAAAATCAGGCTGTACGCGTAGCAGTCAACCCCGATAAGGAATTCGGGAAAATTCCTTACACTACCCCCCCCCCCCCCCTTAAGAAAGGTGGTCAATATCTGAAACACGCCTGCCCGCCAAATAATCACGAACAAGTGACGAGGCGTCGAGTGAGTCGGAATGCACCCACGTATCATCTTCACTGGTGCGGTCAGTCCAACGGATGAAGAAATCCACGTGGCGACCAGCTGCGTCAAGGCGAACCCGATGTGCCAGAATCTTCGAAGGTTCGAGAGTCGGCTCTGGGACAGGTCGTGCAGTTGGGGCAGCTTGTTGCCTCGCGATGTCGGTCGTGGCTGGCACGAACTTCCGAAGCAGGCTGACGTGGAAGGCGTCATGAATGCGCCAGTCGTCGGGTAGCAGCAGCTTCGCGATGACAGGTATCACCATCTTGATAATTTTGAAGGGTCCACAAAATCGTGGCCGTAGTTTCAACGGGCCGGGCAGGTGTAGGTTCTTCATGTCAAGTAGCACTAGTTGCCCAGTGGTCAAGACGAGTTCCCGGCGTAGAAGGTCGGTGTATTTGCGGGAAGTGATATTCGCCTTGTGAATTGCGTCGGCGGCTTTTTCTCGTACTTCCTGAAGTTCTGTCACAAAAGTCTGTGATCGCGGGACCAGGTTGTCGAGTGCAGTTGGCGTAGGGACCGTCGGATCCATTCCGTAATTTAGGGAAAACGGGGAGTGATTAGTCGTGCTTGACGGCGCGTTGTTGAAAGCGAACTCCAACATTGCGAGAGATTCTTCCCAGCGAGCAGGGTCGAGGCAGTTTGTCCTGATCAGATTCTCCATGGTCTGATTGGTCCGCTCGGTCTGGCCGTCCGTCTGTGGGTGATATGCCGATGAGAACTGTAGCTTCGTGCCGTACTGCGCCCATGTCTCCTTCCAGAATTTTGATGTGAACTTCGGGTCTCGGTCGCTGATGATCGCCGAAGGGATGCCGTGCAGTCGCACGACCGTTGAGATGAAGAGGCGCGCAGTTTCTTCGGCTGTGATTGTCGTTTGGCATGCGACAAAATGCACCATTTTTGTGAAGCGATCGACGACGACGAGCACTGCGTGTTAGAATGCTAGCATGACTTAGGAGCCATGGCTAGTGAGTGTCGAGAGAATTTTGGGTGAGGAAAGTCGAGAAGGAAGAATGATGGTTTCACTATAGGTTCAAGGGTACAAATATGAAAGAAGTGAAGCAAAGTGCACCACCTAACAAGCAAGATAACTACACTAAGTCTACATTGCAGGTAGTTATAAAGTGATGTATACAATAACATTCTGACACACCCCCTAACTGCCTGCAGTGAAGAACCATGTGCAGAAACACCCCCCGAAGGGGTACACCAAGCAGAGCGCAGCAGACGGAGAGGGCAAATGAGGAGGAGAGACTGTGGAGGAAGAGAAGATGCGAGGCAACGACTGAAACTGCAGAGGCACGGGCACAGGAGCGGCTGACTTAGTGGCTACCGAAGCAAGGGCGACGGACAACTGGAGTGACTGGCTCCGCGGCTATAGACGAGCGGCAGGAGCAACGGACCCACTGGCGACTGGTGCAACAGGCTCACTGGCTACCGAAGCAAGGGCGACGGACTACAGGCGCTGCAGGCGACATGACAGCTACCTTCACACAACCTCCCCCAGCTGCCCCACTCCCCTCTCACACACTCCCTGTTCAAACCCTAGCTCCACTCCCACAGCACCCCCCTTAAACCCTAAACCCTAGGCTCCCACACACCCACCCCCCTCAGCGACAGCTGCAGCAGTGGGAGACGAGGGAGGAGGAGGAGCAAGGGGAGGAACACATAACCGCCACCCCCATACCCGCCACCCCCATGCTCGACACCCCACACCCCCAGCACCACGGAATGCACGGGGGGGGGGGGGGGGGGGGGGAACGGGACGGGCTGCAGGTGCGGGCTGCTCCAGGGGCGGCCGCTGCAGGTGCGGGCTGCTCCAGGGGCGGCTGCTGCAGTTGCTAGCTGCTCCAGGGGCGGCTGCTGCAGGTGCGGGCTGCTCCAGGGGCGGCTGCTGCGGTTGAGGGCTGCTCCAGGGGCGGCTGCTGCAGGTGCAGGCTGCTCCAGGGGCGGCTGCTGCAGGTGAGGGCTGCTCCAGGGGCGGCTGCTGCAGGTGCGGGCTGCTCCAGGGGCGGCTGCTGCAGTTGCGGGCTGCTCCAGGGGCGGCTGCTGCAGTTGCTGGCTGCTCCAGGGGCGGCTGCTGCAGGTGAGGGCTGCTCCAGGGGCGGCTTCTGCAGGTGCGGGCTGCTCCAGGGGCGGCTGCTGCAGTTGCTGGCTGCTCTAGGGGCGGCTGCTGCAGGTGCAGGCTGCTCCAGGGGCGGCTGCTGCTGTTGCTGAGGCACATCCGCCACCCCCTCACACCCTCTCCCCGCCATCCCCATGGAGGGGGGGGAGGGGGGCGGGGGCGGAGCTGCGCGTGCGACTGTAGGGCACGCGGGCAGGAGGAACCCCTTCTTGCCACCCCCTCACCCACCATGTTGCAACAGGGCACCGGGGCCGCGGTTAGGGGCGGCAGGTCGAGAGGGGCCATGGCTAGGGGCGACGGGGCCATGGCTAGGAACGGGGCCGGGCGCTGGGCAGATACGGGGCCAGGTGCTGGGCTAGGGACGGGGCCGGGTGCTGGGCAGGTACGGGGCCGGGCGTTGGGCAGGTACGGGGCCGGGCGCTGGGCAGGTATGGGGCCGGGCGCTGGGCAGGTACGGGGCCGGGCTCTGGGCAGGTACGGGGCCGGGCGTTGGTTAGGTACGGGGCCGGGCGCTGGGCAGGTACGGGGCCGGGGCGCGGGCTAAGTACGGGGCCGGGCGCGGGCGTTATACGGGCCGGGCGCGGGCTAGGTACGAGGCCAGGCGCGGGCTAGGTACGGGCCGGGCGCGGGCAAGAGACGGGCCCGGGCGCAGGCGTAAGACGTGGCCGAGCGCGGGCTAGGCACGGGCCTGACGCGGGCTAGGTACGGGCCAGGCGCAGGGCTAGGAACGGGCCGATCGCGGGCTAGGTACGGGCCAGGCGCGGGCGCGAGACGGGGCCGGGCGCGGGCTAGGTACGGGCCGATCGTGGGCTAGAGACGGGCCAGGCGCGGGCGACGGAATCGACGGGGCCAGCGGGGCCGAGGGGCCGAGCTAGGGGCGACGGGGCCAAGGGGCCGAGCCTGGGGGCTAGGGGTGACGCCAAGGAGCGACGGACTGGGGCCTAGGCTAGCAGGGCATTAGGTGGTGGGCCCATTAATGTGAGGTCCTAGGAACTATTGCTCTTAATACCATGTTAGAATGCTAGCATGACTTAGGAGCCATGGCTAGTGAGTGTCGAGAGAATTTTGGGTGAGGAAAGTCGAGAAGGAAGAATGATGGTTTCACTATAGGTTCAAGGGTACAAATATGAAAGAAGTTAAGCAAGGTGCACCACCTAACAAGCAAGATAACTACACTAAGTCTACATTGCAGGTAGTTATAAAGTGATGTATACAATAACATTTTGACACCGCGTTGTTGCCGGACGGCCCAGCTGGCATCCCCGTGACGAAATCCATTGTCACTTGCTGCCACGGTCGTTCGGGTGGCTCGAGGGGTTGCAGCACCCCAGCTAGTCGTTGACGTGTCGATTTCATGGCTTGGCACACCCTGCATGAGGACACATATCGCTGCACGTCGTTAGAGGAGTCAGGCCAGTAATATTGACGGTGCAGTAATTTCTGGGTTTTATCAACCCGGAAGTGTCCGGAGAAGTTTGAATCGTGGACCTCTTGGATAAGGAGTTCACGCAGCAGCCTGTAAGCGGGAACCCAAATCCGGTCAGGTTCCGGCTTTTAGGTAATAATCCCCTTTCTGCGTCGTGGCCTGCTGGTGATTCCCGGTCGTGAAGAACGGGTACGTAGTGTAGCCGTGGGTGAATAGTCCGGCAAGTAATGGGTTCGAATAGGTAATGAGTACTGCAGCGGATTGTACTGTCGGTCGGGTCAGGGCGTCGGCGATGTTATTCGCCCCTTTCTTGTACGTGATGCGGTAGGTGAAGTGGCTCTCCATGTAATCCAGCTACCGTATTTGTCGCGGGTTGAGGTTGGGCTGGGCTCGTAGGGACTGTAGGGACTTGTGGTCTGTGCAAACAGTGACGTCGGCGCCCACCAAGTAGCAGCGCCACAGTTTGAACGCGTGTATTATGGCGAGCATCTCCTTGTCGTGGATCGGGTAGTTGCGTTCGGCTGCCTGTAGCTTGCGTGATTCGTAGGCAATCGGCTGCAACCCGTTCCCGAAATCTTGGAGGAGCACAGCTCCGATGGCGAAATCTGATGCGTCGGTGACGACTTCGAACGGCTTCGATGGGTCGGCGATGCGCAGCACGGGAGGGGAAACAAGAAAATTCTTGAATTCTTGGAAAGCTACTTCTGCCTCCCCCCCCACTCAAAATTCTTGTCCTTGTGCAGTAGGTCGGTCAGCGGGCCGATTATCCCCGCCATATTCGGAATAAACCGCCTGACGTAATTCACAAAGCCCAGAAAACTCTGGAGTTCTGTGACATTCGTCGGGGACTTCCACTCCTGTATGGTCTTGATTTTCGCCGGGTCGATGTTAATGCCGTCGCGCGAGATGACGTGCCCCAAAAACTCCAACTCCTGCTTGAAAAACTTGCACTTAGAGCCCTTGGTGATGAGTCGGTTCTCTTGCAGCCGCTTAAACACTGCATCCAGGTCGCGGAGGCACTGCTCCCTTGTCTTGCTAAAAATCAGGATATCTTCCAAGTAGACGATGACACATCGGTCTAGAAGATCCCGAAAAACCCTGTTCATGGTGAGTTGAAATGTTGAAGGCGACCGAAAGGCATCATTGTAAATTCGTAACTCCCGTAGCGTGTGCGAAACGCAGTCTTGTGACAGTCGTCGGCGAAGACTCGAATCTGGTGGTAACCGCCACGTAAGTCAATCTTCGAGAAATAGCAAGCGCCGCGAAGTTGGTCGAGGAGGTCGTCGGTGCGTGGGATTGGGTAGCGAGACTTGATGGTGACCTGGTTCAGCGCACGATAGTCGATGCAGATGCGAAGCCCGCCGTCTTTCTTTGGAGTGAACACTATCGGTGCTGCGAAGGGAGATGTGCTGGCCCGAATGAACCCTTTCTCCAACAGTGCGTCAATTTGACTTCGCAGCTCCTCGAGTTCCGGCTGGGTCAACCGCCACTGTGTCCGAACAATCGGCTGCACGCCAGGTTCCAACTGGACTTTGTGGTCCTCAGGTCTCTCTGGTGGCAGTCCAGGTGGCAGATCGTCAGGGAAAATGTCCAGGTACCTCCGAATCAGCTCCGCTAAATCTGGTGGTACGCCTGCACACAGCTTCTCGATGTCCTTTCCGTCGTTGTCAACCGCCAACTCACGTAAAAAAACAGCGAACAGCTGCGCGCCCCTGTTGAAATGGCGAGCTATAGTGATAGCTTTGATGCACGGGGCTTGGATGTAGTTAGGTGTCCATGCAGGCAGTTTAATTAGCCCCTCGTGCTTGTTGATGTTGCATGATACCGTTGTCCAGTCGATGACAGGGTTGTGCCGTCGCAGCCAATCACGTCCCAGCAGCACGTCACAGCCGTCCAGTGTTGTCGCGAGAAACTTCATGCTGAAGCAAAAATTGTCGCCGCATTCGATCCTGACCGTCCGTGTTTCTTCCGTTATCGCCAGAGGCGTCCCATCCACGAGGCGGCTGTCAATTTCGGGCAGACACCTGTCAAGTTGCAGCTTGCATTTTTTTGCGCTCGCCAAATTGAAGAGGCTATGGCTGGCCCCTCCCTCGACAAACATTTTCAAGTTATTTTTTAACACCTTGCCAGCGACCAGCACAGGGTGATCCACATGTGTATCCCCGTTATTCGGCCGAGTGCGATCGATTGCATGAATCGGAACCACAACTTGGTGGGGATGGTGGGGTTCGGACGACGGAGCACAGTCAGTAAAGGGCCCGCTAAGTACTGACTCTTTCCATTTCCCTGCTCCTTCCTGTCGTTCCCCGTCAGCGGCGTTTTCTCGTGGCAGTCTTTCATGTAGTGACCCGTCTTCCCACACCGGTAGCACAGTCCCTTAGGAGGGCGGTCGGGTGTATGGACTGTCCGAATGAACAAGAGAGTGATTGAACTAGGAAAGAGTTGGGTACAAGTAGGAAACCCTAAACTTACTGTACCCCATAGTAACTACCCTGCTACAGCCTAAACAAACTGTAGCAGATATGACATTTGACACACCCCCATAGGCAAAGTGGGGGAGAGCAAGGGGTCAGAAGACCAGTCAAGAAAGGCAAAAGAAGCTCAGGGTGGAACACAACGTCACCACACACACTGAGCACAAGCAAAAGGCCACAAGGCCAATTCACATGCAGAGGCATATATGCAACACAAACATCACAGTGATCTCTACCTAGCAAAGCAAGCATGCAGGTGTCTATATATAGATCACAGTACAAGCAAAGCCTACAGCAAGTGAGGAAAAGTGGGCACAAGGCCTAGCATAGTGCAAAAACGCTGATGATCACCAGACTCAAGTGCCTTGGTGAATATATCAGCAGTGTTGGCCCGAGTGGCCACATAACGCAGACGAAGCTGACCACGCTGCTGCAACTCACGAGCCAAGAAGTAACGCAGAGCGATGTGCTTCGTTCTGTGCTCCAGTCTGTGCTCCTCACACAAGGCAATGGTAGCCTTGTTGTCGACGTACAGCACTGGAAGAGAACAAGGCCGCTCTCCCAAGTCAGTCAGCAGGTAGGTGAGCCAGCGTAGCTCCTGTGCAGCCATGGCTGTGGCGTAGATCTCAGCCTCACAATTGGAGCTGAGAACTGAAGAGAAGCATGTAGAACGCCAAGAAACTGAACCAGAGCCAAGGCTGAAGATGTAACCCTGTGACGACCGCTGAATAGCCTGGTCGTCAACCCAAGAAGCGTCTGAGTGCCCAGTGAGAACAACTGAGCTCCTCCCTCCAAGCACGAGCCCCATGCCCAATGTACTGCACAAGTAGCGCAGTACCCTCTTAGCAGCATCCATGTGCACCTTTCGGTGCCGACCAGGAGCCACGTATCGAGCCAGAAGGCCAAGAGGGTACGCGAGGTCAGGACGAGTGCAAGTCATCAGGTACACGAGGAAGCCAACTAGCTCTGGGTAAGGACCACTCGGCTCTACGGACTCCTCCAAAGGTGAAGCTGAGAGCGAGTAACCTGTAGCCAGAGGAGTGGCCTGTGCTGAGGACCAGGTGAAGCAGAAGCGCTGAAGGACCTGCTGCACCATGTGTGACTGAGTGAGTGTGATGGTGCGGCATGCTCTGTCCCGGGTGATCTGCAAGCCTAGGTAGCTGCGCAGTTCACCCAGGTCTGTGCACGTGTGTCTCTTCTGTAGCTCCGACTTCACCAGGGCCAGAGCCTCAGTGTCAGCAGTGGCAAAGACCAAGTCGTCGACGTACACGAGGATGTAGAACGGCGGCAGCGAAGTGTTGGTGCGCAGAAAAAGCGACGGGTTAGCAATAGAAGGCGCGAACCCAAGAGCCGCAAGTGTAGTCCTCAGTGTGACGTGCCACTTACGTGGCGCCTGGAAGAGACCGTAGACCAGCCGTCCGAGGCTCCAGTGGGTACCAGGAGGGAACGACCCAGTGAAGCCAAGAGGGCGGCGCAGCCAGATCTCCTCGTGCAGGCTGCCCTGCAAGAAAGCTGTGCTGAAGTCAAGAGAGTGAAGCTCGTAGTCACGCTGAGTGGCAACGTGCAATAGCACCCGAAGAGTGGTCATCTTCGGGGTGGGGGAGAAGGTCTGGAAGAAGTCAACTCCCTCTCACTGACTGAAGCCTTGAGCAACGTAACGAGCCATGAAGACAGGCGGAGAACCTGGCGGCCGCTTTACCCTGAAAATCCACATGCCACTGACGATGTTCACCCCACGAGGGGGAACCTCGTCAACGTAAGTGCCAGTGGACTTCCAGGATGCCATCTCTGCATCCATGGCTGTCTGCCACTGAGAGGAGTACTCACCTGCGATCGCCTCAGCGTTAGAGCGCGGGGTCGGGATGTCTGGAGCATCCGGGTCTCCCTCAGGGGCAAGCAGCATGGACACGAGATGAGGCGCAGCGGCTGCAAGACACTCAAGGTCCTCCTGCGTGTCCTCAAGGACGTCCGTGCCAAGAGCACACTCACCCCCGACGGACGGAGGACAGACAAACTCAGACTCAGCAACAAGACTAGCGGCATAGTCTAGACGACAGGTAGCAGCAAAGTCAACAAGCTCAGCGACTAAGGCAGACGCAGCGGTAGACTCAAACCACGGGTCAGTGACAACTATGGCTAGCAGACGCGTGACACTAGGGTGAGCAGCACGAGCGCAGTCAGACTCAGGCTCTGGAACGTCAGGCAGAGAAGACGCAGGAGGAGACGGCATCTCTGCGTCCATGGCTGACTGCCACTGAGAGGAGTACTCACCCGCGATTGCCTCAGCGTAAGAGCGTGGGGTCGGGATGTCTGGTGCATCCGGGTCTCCCTCAGGTGCAATCAGCATGGACACGAGTTGAGGTACAGTAGCGGCAAAGCTCTCAAACTCCTCCTGCCTGTCCTCAAGGACGTCCGTGTTAAGAGCACACTCACCCCCGACGGATGGAGGACAGACAGACTCAGACTCAGCAACAAGACTGGCAGCGTAGTCTAGACGACAGTGAGCAGCAAAGTCGACAAGCTCAGCAACTAAGGCAGACGCAGCAGCTGACTAAAATGAAGGGTCAGTGACACCTGTGGCCAAGAGACGCGTGAGAGTAGGACTAGCAGCACGAAGAAGGTCAGACTCCGGGTCAGCAAGAGCAGGAAGAGAGGACGCAGGAGGAGAAGGCAGAGGGACACGCTTTAGAGCAGTGGAAAGAGGAAGCGTCATCTGGTGACTGCCTGGGAAAGCAGGAGGACGTTGACACAACGACCAGTGCGAGCAGCACGAACAGGTGATGCAAAACAAGACTCAGGCAACACAGGATGAGACTCAGGCTCACGACGCTCCGTAAGACCTCCTATCGGACCAGTGAAGGGAGAAGGACTAGGATGTGGCGAGGCAGGCTGTAACTGTGACTGCGACTGGACAGGCGGAGGACACTCTAAGGAGGAAGCAGGACAAGGAGGAGGCGGCTGACCAAGAACCTACTAAAGGAGCGGAACGAAGTACGGCAGCGGCCGTGGAGTGCCCCCAGAACCAGCAGAGACAGCATCAGACCCCCCAGCAAAAGCTCCAACTCCTGCAGCACCACCAGCAGCTCCAGTAGTGCCAACTCCAGTACCCCCAGTAGCACCAGCTCCAGCCGCACCGTCAGCTCTAGCACCTGCAGGAGGACGAGCGGCAGCACCTCCAGCTTTAGCCCCTACAGCACCACCAGCCCCAGTACCTGTAGCACCTTCAACAGCTCCAGTAGCACCTCCAGTCCCAGCAACTCCAGCGCCAACCCCAGGGTCTGCAGCTACACCAACTCCAGTAGGCCCAGCGCCCTCAACTCCAGCTCCAGTAGCACCTCTAGCGCCCACAGCACCACGGCGGCGGCGTCACTACCAAGAGTACCGCTCACGCAGCTGCAGGGAAGAGAGAGCACCCCCAGGCGCAGCTCCCCCAGGCTCAGGACCTCCAGGCTCAGCACCCCCAGGCACGGCACCCCCAGTTTCAGCACCCGCAGTCTCCGCACCCCCAGGCTCAGCACCCCCAGTTTCCGCACTCCCAGGCTCAGCACCCCTAGTCTCCGCACCCCCAGGCTCAGCACCACCAGGCTCAGCAAGCTCAGTACCTCGCATAGGACCAGAGTCGACAGCTACCTCGACAAGCTCGACTGGGTCTACCTGGGAAAAACCTGAGGGAGTAGGACCCTCGGGAGGCTGGGGGTCTACCAAAGCAGCACCTGGCGCGAGGAAGAGCGACGGAGAGGGGAGCGGGGCAGTGCGGTTGGGGAAGAGATGGTAAAAGGGGACCGACTTGTCAAATGTGACGTCCTGAGAGGGGAAGACACGTCACGAGGTGGGGTGGTAAAACTGCCAGCCAGGCGCGTCAGGAACAAAGCCCAGGAAGACACAAGGAACGGCGCGGGAGGAGAGCTTGTCCGCGGACGTATCGTGGACAAAGTCACGAGATCCCCAGACACGGAACACAAACGCATCGCCAACCTCTCCCGTCCAACGCAGTGTCAGCGAGGTCTCCGGAACGGAGACACGGGGCCAGAGGTTGAGCTGATGCGCGGCGTACCGGACCTCAAACGGCCACAGAAAATGGGGGGCAGCCGCATGGACCAAGGAGGTACGAGCGACCTCCATGACCAAGCCAGTGCGGCGCTCAGCAACCCCAATCTGCTGAGGAGAGGTCTGAAGCGTGAACGTCTGCTCAATGCCGTCCTCCTGACAGAAGGCCTCCAAGAGGCCGGAGGAAAACTCGCCACCTCTGTCAGAGTGCAGTCGCAGGACTGGAAGGTCCGTGCGAAAGCGCCTCTCCAGCTGGAGACGGGTAGCGCGGATCCAATGGATCAAGACAGCAGGGACCTCTCCCTTGGTGCGCAAGGGGAAGACCGTGGTGTTACGCGTGTAGTCGTCAACTACAAGCAGGAAGAAGCGCTCTCCGCCTTGTCCACGGACGTGTGAAGGGTCTGCAGAGGAGCCTCCGTCGGGGGGAATGCAGAGGAGTGAGGGGTGGCACGCTGCCGCCTCTCGACACAGGGAAGGCAAGGAGGGGCAGGGGACGGTGGCAGGGGAGGCAGTGACCTGGGGAGACCAGAGACAAGGAAACGAGAGTGCATGCCACGACGGCGCTGCATCGAAGGGTGCCCAAGGCGGTGGTGCCAGAGGACCGTCCGGTGCGACAGGGTGCGACACGAGGAGGGGGCGGACAACTGACCTGACGCAGACGCAGACACCGCTACCTGAGGGGACTCAGTGGTCAGTGTGTACAAGTCCGACCCCTGCTGCTGAGTGAAGGTAGCCGAGTGACGACCCGTCTGGGCACACGTGCAGTGTGTCACACGCTCGTAGGCAGGGGTGAACTGGTGAACACCCGCGTCCTGGAGCGCAGAACCCGCCACCAAGTTCGTAGAGAACGAGGGGAGGTAAAGGCCCGACAGTGTGCCGGACAGGACAGCAGGATTAGGGAGGGCAGTGGTGGAGGTCGCAAGGACCGGACCCCCGGAGGGGTCAGCCAGGGAGACAGCAACCGGTCTAGGGAGCTGCTCTAGGGCGGTGGGGTCGCGAAAGAAACAGCGGGAAGCAACTGAGTCCAGTGTGAAGGTGTGTAGTGCCTCAGTAGGCGCAGTACTTGAAGGCGCAGACTCACAAGCACCTGAAGCAGCAGACTCACAAGCGCCTAGAGCAGCAGCCTCACCAGCACCTGGAGCAGGAGACGCACGAGCACCTAGAGTAGCAGCCTCACCGGAACCTGGAGCAGCAGACTGGATACCGGGGTCAGGCGGCACACACAGATGACAGGCTCCGTAGGCACTAGTAGACAATGCATACATTGAAGTGAGAAGAGCATCATAGTCAAGAGCAAAGATATCTACCCTCTACCTAAGCAGCTCCACCCAGTCGGGGAGCTCAGCGTCGTCGCCAAACTCTGTACGCCAAGCGATGCTCAGACGGGCGAAGCAGCGAGACTCTGTGTGACCACGCGTCCCGCAAGGCTGACCAGTCTGGACACCCGTGCTAATAACGTACGGGCAGCGAGCAGTACCCAGGGACCCTCTACTCTGAGCGTACCACTCACGAAGCTGCTGGGGCGAACGAGTCTCGCACGGACGACGCTGCTGCTGCACCGGGCCACTACAAGAAGCTCCCGAACTACCCACTCCAGGACGACTCCCACTACTGCCACCCCGACAACCCCAACTGGCGTACCACTCACAAAGCTGCTGGGGCATGAGGGACATACGCGGACGGCCCTGGAGCTGCATTTGGCCACGCCAGGAGCAGCAGTAGAAGCAGCAGGAGCAGTAGCAGCAGCAGTAACAGCACTAGCAGCAGTAGTAGCGGTAGCAGCGCGGGCAGGGCAGTGCTCACCAGTGGTGGGAAGGGCAGGCGCACGACAGAGGCGACTGCGGGGCCGCTACAACGGCAGCGACCGCGGCAGGGAGCTCCACAGCAGCTGCTGCAGGGTGGGGCGACGACTGCGGCTAGGGGCGGCTGCTGCAGGGGCGGCTACTCCAGGGGGCCAAGGGCGGCTGCAGGTGCGGCTGCTCCAGGGGCCAAGGGCGGCTTCTGTAGTGGCGGCTGCTCTAGGGGCCAGGGGCAGCTGTTGCTGGGGCGGCTGCTCCAGGGGCGGCTGCTCCAGGGGCCAGGGGCGGCTGCTGTTGGTGCTGGGGCAGCTCGCGCGCTGCTGTAGGGGCGGGCCGCGCGCTGCTGCAGAGGCAGCGTCGCGAGCTGATGCCGGTGCAGGGGCGGCTCGCGCGCTACTGCACGGGCGGGTCGCGCGTTGCTGCAGGGGCGGCTTCGCGAGCTGCTGCACGGGCGGGTCGCGCGCTGCTGCAGGGTCGGCGACGGGGGGGGGGGGGGAGCAGCGGGCGGGCCCCTTGAAGGCGCCGCGACGAGCAACGGGGGCGGGGGGGGGGGGGGGGGGGGGGGGGGTGGGAACGCGCGGGTCCAGGGCTCAGGTTTCGTTTTTGCCTACTCCCGATTGGCAGTGTAGGGTTTTTGAAAACACTTGCAAGCAGTGTGAGTTTTTCCCGTACACTGATAGAGCAGTGTAACATCAACTTTTTAAAAATTTGCACTAGGACGTCAGTGTAGTTACGTGATGTGCACTGATGCATGCAGGCTAGGACTTTTTTTATTACACGTGATCAATTAAACAATCAAATTTTAGTCACTCAATATCCATCATGCTCGTCCTCGCTATCAGACGACTCCCCTATTGCCATGCCCTTTCCAGCACTGCGATTGTATGGAGCTGTTGATTTAGCGGGTCTCCTCTTCTTCTGCTTCCGCCAGATGTCGACCACGTCGGCCCATTTGTACTCATAGTCAAGCATGTTGAGAGTCATCAGCTCGGATAGACGGGCGTCGCCGAGCGATGTGCGCATCCAGCTTTTGATAACGTTTTGGCGGCTGAATCCGCGCTCGCACTCCACGGTGCTCAACGGAATCACTGCGAGCGCCTGCCACATCGACACCAGGTTGGGGAAGCTGCGTGGCCAGTCCTTGGTCTTCAGCATCTTCGACAGCCCTTGGTAGAAGTCCTCATCCTCGTAGTGTCGCGACATGACGTGGCAGAAGCACTTCAGTTCCAGCTCCGCCGCTCGGTGGTTGAAGCCTGCCACGTGAACATAAGACAAAAGGCACAATCATTAGTCTACCGACTTCGCACATGCAAACAACACTTGGACGGGAGTTTTTTGCCATGCACGCATCAACACACCTGGCAGCCTGTTCAAGAAGACACGCGCATTGGAATCCAGCCACTGTACGACCCGTCGCTCCCGTTTGTCTGTCGCTTCTGGCCACGTCTCCACCTTGTACAGCTTTCT
This sequence comes from Closterium sp. NIES-65, assembly GCA_948144175.1. Classification (NCBI taxonomy): domain Eukaryota; kingdom Viridiplantae; phylum Streptophyta; class Zygnematophyceae; order Desmidiales; family Closteriaceae; genus Closterium; species Closterium sp. NIES-65. The sequence continues at coordinate 2,301,841 of CANXME010002337.1, read as the reverse complement.
GCCCTCCATGTCCTTCAGGCTATACATGCGTGTGTGCAGATTTGTCGCCACCTCTTGCGCAAACGCCTTACAGAGCTTGATGCAGTCGGCCATCGTGCCGCCGAACTTGTGTCCTTTTATCGGCTCCTCGCTCAGCACGATCTCATGCGATGTTGGCTCGCCCTCCGAATCCACGCCGTCCACTTTTATCTTCCTTTTCCCATTGGCCATACGTGCGATGAAGGGCGACAGCAGGTTGCTGACTCCCCCTCCGAAACCGTTGTCGTATTCCACGTAGCGCAGCCTGATGCAAGAGATCATGCGGTCCACCACCTGGTGCACGAGCGTGATGTCAACCTGAGATAACCACGGGTACAATGAGATTGCGTTAAAACATTATTCAATTTTGGCAAAGCGAACGCACACGAACCAGCAACACATGAATCACTTACTTTCCGTCGCTGGAAGAATTTGTTGAGGGCGTTGATCTCTGCAAGTAGATCCGCCAAGAAGTATACGCAGAAGTGGAACTTCAGCGTCTGAAGCGTAGCGGCCAACTTGTGGCCGTACTCGATGAACACCACGACCGCCGCACCGAGGACCTTGCACAGCCGCTGCACAGCATCTCCACGCGACAGCCACCTCACGTCAAAAAGCCCCTGGTGCTCCAGGTTTGTCTTGTGAAATTCCTGCTGCAGCTCTTTGAACCGCTCATGCCAGACGGAAGACTTGGTGACGATGTCGCCAAGCCCTCGGATTGCAGCATCGACGATGTCCAGGTCCTTGTACTTCAGCGCCGACTCCTTCACAGCTAGTGCTTCTCTGCACAATAAAACGTTTAGCATTAGGACACTTTTACAAGTAGGATTGAGCAGTATGTGTTGAACGTAAACGACACTTACCTATGTGCGATGCAGTGCGTGCCGACAAGATGAGGGATGCGCTCACGGAGGCGCACCACAAGCCCCCTCTCGCAGCCAACCATCACACCCGCGCCGTCTGTGCTGATGGCGGCGATCCTCTGCAGATCTATGCCAACGGTCTCCAAGTGGGCCAGCAGGACGGTGAAGATTGAAGCAGCGTCACACTTGTGGACCGTCAGCAGCGCAAAGAACTCGGTCGCCACCTGACGATGCTTCAGGGAAGTCACGAACACCACCAGATGCTTCCCGCGCGCTCTGTCCGTGCTCTCATCACAGCTGATGCCGATCCAAGGTGACGCGTGTACGTGCATGAGCTGTTGTTGCTGCTGATAGGAGCTCATTGCCTTCACCATCTCCTGGAAACCGTACCTGCAAGAAGCGCACACACAGATTAGTCATCGACGAGGTTGTGATCACATCCTCTACATGGGATACCCGCCCTGTACTCACTCAGTGATGTAAACGCCGTAGCCCTGCTGAGGGATGTCCGAAATACCCTCCCTGGCCAGAAACTCCACGAGGCGCGGGAACATTGAGATCGGCGCGTCCTCGTCGCACACAAACTGAATGCTCCGCATGAGCCTGACCACGCGCGCGCTCTCAGGGTCGGCTCTCTCGTAGTCGTCTATCTTCTTCTGCGCCGCCAGCTTGTCGAGAAGCCCCCTCTGACGGTCGATGCACTCCTCGTGGCGAGTGCTTGCCTGGTGCGCACGCATAGACGCTGGCTGCAAGTCGCGTCCACCGCAACCATTCCTCCCGTAACGTGCGTTGTCTGGGCCATGTTCACTGCACACACTGCAACGCAAACGAGGCAGCCCATCCTCACCCTTGTCGAGCAATAGCCAGTCGAACTGCGGGAGCCACTTCGTGATGTAGTTTCGCTGAGCCTCCAGGAACTTCGCAGCATTGCGTTCCGAGGCAGTCAGTTTGAGAGGAGACGGCGCGGGAGTAACAGTGGAAGGTGGCGGAGGAGGAGGTCTCACGAGAGGCGTGCCGGTGCCAAACCCAATGGTCGTCTGCATGTAGCGGGGTCGTTTCAGCGCCACCGAGTTAGAAGATTCAGGTGCTTCCGTAACGATCTCCGTCGTTACCACGTGGTCGCGGACGACGGTGTCCGCATCGTCATCGTTGTCTTGCTCCTGCTGCCGCGATGGTGACTGTGGCGGAACTTTGCGCACGGGATAGTGCCACCCCTCACTGTCAACATACGTCTCTGGCAAAGGGTTGGGTGCAGCTTCTGTAACATGGCCTCGCAAGAAATCGAGGCCAGTCCTAGGCCTGGTGCTACTAGACGGGTCTCCATCACCACCACTAGCTTCGTAAGGGTCTCCAGGAGGTGCCATGGGAACGAGCTAGACATCGCTCGGGTACTAGAAGGGGTGGTACAAACAGGAGGCGGAGAGGGGTGGTGGTGGAATGACGCTGCGGGGAGATGTCGGTGGCAGAGTATGTGGTCCTAATGATTACACAAGTTCAGGCAGCAATACTGTATTTGCTGCCAAACCGGAGTTTCGTGGCGAGCTGGCAAGGGAATCTTGCCTAAGTGACCAATCAGACGCGTGACTGCGACCAGTGCAAGTCCTGAACAGAAGGTAACCTTGGTACTTGCGTGATTGACGGAAATCACGCTCTGACAAATTTCTGTGGTTTTTTTGGGGGGGGGGGGGGGGGGGGGGGGGGGGGGGTGTGTTCTGTACGCTCAACAGTGTAAACTTCGATAACTATAAAATTACCCACAGCATCAGTGTGGCAAAAAACGATACACTTCCATATCAGTGTAACACATGTTCAGCGAAAATTTACCCCAGAGGCTAAGTGTATACCAAAAAAATCACCCTTCTAATCAGTACAGAAGGGTAAATTACACTTCAAACCTGAGCCCTGCGCGGGTCCCGGCGGGCTGCAGCCGTCGGCGTGCTGCAGCCGCGGCGCGCGGGTTACGGCCTGCGCGCGGGCGTCGGCCAGGCGGCGCGCTGGTGGCTAGCGGGCCACGTGCGCACGGGCAAAGGAGGGCGCGCGGGCAGAACGAAGGGCGGGGCGCGTAGCAATCAATCAACCCCAATAAGGAATTCGGGAAAATCCCTTACAGTGGAAGTCAAACACGCAACTTTCAATGATAAAATTACTAAAAAATCAATGTCTCATGTCCCTCGCAGCTTTTAACGAAAGCTTGAAAGATTACTAAACCCAAGTAATCAGTGCGCAAATACAAGCTTCCTGCGACATCATAGTAACATGGACAAATCAGCGAGGCCCACTGTTTCATTTTAATCAAAGTAGCTGAAAGGTCTTTCACTGTTGAGCCCAACCAGTGGTTAGTGCATCGTGTCACATCATGCCGCACCATGTCATATCGAGTTGCACCGTCTCATCTTGTTCCATCACTTGCGCTGAGGTTGGTCACTGTACATAAGGGCGGCCCTTGCCGCCCTACACCACACCTGTGTCAGTAAGCACGTGGGACTCTCCAGATGAGAGCCACACACAGCACGCCCCTTCCCGCAGCTGCAGATGCCGCTTGCTTCTCCACACCACCGTGGCCGAAACACCCCCAGTCAAACTGCTGCTCCCTAACCCACTGCAGTGCAGATATGTGCACCTCTCAAGCAGCAGGCAGCCCTTCTGTCAGGTAAGATCATTCATCAGCAGAGCTTCCTTCTGTCATCGCTCCCATGGTCAGGTCACCTACCCACTCAGGCAGCCCCACCTTCATCCATCACCTCCCTACTTCACCTCCCTGCACCTTCCTCCTTCCCATCACCTCCGGAAAAGAACAGCGCCATGGACTGCTGAACAATCAGCCCGTCACGCAAACCCTGCACCTTTTGAGCCGCCTCAAAAGTCACTCCTTCCATATCCGTCCCGTGACCCTCAGCTTCAGCTCCTTCCCATCGCCCCCTGAGAAGAACAGCGCCATGGACCTCTGAATAATCAGCCCGTCGTGTGAATCCCGCACCTTGCGGTGGCTGTCCCGGATGCTGCGCGGCACGCCCTGCCACATGAGCTTGCGCCCATTGCCGCCCACCTCCAGGCTGTACCCAAACGCCTTGGCGTCCGCGTCGTCCCCCATGAACCGCAGAAACGCCATGTAGACCGGGGCGCTGCCTAGTTGAAACGCCTCGAAGTGCAGACAGAAGTGCTGCCCGAAGCAGTTGAACACCTGGTTGGATGAGTGCACGGAGAGGGGGGGAGGGAGGGGGTTGGGTTGGGAAGGGGAGAGGAGGGGAGGGGGACGGGGCGTAGGGGGAGGGGGACGGGGCGTGGGGGAGGGGAAAGGAAGTTAGATACTACATGGGTGTTTGGGTGCCTCAGAAAAGCAGTGCACAATGGCCTGGCGTCGTCGGCAAGCGCAGGCACGCCTCAGCAGGTATTTCCTCGGTGGGAGAAGGAAACTGCCTTGCTACACCAAATATCATCACACGCACCACCACTCCCCCTTCATCAACACACGACTCGTACTCCACTCATCATCCATCCACACCCACACACTCACGCACTCCCTCACTCACTCACTCACTCACTCACTCACTCACACACACACACACTCTCTCTCTCTCTCTCTCTCTCTCTCTCTCTCTCTCTCTCTCTCTCTCTCACTCACCGTGAGCATCCAGGTGGCGTTTTCAACCTCCTGCGGGTTCTGCTTCACATAGCGATGGTTGAACGTGCTGCCATTGTGCATGTCCACCTTATGATCATCCCTCAGATGCGCCACCAGCGCCAGCACGTCCCCCGTCACCGCGCACTCCGACCCCGCGTACGGGCAGCAGTACGGCCGGAACGCGCACAGCGCCTCGTGCTTCACCTTGCAGTAGTACGGCAAGATTTCCGGGCAGCCGAGAGTGTGGTGCTTGCAGGGCAGTTCGAGGGACTCGGCGACCTTTTCGAGCGCGAGGCAGCGGATGTTGCCCAGCTCGTAGCGGCACGTGGGGCAGCGGTTGTGCACGCGCGCCTTGCAGTGCGAACAGAGCGTGTGGCCGTTCGGGCACTGCGTGGAGAGGGGGGGGAGGAGGAGGGGGGGGGGGGGGGGGGGGGGGGGGGGAAAGTGGGGAGGAGGAGAGCGCGAGGAGAGCGTGGCCATTGGGACAATGATATGCGGGTGGGAAGCGTTGATGGAAGTCTAGATTCACATTGAAGGGCATACTACTGCAAGCCTGAGTTACTGGTCAGGTCTGAAGCGCCTTTAAAGCGTGAGATATTTAAGCCAACTAGGCGCTTAATCAGCAAATGTCATATTAGTCAGTAATAACATTTGGTAACGCGAATCAATCAAATCAGACGAGTGAAACCGCAATTCGCGACCTCGCGATGGTTCACAGCGGAGCTCCAGGATAAAATACAACGGTTCACGTAAGGATGGAAGGATGAGATTAAAGGCTCTTTACTATTGGTAACCAGTTAGCCTTTGTAATTACGTTAAACATTAAAAGTGAAGTTTAAAAATGAAAAGGCGACGGCACCTGATGAATGGGAGGGAACATGGAGTTGGTGCAGACGGGACACTCCAGTAGCTCGTGCACGCCTCCCGACGACATCACGGCGACTGGAGGCGACGTTTGCGACGGCGAGTTACCAGACGCTTTCGCCGACGAATGCGAAGGATATTGTATCGATGAGCCCGGTGTGGCTCGAGACGACGACATGGGCTTGCCATGGCTTCTGGCCTGAGCGGAAGACACGCCGCCTTCTTCGGAGTCGTAAGTGAGCGAGGACGAGGCGTCCTCGCTGACTGACATTTCCGCCATCAGGTCGGCTAGGTCTGTTTCACGGCCTGGAGGCATTGGTTCACCTAACCTGTTCGCCTCGCTCGGACCAAGTGCTACCTATTGACTCGAAATTCGTCGAAACGGATTCATTGGAAAGGTTAACGATGGTCGTGAATGCGCTGATGCGAGCGTGAGGGGAATGAGGCCCTCGGTTCGCGGAATTAACTTGACGAGGCGTGCGTTGTGGAAACCATGACGCCTCGCCTACTGAGTGTGTAAGAACGAACTTCGTGCTATGGACTAAAAAACAGACAGTCTCTATGCTGCACAACCTGAAGTCAAAGCCTGTGAATACTAGAAACTAAATGCTAGGAAGATCAAGAGGAGCATGAAAAGGTTCTGCGAAGAACACACACTCCAAATCTCAACTGTGGTGGTGCGGTGCGGGGGGCAGGAAACCCTAAAAGCACGGAGCTGGTATGGTTTGGTGGAGCCGATGATGACGATGTGCTGCTGTGGATGGGGTGGGGGTTGCCTGGGCAGGGCTGTATGATGTGAGGTGAGGTGAGGTGAGGTGAGAGGTGGCGGCATGGCAGGATGGCACCTACGAACGGGGCAGATTCCAGTTCGGCACGGCGTCGTTATCGGAGTTTCTGCGCGTTTTAAAATGTTTCTGTGCGGTTTCCGGAGGTGAAGTAGCCAACGTGTGCGCGTCGTTTGTTGAATATCGCTTCCTCTTGAATATGCATCCAGAGGTAGTTACCCTGGTATACTAGCTTTTGAGCATGATGGATAAGAACATCCATTCCACCGCAGGATTATATATTTTTGTGTTCGGGTGTGGCAAGTGCACCATCGCACATCGCAGCTGGTTCGAAAGTGCTTGATTCAGTTGATGAGACTCCCTCCCGTCAGAGGATACCGTTAAAATTCTCGCGGGCAGGGGCGGTAACTGTTTTCGCTAAGTTTTTTGGGCATTTTGTGGTCATCATGAATGTTGTCCAACCAACCATCTGGTGTTCTCGAGAAGGAAGAAGCTTTTGCGGAGCCCGCCCTCGAATGGGAGACACCGCCCTTGCTATTCTACAACCAGGTTCTGCTCCCACACCTAGTTGTTGGGCTTGTCTCGGTAAAGTTACAAAACGTATAGCTATAGAGTTGCCCTAAGAATCATAAAAATGGGGTGTGTGTGTGGAGGTTCACACCTAGTTGGTTGTGTAGAGTGAACATGGGAGGTTATAAATAGGAGAGGTCATAGATAGGGGTGCGTAGTGACTGAAACGCTTCATATCCGTAATGCGAGCAATCAAACCTGCAGCAAAAGACCCATACACTCATCAGCATACGGTAATCTGATCTGAAGCATCATCAATTCCAATTCCAGTAACCTGCCAACTCACACCAGTGCCACCCTCATGAGGTGCCGTACTCACTATGTATTGCCTCATGCCTTCCATTCTTTCTTATCCTGCTCCTCAGTGTATCTTTCAAATGTAGCAATGATACTAGCAACTAGAAGTATATCTTACTCTCCATATTAGCATAGTACAAACAAGCAAAGTGCACTATAACAAAACAAATCCAGGACTTCTCATGCGCTTCTCTTGATACCCCAGTCAGCACAGTGCCACATGTTCTATACCTGTTCAGATTCGCCTGTTCCAACAACTCATGCTTGATCTTCTTGTATAAATATAACTCCTTTCAAGGGTTGTGCTGTGAATCCGCCTGCACCATATGTTCTTGTGCAATGCCTTCCTGCGCCGCATTTTCATCCGCCTTTTCCCACGGCATATCGTTTAAGATACCCTGCTGCACCAACGCCATGTCCTGATCCCAAATCATCTTATCATACGTCACTTGGTCCCTTAGCCGCTCCTCATATTCCGACTGCAACCACAGCTGATTCTGCTGATCCAGCCAAATTATGCTCCCAGTCCCCTTCTCCCACATTTCTTGCTTTCCCATTCCCTTGTTTCGCATTCGTGGGTTCCTTATTCGCCGCATTCGTATGATCCGACAGCCCATCATGCCTTTCCCATTCCTGCCTCTCCTGTTCCTGCCTCGCCTGTGCCTGTCAGTAGATCTGCATGGTGGATGCCCGATTGATCCTGGAGAGGGTTACAGGCGCGTTCGCCTAGGGGGTTATGGGCGCACTGACCCGCTACTGAAACAAGCCCTTTTATCCCAATGGTCTAGTGGTTGGGATTCTGAGATGGTACCAGAGCGGTCTCGGGTTCGATTCCCGGTGTATGCACATATAGGCCGTTGCCGCTGTGCTTAGTCCTGGGCCTCCCATTGTGGGGGGGTGTCAGTAGATCTGCACTGTGGATGCCCGATTGATCCTGGAGAGGGTTACAGGCGCGTTCGCCTGGGGGGTTATGGGCGCACTGACCCGCTACTGAAACAAACCCTTTTATCCCAATGGTCTAGTGGTTGGGATTCTGAGAGTGCCTGCTTCTCATGTTCCTGCTGATCCAACCACAAGTTGTAATACCACGCATTGTGATCCCGCCAATCCTGATCCCGCCTCTTCGCGTCAAAATTACTAGTATCCGCCACGGATTGCCCGTTCGGCTCTGGACTTTCCTTCTTCGAACTCTCCTGCGCCGCATTCTCATTCTTGTTCTCCCGCTTCTCCGGCTCCGGATCCTCATGTCCCTGCTACTTATGTTTTAGCCTCTACATCTTCAACCGATTTTTCTCCAACATCTGTTGCTACTTCGTCAGATGCCCCTGCTGCTTCTGCTCCGCCTCTTTCTGCAGTTTCTCGTTAGCTTCATGTTGCATCGCCAGCCATTGCTCCTCTGTCATCCCATTGCACTGATTTAACAGCGCCTTCTCCTCTTCCACCCACTTCTTCAGCTTCTCTAGCCGCTGCTTCTTCCGCAGCTTCTACTGCTCCGTCAGCGCCTTCTGAGGTGTCGTCTCCTGAACAGCCAACTTTCTCTTCAAGAAGTGCATCATTGCGAGGTTTGACACCTCCAGCTGCTCAGCGAGCTGCGGCTTCTACTCCTGCTGCGCCTGCTAGTGCAGATTCCGCTGCACTGGGGTGTCTTGTCGTACTTGCAAGTGAGAGCGCTTATTGTCAGAGTCACCAGTCGCAGGAACCGAGTGCTGCAGAGATAACTCAATCAAGGGGAGCTAAAATACGGGCTAGGCACGAGGTGGGAGTGATCTCTACGTTCGTTCGTTCCTTCGTCGTTTCCAAGTGTTAACACTACTTGCTAGTTGACGGGGAGAATTGGCAAGAGTTTCACTAGGAAAAACATGACAACAATGGTCCAGAATGATAGCAACAAAGTTGGCAAGACTAACTACATCAAATCTAGCATCCAAGCAGGACGACTGCCAGCGCAACATGGTCGACCACGATCCAGCACAACATGGTTGACCGCGCTCCAACACTGCAAAGTCGCGGCCCGCCAATGATGAGAAACGAGAATGAATGCATTGAGCAGAATGAGGAGTACAAGTGGTAAACCCTAAAGTGTTGTACCCCATATGAACTACCCCACTACAGCCTACACAGACCATAGCATATATGCCTGACACACCCCCATAGGCAAAGTGGGGGAGAACAAGGGGTCACAAGACCAGTCAAGCAAAGCAAGGCAAGCTCAGGGTGGATCACAACGTCACCACACAGTCCGAGCACAAGAGCAAGGCCAAAAGGCCAGTTCACATGCAAGATCATATATAAAGGTAAACAAGCAAGTGCAAGTATAGAAAGATCACAGTACAAGCAAGGTCAATAAGTGACAAGTGAGGCCAAGTAGGCACAAGACCTAGCATCGTACAGAAGCGCTGATGATCACAAGGCGGAAGTGCCTTGGTAAAGATATCAGCAGTGTTGGCCTCAAAGGCCACGTAAGCAAGGTGCAGCTGACCACGCTGCTGCAGCTCACGAGCAAGGAAGTAGCGAAGAGCAATGTGCTTCGTTCTGTGCTCCAGTCTGTGCTCCCGACACAAGGCCAACATGGCCTTGTTGTCTACGTACAGAACTAGAGGAGAACGAGGCGGCTCTCCTAGGTCAGTCAGCAGGTAGGTGAGCCAGAGTAGCTTCTGTGCAGCCATGGCCCCCGCGTAGATCTCAGCCTCACAACTGGAGCCGAGAACAGAATACGAGCGGGTAGACCGCCACGAAACAGAGCCGGAGCCAAGGCTGAAGGTGTAACCCTATGACGACCGCTGCGTAGCCTGGTTGTCAGCCCAAGAAGCGTTTGCGTGACCTGTGAGGACCACTCGACGTCGCCCTCCAAGCACTAGCCCCATGCCCGACGTACTTCACAAGTAGCGCAACACCCTCTTCGCTGCAGCCATGTGCTCTGGTCGGTGTCTCCCAGGAGAAACATAGCATGCCAAGATGCTAAGAGGGTATGCTAGGTCAGGTCGTGTGCAGGTCATCAGGTACATGAGGCAGCCAACAAGCTCTGGGTACGGGCCACTCGGCTCTACGGACTCATCCGAAGGCAGAGCTGAGAGCGAGTGGCGGGTACACAGAGGAGTGGCCTGAGGCGAGGAGTACGTGAAGTCGAAGCGCTGAAGGACCTGCTGCACCATGTGTGACTGAGTCAGGGTAATGGTGCGCTGTGCTCTGTCCCAGGTGATCTGCAAGCCAAGGTAGCTGCGCAGTTCACCCAGGTCTGTGCACGTGTGTCTCTTCTGCAGCTCGGAATTCACGTGGGCGAGTCCAGCAGTGTCAGCAGTGGTAAAGACCAAGTCGTCGACGTACACGAGGATGTAGAACGGCGGCAAAGAGTTGTCTGTGCGCAGAAACAACGACAGGTCGGCTGTAGAAGGAGCAAACCCAAGAGCCGCAACTGTAGCCCTCAGTGTGTCGTGCCACTCACGGGGCGCCTAGCGGAGACCGTAGACTGGCCGCCGGAGGCTCCACTTTGTACCAGGAGGAAACGACCCAGTGAAGCCAGGTGGGCGGCGCAGCCAGATCTCCTCGCGCAGGCTGCCCTGCAGGAAAGCAGTGCTGAAGTCAAGAGAGTGAAGCTCGTAGTCGCGCTGAGCGGCTATGTGCAGCAGCACCCAAAGAGTGGTCATCTTCGGGGTGGGAGAGAAGGTCTGAAAGTAGTCAACTCCCTGCCGCTGACTGAAGCCTCGAGCCACGTAACGCGCCTTGAAGACAGGCGGAGAACCCGGCGGCCGCTTCACCCTGAAAATCCACATGCCACTGACGATGTTCGCTCCGAGTGGGGGAACCTCGTCGACATAGGTGCCTGTGGACTTCCAGGAAGCCATCTCTCCGTCCATGGCTGACTGCCACTGAGAGGAGTAGGGACCCTCCATCGCGTCAGCATACGATCGAGGAGTCGGGATGTCTGGTGCATCCGGGTCTCCCTCAGGGGCAATCAACGTGAACACGAGATGAGGCAAAGCAACAGCAAAACACTGGAACTCCTCCTACCTGTCCTCAAGGACGTCCGTGCTACGAGCACACCCAACCCCGATGGACGGAGGACAGACAAACTCGGACTCAGCAACAAGACTAGTGGCGTAGTCTAGACGACAGCGAGCAGCGAAGTCGACAAGCTTAGCCACTAAGGCAGACGCAGCAGTGGACTCAAAGGAAGGGTTAGTGACAACATTGGCCAGGAGACGCGTGACAGTAGGACTCGCAGCACGAAGAGAGTCAGACCCAGGGCCAGGAAGGACAAAAAGAGAGGACTCTGGAGGAGACGGCAACGGGACACGCAGAGGAGCAGTGGAAGGACGCAGTGCCATCTGGTGTGTGCCCGGAACCGTAGGAGGACGCGAACGCGGAACACGACGACTAGTGCGAGCAGTGCGAACAAGCGACGCAGGACGAGACGCACGCTCACGGCGCTCAGCAAGACCTCCAGTAGGACCAGTGTAGGGAGAAGGAGCAGGTAGAGGGGAGGCGGGCTGTAACTATGACTGCGACTGGACAGGCTGTGGACACTCTAAGGGAGGAGCAGGACCAGTAGAAGGCGGGAGACTAAGAACCGGCTCAAGGAGCGGAACGAAGTACGGCCGCGACCGCGCAGCGCCTCCAAAACCAGCAGGGACAGCACAAGTACCCCCAGTGGCAGCACCAGCGCCAGCAGCACCTCCAGCTCCAACAGCGCCAACTCTAGCACCCTCAGACGCACCAGCGCCAGCAGAACCACCAGCGCCAACACCCCCAGCAGCTCCAGCTCCAGCAGCACCAACTCCAGCAGGACCGGCAGCTCCAGTACCGCCAGCAGCTCCAGCCCTAGCAGCACCCCCAGGCCCAACAGCTCCAGCACCGCCAGTACGAGCACCTCTGGGACAGTAGTACCTCCAGCAGCATCAGCAAGGCTCCAGCACCGGGCAAACCACTCGCGCAGCTCCTGTGGAGAGAGTGGCTCCCGCCTCGACGAAGCACCGCCGGCGGCCACACGAGCAGACCCAGTGCCCCCAGGCTCCGCACCCCCAGGCTCCGCACCCCCAGGCTCCACACCCCCAGGGTCAGCACCTCCAGACTCAGCACCCCCAGACTCATCACCCCCAGTCTCAGCACCACCAAGCTCAGCACCCCCAGACCCGGCACCCACAGGCTCAGCACCTCTAGCAGCAGTAGAGTCAACAGCTACCTCGACAGGCTCGACTCCGTCTACTTGGGACACACCTGACGAGGCAGGACCCTGAGGGGGGAGGGGGTCAACCGGGGGAGGACCTGGTGCAAGGAAGAGCGGCGGCGGGGGAAGGGGCGCGGCGCGGTAGGGGAAGAGACGGTAGTAAGGCACCGACTCGTCAAAGGTGACGTCTTGGGAGGACAGAACACGGCGCGAGGTGGGGTGGTAAAACTGCAAACCAGGCGCATCAAGGGGGAACCCAAGGAAGACGCAGGGAACAACACGGGGGGATAGCTTGTCCGCAGACAAGTCGCGAACAAACGCCCGAGATCCCCAGACCCAAAACGCAGACGAATCGCCAACCTTCCCCGTCCACCGCAAGGTGGGGGAGGTTTTTGGCAAGGAGACCGTGGGGTGAAGGTTGAGCTGATGCGCCGCGTACTGAGCCGTAAACGGCCACAGAAATGGGGGGCAACCGCATGAATCATGGACGTACGAGCGACGTCCATGACCATGCCAATGCGGCGCTCAGCAATCCCATTTTGCTGTGGAGAGGCCGGAAGCGTGAAGGTCTTGCGGATGCCCTGTGCACGACAGCAGGCTCACTGACGGGCAGAGGAAAACTCCTCGCCTCTGTCAGATTGCAGACGCAGAACAGGAAAGTCGGAGCCGAAACTCTCTCTGAGCTGGAGACGAGCTGCGCGGATCCAGTCGATCAACACCTCAGTGACGTCACCCTTGCTGCGCAAGGGGAAGACCGTGGTGTAACGGGAGTAGTCGTCAACCACCAACAGGAAGTAACGCTCGTGACCCTAGCCACGAACGCGGGCGCGGCCCCACACGTCCATGTGAAGAGTCTGCAACGGAGCCTCTGTCGGAGGAAACTCGGAGGAGTGAGGGGCGGCGCGCTGTCGCCCCTTAACGCAGGGGACGCAGGTAGGGGGAGGCCCCGGAGGTAGAGGAGGGAGAGACCGGGGGAGACCAGAGACAAGGACACGGGAGGCCATACCTCGGAGACGAGGCAGGGAGGGGTGACCAAGGCGGTGGTGCCAAAGGAGAGTCTGGTGAGACAGGAGACGACACGAGCAGGGAGCAGACTCAAGACTAGACCTGGACGCTGCAACAAACACCTGACTCGACGCAGCGACCTGACCAGGCTCAACAACCGGAGGAGACTCAGTAGTCAGGGTGTACAGGCTCGACCTCGGCCGACGGGTGAACGTGGCCAAGTGTCTGCCTATCCGAGCATACGTGCAATGGGTCACCCGCTGACTCGCAGGAGTGAACTGGTCAACCCCCCTATCCTGTAGATCAGCGCCACTTACCAAGTTCGTAGAGAACGAGGGGAGGTAGAGACCTGACAGGGTGCCAAAGGGGGCTGCCGGACACGGTAAGACAGTGGAGAAACGAGCAAGGACAGGACCCCCAAAGGGGTCCGCAAGGGAGACCGCAACCGGCCGACTAAGCGGCGTAAGTGTGGTGCGGTCTCGAAAGAAGGAGAGCACTAGCACCTAGAGCAGCAGCGTCACCAGCACCTAGAGCAGCAGTCTCAATGCCCGGGTCAGGCGGAACACACAGGTAACAGTCACCCTCAACACTATCAGCAACAGCATACATGGCAGCGAGAATAGCATCAAAGTCAAGATCAAAGATAGCAACCCCCGCCCTAGACAGCTCTCCCCAGCGAGGGATCTCAGAGGCCTCCGGGAACTGGTGACGCCACGCGTCCGTCAGGCGGCCGAAGCAGCGCTGGGTGGAGTGCGGGCCCCCGCACTGCTCACCATCGCGGTTGCTGGTGCGGAGAACGTAGGTGCAGGGACCCGTACCCCCACCGCGTTCACGCGCAGCGTACCACTCACGAAGCTGCTTAGGGGACAGGGTCTCACGACTGCGCTGCTGCTGCTGGCGCGTACATCCACCAGAGCCACTCCTCTGCGCTGAGCTGCGACCAGGTCCACTGCTGCCGCCGCCGCTTCCCCCACCTCCGCTGCCTCCGCCGCCTCCACCACCTCCGCCGCCTCGGCTCCCTCCGCCTCCGCCGCCGCCTCCTCCGCCTCCACTGCTGCCATTGACACCTCCACCCCCGCCACCACTCCCACCACCACCCCCACCCCCTCCACTGCCTCCACCACCACCTCCACCGCCCCCGCCAGCCCCTCCAGCGCCCTTGCCCCCCTTGCCCTTGCCGGTGCGGCGTCTCCTACTAGGGGCAGACGTAGCGCCGACCGAGTCGAAGCCAACGAGGTCGGCCGCAGCAGTAGAAGCAACAGAGGGCAAGAGGGGGGAGGGGGAACACCCCTCAAAGACGGGGGTGCGAGGGTCACCAGGAGAGGCTCCTACAGCGACTATGCTCTTCTTTGCTGCTAGGAGGCCCTTCTCGAGGAGGTCAACGGTGAGAGTGGTGGGGCAAACTGACAGGAAGTGGTCCTTGACTACGCAAAGAGAGTCAGGGAGCCGGGTGACTATGTAGTAGAGGGTGATGTATATGGGGGGGGGGTTCTTGGCGCAGAACTCAGCAGGAAGCGCAGCGCGGTAGCGAGTGTCACTAGTGCGGAGGTGCGTAATGAGGTCAGCGACTGTGGGAAAAGCAGCAAGGTCAGGGAAGAGGTACGGTAGCATGAGGCGGCTCAGTGTAGCAGTGGCAGGGGAAGAGTAGCGTGCAACTACAGCGCCGTACAAGGTCTGAGCACTCTTGTACTGGCTAAAGTGTGCAAGCTTAGTGGTCGGTAAGTGCCGGCGCACAGCAAGGCGAGCAGCAGCATCGCGCGTGGCCCACTGTGAGCGAACAGTGCTGTCAGCAGTGGCAAGCGGGGCAGGAGAGACACCAGAGGTGAGATTGAACACAGAGAGTCCGTCTGCTCTATTGCACTGGAGAAACAGCTGGAGGTCATCGACCCTGACCTCAAAGTCAACGGCACGGCCCTCAGCATCAAAAGTAAGGACACTCGGGGTAGCCATGACTGTAGTGGCCTAGCAGGAAGTGAGCTCACCAGTCCGAGGAAGGAGGGCCGGGGAGTACCGGTAGGAACAGCAGCGGCTCGACAGCAGGGCGGCTCGACGGCTCGGCGGCAGGGCGGCTCGGCTGCTGGGCGGCTCGGCGGCTTGGCGGCAGGGCGGCTCGGCTGCTGGGCGGCTTGGCGACAGGGCGGCTCGGCTGCTGGGCGGCTCGGCGGTAGGGCGGCTCGGCTGCTGGGCTGCTCGGCGACTCGGTCGCTGGGCGGCTGAGCGGTGACAGGGCCGCTAGGGGAGGGCGACGGGGCCGCAGGTGACGGCGACGTGGCCGTAGGTGGCGGCGAGGCCGCTGGTGGTGGCTGCGTGGCCGCAGGTGGCGGCGACGGGGCCGCACGTGGCGGTGACGGGGCCGCAAGGGGCCTAGACGGGGCCGCGGAGGGGCTGTAAGGGGCCGAGACTGGGCCGTAGCGGGGCCGCAAGGGGCCTCGACGGGGCCGCGGAGGGGCCATAAGGGGCCTAGACGGGGCCGTAGCGGGGCCGCAAGGAGCCTAGACGGGGCCGCGGAGGGGCCGTAAGGGGCCTAGACGGGGCTGTAAGGGGCCGGAAAGGGCGTCGCGAGGGGCCGAAAGGGGCCGCGCGAGGGCCGTAAGGGCGACGCGAGGGGCCTTAAGGGGCCGTAAAGGGCCGTAGAGGGCGGCGCGAGGGGCCGTAGAGGGCGGCGCGAGGGGCCGTAAGGGCGGCGCGAGGTGCCGTAAGGGCGGCCAAAGGGGCCGTGAGAGGGGCCACTAAGGGCGGCTCAAAGGTAGGGAGGGCACACAGAGCGCGACTCGGGCAGGAGTGAAGCGCGCTCCGGGCAGGAAAAAAAAAAAAGTATCGTGGTGGGCCCGTTCCCACTAGGGAACGTGCTCGAGACCATGATGAGAAACGAGAATGAATGCATTGAGCATAATGAGGAGTACAAGTGGTAAACCCTAAAGTGTTGTACCCCATATGAACTGCCCCACTACAGCCTACATAGATTTTTAGCATATATGCCTGAAAGCCAACACTGCAAGTCGACGGCATGCCAACGCTGCAGCAAGTTGGCTGCACAGCGTTGCATCCGCAGGACAGTAGCGCACCCAATTCGCAGGTGCTCGTAGATGATTGGCGGGCTGTCTCTTGTTGCCTGCGCACACACCAAATCGTCATCGTGCTGACGACTGCTCCTGATTGGCTACATCAACCTCGGGATACCACATCGAGGTCGGCCTCGCCACTAACACCAGGGCGACCGACGCGTGCCTCCGCAAAACCCGTCGCCCGGGTAACCTGGTCGACCAGGCAACCACCTCGTCTACCAGCACCTCCTTCACGTGTTCGTCGACCACCCAAGTCGACGTTCACCTCCATTCGACCTCGCGAACTCGGCGCCCTCACCCGACGCCATCCAGGTCCTCTGTCCAGGTTGACGTCGGCGCCTCCCTAAGTCAGCATCCACCCTCGTTGACCATTGGGACTCTTCGACCGCCGACTCCCCATCATCGGCGGTGTGGCAATGGCCTCGAGTAGGTCGACCACACCTGTCGTCGAGCACGCCCAAGTCCAAGTCACCCACTGCTGCAGGTCGGCTGCACCTCCCGCACACCCGACCACGAGGTCAGCTCCGCCCAAGCAAGGACGAGGCCAACCACAACTCCCATTGACACTCCCCTGCCGCGTTCACGCTTGGGATCCCCCAGCCCACACGGCAGCCCCATTTGGAGAACAGCTCGTCGACATGCGCCCAACACACAACACGCCAGTCACCGCATCAGCCATGCAAAAGGGCACCTACTGCTACACACCGTCGTTGCCGTCGCCCACGCCGGCCAGGCCCACTTGGCGGATTGCGACGGAGTACCGGTTGAAGGCCGGATAGTGTAGTGCCTACGTTAGGAAGTCGGCTGGCTGCTCAGCGGTCGGGATGTACTTCCGTGACAACTTCCCACGCTTCACCATGTGTTGCAGCCAGGCTTGTCGCCGCTCCATGTGCTTGAGGTTGCGCGTCAACCCCATGTCCTCGGCGACCGTGACGGCCGACTTGTTGTCCACCTGAAGGACAATTGGCGTCCTGGCGTCTAGTTGCGAGAACTCTGCAAGAAGGAAGCGGAGGCGACGTCCCTCCTTCCCGGCTTCGGTTGCCGCTACGTACCCTGGCAGTCCTGCGCCTCCTTGTCGTCGAAGGTGAGCTTGGCGTAGGCGTTGACCGAGACCGGCGTCTCCGGCTTCGTCTGGTCAGCTTCTCGTCGAGGAACCGCCTATGCAGATTATGGGCGTAGCACTGCTGGTGCAGCTACAGCTTCCTTGCTGGCGTGTCGTGCACGATCTCGAGCCCGAGGTACTTCTGCACCGGCGAGATCTCCCGCAGCTCGAAGGCAGCCTCCAGCAACTCTTTCAGCTCCTTCAGCATCGCTGCACTGCTGCTGGCGGCAAGCAGGTCGTCGACGTAGACCAGCACCCAGCAGGCCACGCCATCCCCGCCCACCTTGAAGTAGAGCTCCGAGTCGACCTGGCTCTTCTTCCAGCTAGCGCCCACCAACACACCGTCGTGAGCCCTGTACCACAGCAGCGGCGAGTGCTTCAGCCCGTAGAGGCTCTTCAGCAGCTTGCACAGCCAGCCAGTCCCGTCGTTGAAGTAGTCCAGCTTGTACATGTACAACACCCGGTCGAGCTTGCTCTCCAGGAAGGCGACAATGCTGAGGAAGATCCTCAGCGTGACGTAGCTGCTCACCAGCACGTACGTCTCGTCATAGTCAGCGCCATACACCTGCGTGAAGCCCTTCACGACCAGCCTTGCCTTCTCTTGCTCGACGGTGTTGTCGATGTAGTACTTTATCGTCAGCACCCACCGGTTCTTCATGATGTTCACTCCAGATGAGTGCTTGACCAGCTCCCAGGTTCCCATGCCGATGAGGCTGCAGATTTCCTCCTCCATGGCAGCCTTCACCGCCTTGCCCTTCCAGCTCGCCAATGCCTCCTTCACCGTCATCGTGGAGATGTCCCAGCAGTGCTCGGGGTCGACGTGCATGTCGGGGTCAAGCTCCAGCAGCTCTTCATCCTCCTCGGTGTCGTCGTACAGCAGGACGTCGTTGACCTCGTCGTACACCGTGGTGAAGGCGGCCGGTACGAAGAAATCGGGCAGCCTCCGAATTCGGCATGTACATCGTGGTCCAATTTGGACTTCCACCACGTCGCTTTTAGTGGACTCCTCAGTGCCCGACCGCTCCCCTCCATTGTCACCGGCTTCGCTGCCCTTGTCGTCCTCCTGCACCTCGGTCGGGTTCCCTGCCGATTTCTCCCTTGTGGTCGGCTCCCCTGCCGACTGCCTGGTCACCGACTTCTCCTTGGTCGGCTTTGCCGCCGCCTGCTCCCCTGTTAATTGCCGCCTTGCCGATGCCTCCTTCGCCCGCTTCACCGAAGTCGGCTGCATCTCCTCGGCCTGCTGCTCCCTGGGCGGCGTCAGCTTTGCTCCCACATTGACTTTCGCAGCGTTACGTCGGCCATTGGTGATGCTTTTGGCCGGCGCCACAAGCGACGCCCCACTTCTCCCCTCATCACCATAGGCCGACACCGGAGTCAGGCCACGCAGGTCGGCGACAAGGGGTGGGGACGTCACAAGGGAGGGAAGGTGGACACCCTCAGCGTCCTCAGCAGCTATCTTACCGACCTCGGCAAGTAGAGGGAGCGTCGTCGTTGAGGTGTCCATTGGCGGGTTGACCAGCGTTCACCCCGACGCCGGCCCATGCTCCGCCTTCCACACCTCCAGGGACATGGTTTCGTAGAATACCACGTCCAACGTGGTGACCACCCAGTTGTCCGCAATGCCAAGGAGCTCCCAGCCCTTGCTTTCCTCCGACACTCCAAGATGAAGACCCCACCGGACCTTCGGTTGTAGCTTTCTGCCGCGTTGCTGCTCGGGGACCAGGAACTGCGCCATGCAGCCCAACACGCGTGCCAGCGACAAGTCGGGCTTCTTCCCGGTCAGCAGCTGGTACGACGTCGTCCCCGGCGGCAACGCTGACCTCTCAAGGCAGTTGCGGACTCAAGGTGGACACCCTCACCGTCCTCAGCAGCAATCTCACCGACCTCGGCGAGCAGAGGGAGCGTCGCTGTCGAGGTGTCCGCCGGCGGGTTGGCATGCGTCCGCCCCGACGGTGGCCCATGCTACGACTTCCACACCTCCAACGACATGGTCTCGTAGAACACCACGTCCGTCGTGGTGACCACCCTGTTGTCGGCAATGTCAAGGAGGTCCCAGCCCTTGCTCTCCTCTGACACGCCGAGGTGAAGGCCCCACCGGGCCTTTGGCTTCAGCTTTCCACCACGCTGCTGCTCGGGGACAAGGAATTGCACCATGCAGCCCAACACATGTGCCAGTGTCAAGTCAGGCTTCTTCCTAGTCAGTAGCTGGTACGGCGTCGTCCCCGGCGGTAGCGCCGACCTCTCAAGGCAGTTGCGGACCCAGACGGCCGGCCGCAGAGCAAGGTGCCACTAGTGGTGCTGCACGCCTATGTGCAGCAGCATCGTCCGCACCGATGCCACCACCGTCCTCATCTCCCACTCCGCCATGCCGTTCTGCTGTGGTGTGTACAGGCAGGTCAGGTCGTGGACGATCCCCTTGCCGTCCACGAAGGCGGTTAACTGCTTCCCGAGGAACTCTCCTCCCCGGTCCGAGCGCAGATCAGCACCGACTTCTTCACCTGCCGCTCAACCATCGCCAGCCATTGCACGAACTCCTACATCACGTCCGACTTCTTGGCGATAGGCCTCACCCACATGTAGCGGGTCTTGCAGTCCTTCAGCAGCAAGAAGTACAAGCTGCCTTCCTTGGCAGCCATATGGAACGGCCCACACAGGTCGATGTGTACGACGGCCAGCACGTCGTCGGCGTCGCAGCCCTTGTCGGGGAAGGTGTGCCGTGCCAGCTTCCCACCGACGCAAGAGACACACGGCAAGTTGGCGCCGGACGCCGACTTGAGGTCCAGCCGAGTGGCGACCTCATGCTTTGCCGAGCTCCGGATGGTGTCCATGCTGATGTGTGCGAGCCTTGGATGCAGCCTGTCCTGGGTGGACTTCGTCACTGGGACGATCGCCGGCAAGGCCACCACCTCTGTCGAGGACGTCGCCGAGCAGGGACGCATGTCAGTGCAGAGGACTTGGCCGGTATACATCGCCTTGCCAAGCACGTCCTCCGCTGCCGAAACAAGGAGCATCCTGTCCCCGTCTTCCTGCAGCTTCACGCCATTCTCCTTCAGCTGGCCAGCAGATAGCAGGTTCGGCCGGACACCCGGGACGTAGAGGACGTCAAGATCAGCACCGGCTTCTTGGCCTGCCCTTGCAAGGCAACCGTTCCTCGGCCCTTGATGTCTCGCAGCGCCCCAATGAAGTCGTGCAGGTGCTTGACGTTGCCGCTCGGCCCCAAGTCTACAAAGGCGTCCTTCGTCCCCATCAGGTGGTGCGAACAGCCGCTGTCGAGTAGGACCGCCGCCAGGTTCGCCTGCACAGCTGCCGCCACCGCCTGGAAATCTTCGCCGGCCTCCAGCGCTAGCGAGACGGTTGGCTGAACGACACCGACCAGCGAGCACGACGCCTCCTTGTTGTCTCGCCCTTTGCCGCCTGCAGAGGAGTCAGCGTCCTTCGCCGAGGTCAACGACTTGTTAAGCGCTTCTCACTACGCGGCTTGCTCTCTCGACGAGGGCGACGCCCTTGGTGTCGTCGTCGTCCGAGTCACCGCGGTCGGGGTACTCGAAGGAGAGATGGTCGGGGTCACCGCACAGGCAACACTCCCGACGTCGAATTCCTCTTCTACGACCGCTCTCCTTAGCCGACTTCTTCTTTTTGGTGTCCTTCGCCGACCTACCGCTACTGCTTCCACTGCAGCTAGTCTTCCCGCGCTGCCACGGTCGGCCTCCCTGCTTCGCCGGAGCGACGTAGTTCACCTGCGGCAGGAGCTCCAAGGACCGCTCAGCCTCCTGCATCGCCTCATCACGCAAGATGTACAAGGTCAGGGAGTCCTTATTGAGCGTCGCCCGCGTGCTCGGCACCACCGACACCCGCTTCATCAGGGTGTAGCTACTCGGGAGGCCGTCCAGGATATGGGTGGCGTACGACGCCGTCGAGTACTGCACACCAGACATCCTCATGGTGGCAAGAAGTCGCCGAGCCCGGTTGTAGTAGTCGGCTGCAGTCTCCTGGTTGCCCATTCGCAGATGCGTCATCTGCTCCTCAAGCTGGCCAATGTACAGGTTGTCGATGACCTGGTAAGTTGACTCGATGAAGTGCCATGCCTGGTGGCCGGCGTCCAAGTAGTCCTTGCACAGCTTCAGGGCGATCTGCACGCCCGGCGAGCAGCACCGCGAGATGACATTGAAGGTCAGCGTCTGCACAACGCAAAACTCTGCATGCAGGTCAGAGTAGTTCTCCAACGGCGTCGCCACAATGCCTGCGCCGAAGCCCATGACCCCGGCCATCTCCAGCTGAGGCTCAATTGCTTCCTTCCACATGAGAATGTCATGTCGACCGACCAGCAGGGGGTTACCAAGATTCTGTCCGGCGTAAACTTGAAGTAACCGTAGCTCGGCGCTATCCCTCCCGCTGTCACGTGTGTCACCGACGACGACATCAATCAGCTTCGTTGACCACCAACGTCGCCTTGCGAGGACCCTGCAGCCGTCAACGACCGTATCAC